>OU744790.1:34328727-34893994 GCA_916614155.1 Mesoligia furuncula
ATAAATATATTTACTTCTGATTTGATAACTCAGCGACTAATGTTGTAAGTGAGCTACTTTATATATTTTAGAGATTCAACATCTGTCTGCTAATAAAATCAAATTCCAGCCTCAAAATTAGCAATCAAAGTTTTTCATTCAACAACTAAATTAATAAATTATATTCTTTTTTCGTGAAAGTTTGCAACACAAGCGCGGCAGTGTACCTGACGCTCGTTGGGAATCATGTACCTAGAAATTCTGTTCAGAAGGAAGTTAGCGTACCCCACTTTCTGGTTGAAATAGGTCGAATCTGTCCCAAAACCGAATCGGGGCACCCCGACTCCACGTAGTCTTTTGGCTGCTACCCCGAGGGTGTATTTAAAAATCCGGAGGCGCGGAGGGAGTGCAGCCCCCGCCCGCTGTAACAAAGCATAGGCACCCGTGCGAGCCGTAGCGGCTGAGGCTGGTCGCCGGAGGCGACCAGTAAGCCGAAGCTTCGGAGGTGAGCATGGGTGCCTATCCTTTGTTACGTAAGGGCGAAGGGGCTGCACTTCCCGCAGCGCCGGAGACGTGCAGAAGCAACTTTGTATTGAAAACTAGTGTTTTGAGGTTAGATTACAATAATTTGTTTTTCTCAAGAATGGTGCGTCCTCGTTTCATGGGAGTGGTACCAGGGGGAACGGCGGACCCCCCTCCCCCCTCCACCCCCCACCACCTCGTTTTCGTTTTCGTTTGGTTTTAATTTTCCCTAAGGTGTGTCCAAACACAGAGTTGCAGATGTTTGTTTATGATAACAATATTTTTTGTATGTTCATTTGTAGGTATAATAGTCAATTACTTATGGTAACATTATAAATAGATAGGCGAATACATGAAATTATAGCTTTCATTGACCATTATTTGATGACAATAATAAGGAAATTTTATGTTCAAATATAGTAGATTCACTCATCAATTACTTATGCTAAAGTATAAAAATATAGGTGACTCTATGAAATTAGAGTACGTTGATATTATTTTATAGATGAAGTTGATACACTTATTAGAAGCTGGCAATGAGTAGACATATCACAAATTTAGTTGCTTAAGAATTATCACCATGTTGCGTCATATTAACAGTAGCTTGTTTTACAATATATGGTCGCTTATAAACCATTTATTAGACGCTAAAAGTTCGTCGCTGACCTATTAATTCATTAGACAACTAAATATATTTGCAGACGAGAATGACATTTTAAAGAAGCTGCCTTAATTAGCACCCGTTTCTAATGCTGCTGTTGTTTTAACTAGCTTTGACTAGAATATTATACTTAGTCCATTCTGTTACTAATGTCATCAGAGATCCAAACAGAACGCGCGACGTAAACGTAAAGGCCACTTTGGAGAATCATAAAAGGATAACATTATGAATTATAATATGGTGAAGACAGTCCATGTTTTTCTTTTTTACGCTGCACTAAATAGGTAGGTACAATCAAAGAGATTGGGGTTGGATTTGGATTGGATTGATTGGTATTTTAGCACAGACAAAAAAAAAATTAAAAAATGCTTCACCAATGGGATTTGATATGAGTAACTTAACAGTTAACTGTCCATTATGTTATAATTTTATGATTCTGCAAAAGTGGCCTTTTTAGGCACCCTGTTCGACGACGCAATTCAGCACCCTAATTGCGTAACACACTATCAATCGGAATCTAAATCATTTTGAAGCAAATTGCTAATCCATTGCTTCATAAGTTCGAAAAAAAATTCTGCTTAAAACGTTAATAACGCAATGAATATTGTTGAAATGTCAAAATGAAACCGCTCCGATTGATAATGTGTTACGCAATGAGAGGTTTTTCTTTTCAGTATTAAAAAAAAACATAGTTTCCAAGAACCCTGAAGATGGCGTTGAACTGACTACGTTACTAGATGCCAAAGTCAAAACGCTTGGAAAAAAAAACATTGCGTCACGTCAAATACGCTCGTTGAGTGACAGTTTCGTTTGCTTTCGTTTTACGATCTCAAAATTACATCCAAGTGAATTAATAAAAAAATTATGTGACTTCCGTTTCTTGCAGTAACTTACCAAGTTCAGCGCCATCTATCCAGCGACTAGGGAAGCGTTAAAAAAAATAAAATCTCTCATTGCTCCTTTGGTAGAACAATTTTCATTCTGTTTTCATAGAAATTGAAAACAAGACTGAACCAGACTCGCGTCTCGCCTGTCTGCAGGAGTCTTACTCGAAAATACAACCCATCATCATCCGGCTAGCCTGTTCCTAATTATGTTGAGGTCGGCTTCCAGTCTAACCGAATGCAGCTGAAAACCAGTAGATATGTTACATGAAACGACTGCCTATCTAACCTCCACCTCAGAAATACAGCTGTCCTACAACATTTTGGTCTAAATTTTTGCATCAAACACAATTAGTACCTATCATTCAGAATCTATGACACAACAAAATCTGTGAAAAATAAAACCTAAGAAAGAAAAAAGGAAGAAGAAAGTCTTAAAACTAAGCAATTAATTACACTATAATATATGTAAGTAATTACTTATAAATATGTGGGCAACGAGTATCTTTATTTTATTATTTTAAAATCGTTCTAATTTACGATAGTTTACCTACTCCGCGCGTTCGCGCTAGGCCCACAGACCGACATTAGCATTTCGGACCTGTTTACTAGATCTAGACGTTTTGCGTATTACGAATATTACGATTGGAAAATTTTCTCAAAACACTCTTATGAGTCAGAGTGAACAGAATTTGAATGGAAGCATAAGGTGTTAATTCTTAGAAGTCGTCATAGAATGAATCATGTTTGAAGTCGGAGAATAAAACCTTATTTAGTAATTCTGTGGGTTGAATTCAAATATGCCTTAGATACTAGTTTTTACCCGCGGCTTCACCCGCGCGGAGGCACGTACATACACACACGTACGTGTACGTACGTACATATTTACTACCGGGATAAAAATTATCATAAGTCCTAAGCCCGAAATTTCATCCGAATCCCCTAAGTTGTTTTTGAAAACATAAAGAACATACTCATCATCATCTGCCTAGGCTTCTCCCAACTACCTATGTTAGGGTCGGCTTCCAGTCTAACCGGATGCAGCTGAATACCAGTATTTTACATGGAGCGACTGCCTATCTGAGCTCCACAACCCAGTTGGTAAGACTGGTTGTCAGACTTTCAGACTTTTATATAATCATATTAAAGATATCTACTCCGGCTTACCTCTTACAAAAAATTACCCTCCGCTACTGCTTCTTATGTCTGTTATGTGTGTGTGTGTGTTATACTTACTTACTCGTACATAATAACAGGACAGCGGCAGGACAAGCCGTTTCACGATGCTTTTTGCGAGCAGTAGTGATGAAATTATTTACACAATGTAAAGCCTGTCTGGGGTCGAACCTACGACCTAGGAATCGTAAGTCGGGGCTGTTCCCACTGGCCTACCACTGCACTGCTTTTACTTACGAGTTATAATGATGTGACTCAGGCTGGCTGGACAAATCTTCAAAATAGCTCGCACTTTTAACTAGATCAATACCTAGGGCACTTTATATATGTGACGGCTAAACCTTATTTCAGAATTTGTGACGCTAGTCGGTCGAAAACGTGTCCAGCCAGCTTGAAAAACCCTGGTCCCTCAATCTCGGTAACGGCACTTCTGTTACTAAGGCCGTAGATCATCAGGCAGCGAAGATATATGTGTCCAGCCAGCTTGAACTCAGGCTGGCTGGACATTAAATTTTATTGATTTCTCGTAAACCCTGACATATGACGCCATAAATCAAACGTTATTACTGTCACATATCGTCACTAAATATTAGTAAAGGAACCATATTCGAATACGCTCCCGTTATTGAGATTCGGAAGTGCCCGCCAGAAGTTTTATACGTAAATTCAAGATGGCTGAATACAGATTTTTGAATTTTTCTACTAAACCGCTGTACGTATCACAAAACTTTTAGCTCGATGCCTGTTACAAATTTATGTGACGCCCGTTGATATGCAAAAAGTCGTCAAAATCACTTCCGTTACCGAGATTGAGAGACCAGCGAAAAATGGTTGTTCAAGCTGGCTGGACACGTTTTCGATCGATTATCTAAAATTCTGTAGCGTCACAATTTCTGAAATAAGATTTAGCCGTCACATAAAGTACCTATTGACCTAGTTAAATGCGAGCTATTTTAAAGATTTGTCCAGCCAGCCTGAGTCACATTTATAATGCTACTGTGCTAGTTACAGTACTTACTTCGTTCCCTGAAAAAGATCATTCACAATAGCATAATATGACTAAACAGCATACATCAGAAATAATCTTAAAAATTATGCACTAGCCTCTGCCCGCGACTTCGTCCGCGTGAAATTTCTTGTTATATCGCATCGCATCTCCTACCCGTTATGCTCGACTCCTACGGGTCATAGCGTGGTGTTAGCCAATAGCATTCCTCAAGAATTGGGTTGTCCAATGCAAAAATATTTTTTCAAATCCGAACGGTAGTTCTGGCACCTACTTACTACCGTTCGGATTTGAAAAAAATAGAGATTAGCGCGATCAAACAAACACAAAAAAAAAAAACAACCTCTTTCATTATTCGTATAGATAGAAAGATTAACTTTAATTAACGTCTGTGAGTAAGGCGCATAACGGTTAGTGTAGTCATAAGAATTTTTTTTTTTTTTTTTTTTTTTCAAATCCGAACGTTAGTACCAGAACTACCGTTCGGATTTGAAATAGCAAGTAATTAAAAAAAAATATCAACTTCAAAAAGAAATTAACTGTAAATTATTATGAAATATTTTTAACGTCGGAAGTCGGTGTCTATTAGGATCTGTACTTACCTAAGTTTTAGTTTTTTGCCACCGACTTCCGAAATTAAAGTTATTTCATAATTATGAGTTAATTTCTTTTTGAAAGCGATTTAATTTATTTAATTACTTTTTATTTCGCAATAAAAACTGGATCATTTGTTTGTAATATGGATTTAGGTACTTTATAGTTTTGTTGTAAATATTGCACTAGAATTTGACCAAGGTTTTGACACTACACCCGTTACTCGTATCAATAAGCCAGGCCGTCACATTTACACGTATAAGTCCATATCTTGAAAATTACTGAATCGATTTTGATGAAACTTGCTCCCTAAGTTGAAGTAAATAAGCCAATAAAAAAAATTGTCACGATCCGGTTATTAGCTTTGCGGAGAAAAGCGTGGACAAACATATCTATGTTTGTCCACGCATATTATTATCTCCGCAACTATTGTGTATATGTATGTACATACATACATACATACCTACATACATCTATAAAATTTTGTACATTTGTTTGTTGGAAGCCCTAATAGATTGTCATATGTGATGTGAATATAATGCAGTTCCAATAATATTACATACATACGTGTCGAATTGATAAACTCCTTTTTTTGAAGTCGGTAAAAAAAATAAGTTGATTAGGAAAATTTGACGGTTTCAGGTAGCTTGATGTGCTATCTGTACTAAGCATGGCCGAAAGGTAAAATACGGTGACTCTGTGTAAAATCATTACATGAATGTACAACATTGCTTATTGTTTACCTATAAATGATTTTGACTGTGAATACTGGGAAAATTTCTGAACCATTATTTCTCCTTTTTCCTCTCAATGTGTAAAAATAGCCAACCTTTATTATTTTATAAAGGTAGGCTATTTTTACACTAATACCTATACCGAGTGAAAATACTGCCTAGGGGCTGAACCATAGAAATATTCTTTCATATATCTATGGGCCGAACGCGACGCTGGCACTAATACCTAGAAACATCAATTTTACTTCTCGACACGATGTGTAAGGGTACTCCAGAGGTCCCATGCAGCATCGTGCCGAGTTCTAAGCTCTGACCAGCAGCCTCGAGCTTATATAGGGCTATCCTCACCCCTCGCGCACTCTGTCTACCCTACTGCGCATGCCTAGACTTCCCGCGATTACCGCTCCTCCCTCCTTCGCGGTTTTCTGAAAGTTCATTAACCGACCGATAATTATGTATGTCGGAAAAATATTCACGATAGATTTTAACATGTTCTTAATTCAATCAATCAATCTAGGATTTTTCCAACTACATAATGTTGGGGTCGGCTTCCAGTCTAACCAGATGCAGATGAATACCAGTATTTTACATGAAGCGACTGCCTATCTGACCTCCACAACCTAAGGTCTGGGTAATACGATACTCCTTGGTAAGACTGGTTGTCAGACTTTTGAGTTTCTGATGACTGTAAAAGATCTACGAATGACAGCCGAAACCAACGGCTTCACAACAACTGATCACTTTACTCTACTGAGATTTTCATTAAAAAAAAACCACACTACACAGAGTTTTTTTTAACTAGGACAGTAGGGGCAAAAATAACAGATACGAGGAAACTGTCCTAAGAAACATTTCATAACTCTTTGGTAATGAAAACCATTTTGGTAATTGAGTCCATCATTCATTAATAAGAGAATAATGAATGCTCCTATCCCAATTTATTTAGGGTTGGCGCAACATGTCTTTTTCTTCCTTACTTCTCTATTAGTCGTCATCTCTGCAGTCACCCCCTTTCTACCCTTATCAGGATTCACACAATCTATCCATCATTTCTTTGATCTTCCCCTACTCTTATAGTCATCAACATGCATATTCTTAAACTTTCTTCAAAATTTGTCCTCAATCCTGCGTATCACATGACAACCGATTTCCACACAACTTTTCAGTTGCTACATTCAGACTTCCTCTTATGTACTTATTTCTTATTCTATCCATTCATGTAACACCAAATATCCCTCTTAGCATTCTCATCTCAGATGCATGCAATACCTTTCATTCATGCATCCCTTTTGTAGCCCAACATTCTGATCTATATAAGGCAGCAGGTCTTACCATTGCCAATTTGTTGGCCTAAGTATGCCAACGATTTTTACCAAAAACTAGCACAGGTTCCCTCAGACTGTTTCCCTGTAGCTTTTATGAATTAGGATTTCCATTGTCCCAGTTAAAAAAAATGTAATTAATAACAGCCGCACAGGTCGCTTGTCGTGGTTGGTCTGTGAATGGGTGACCATCTTTACATACCGAGACCCCTCCGAGCCTCGGCAACACGTTAAGCCGTTGGTCCCGGCTGTCAATCGTGGATATTTGGCAGTAGTTACGGGTAGTCAAAAGCGCGAAAGTCTGACAACCAGTCTTACCAAGGAGTATTCGTTTTATCCAATAACTGGGTTGTGGAAGTCAGATAGGCAGTCGCTCCCTGTAAAATACTGGTATTCAGCTGCATCCGGTGAGACTGGAAGCCTACCCCAACACAGTTGGGAAAAGGCTAGGCAGATGGTGATTAGTCAAATGACAATTTACGCCCGCAGCATACGTTACAAACGAGTCCGAGAAAATTCACCGCACTGAGCACGAAACTAACGATAACCATTTTAATTTCGATTTATAGAGACCGAGATTTAAGATTTAAGTTTTTGCAAATTGCATTTTTCTTGTAAACCAGAACGATTTTTGAAAATTTCTCAAAATTTAAGTACCTATCTACCACTGACTTAATTTATTTTCTAGCGTACCGCGATTTTAGTTAAAAAAATAAGCGCACGCTTACACCCCTTTTCTAATAAAAGCGACGGACCACATCATAGTTATAATTTGTCGAAGACCTCTCTCTGTTCCGGATTCGTTTAAACGTAATATTGACGACGAATCTGAACGATAACGAAATAAACGAAAACCGATTTAATTTAGATTTACACCGAACAAGATAACAATAAAAAAACAGACCATGATAGGTAATTAAACGACAAAAAGAATAAAACCGACCTATTAAATATTAACTAGGTAGGTACTCCAAGAAGAATGAAGATTCATCGTTTTGAGCACGAAACTGAAAACCGATTTAATTTTAGTAAATTCTGGTGAAATTCTAGTAAAAAACATAAGCGCACACTCGACGGCCCTTTTCTGTAAAAGCGCCCGTTCGCATCAAAGTTTTAATAAAGAGTTTATACTTAATTATAACCAAGTCGGAGAATTGTTAAAACTGAACGTTGGACTAACGAATGCAGTGAGACGCTTGGCGCATGCATAAACGTCCCCAAGAAAAATGACCGCATTGAGAACGAAGATGAAATTAACGAAAACCGATTTAATTTAGATTTTACACGGTACCGAGACACTAATTTTGTAAAACTGCGCACGACATTTTTCTAATCAAATTGTCCGATTTTTGTGTGTTAAAGCCGAATATTCATTTAGTGAGAGTTTTAACAAACGCGGAGAACCGTTCCCTGTTCCGTTTTCGGTGAAACTGAATGTTGGATGAAAGAACCAGAGGGCGCGCTCACCCTGCCCCTCGACGCATGCCTAGACTTCATGAGTGAATGAAATCTTAGGGGGATATAGAGATGGGAAGAACGTTCATTAGAATATTCAAGCGAACGGTCACATCATCATCTGCCTAGCCTTTTCCCAAGCCTTTTTGTTAAGACTATTCAAGAATATTCACATCATCATCTGCCTAGCCTTTTCCCAAGCCTTTTTATTAAGACTATTCAAGCGAACGGTAAAACAAAAAAAACTGATTTTTTCTATAAATACTTCAAGTAACCGCACTAACCAGCGCTCGTTGACCGCCAAAAAAAGAGCATGAAATCTTTTTGTTTTATCGTAAATATGGTCCTCATTACGTCTTCAAAGTTTTAGCAATTTTTTTTTATGTTATATTTCTTTATTAATTGACCCTGTATTTTATTACCATTTTACATAAAAATGTAAGTATTCGTCTATCTTTCTACTTGTATTTAATATCCGAGCGTCATACTTGTGGTAGCCCATCACTAAACGGAACAATACAACCGCGCGGTACCCCAAAAATCAATGTCTGTGTGAGTACTTAGTCATTATCTCGTTTATTTCATTAATATAGATTCATATAAATTACATTTTTAATAGTTATAAGGGAAAGGGATATATAAACGTATACACTTTAAGTAATTGAGGTATAAACAAAATAAATCTATCAATAAGCCAAATATAATAATAAATATTTTTAAATAGTTTCTTAGTAAAAAAATAACATAATAAAACACTTAAAATAAATTAAATATCAGATTACGTTGTGAAATAAAAGAACATTTAAATTTTAAAACAGTATTAAACTTTAAAACTGTAAAAAAAATCTGACTTTTAGTTCACAAACAGTTGCGGGCGAGCATGCCAACTACACATCCTATTTACCTGCTATTATATAATTACTTGGGTAATTGAAATACATATACCTATTTACCTACATACATAATAATGTAAGTATCCCATAAACAACATCCCACGTAGGAATCATACTCTATAAACTGGATTGGAGTTATGGTATACTGCACCTACGCGGTTTTTTATGAAGTTGTTATGTAGTTACGTTGCCATCATTATGGCCTTCAAGATTTGTTATTCAACATCGAGTAATGTATGTAAAATTATATAATAATGATAATTAATGGAGATGTGCAATAATTATTATTATAAGTAATTGTTGGGAGAGGTTAAAAGGCAGCCCAAGTACTGTTAGATGAATCTGTCTGTTTGGAAGTTCATTATGAATTTTATTATAATTTTTTTTTTTAGTTTTTCTCAAAGAATGTTTAGGTGTTATTAAATACATTAGGCTGTGTATTATCTGGGCTGACGCCGTTCTTGTTAACGTCTTTGATTAACTGCTAAGCCGAGGCAGCGAAAGGTTTAAATAAAGAATTACCAGTCGGATTCCAAAAAATCTTCGTGCCTTTGATAGCTCAATCCTTTAGGAAGGCTATTTAACGTCACTCAAGGACCCTTAGAAGATGAGCAAAAAAAAAAGTAACAACGTTAAGAGGCTTACAGGACCTTATCACGAAAAATCGCAAGTTTTAAAAACAATAAAAGTACAATATGATCAACTACAGTAAACAAAATCAGAAAAATATATGATATTCTTCAGGATATATGCTATAGGTAGATACGAGTGTTGAAAACTTAATACAACCAATTTGATACGACAGAAAAATCAGGAAAATACCTCTAAAAACTTTATTTTTACGATAAAAACCATAGGTACCAATACATATACATACAACCATTCTGATTTTATGTCAGATTATTCTACAAGCAACACACTAAAATACTAGTGTTTTAATTTTTTAGTGCAAGCAATAGATTTTTGCAATAAATTACCAGCGTTGTGTCATCGCGCTTCTCTTTCTTTTCTATGCAGTCCGACAGTGACCGCGCTTTAGGTCACGTAAGCCCCTTAAGCGAAAACGAAGTAATAGCGCGAGCAGGCGATACGATGCGACGTATATAAATTTCACGCAGATGAAGTCGCGGGCAGAACATAGTATTGAATAATTTACCATCTAATAGATCTAAATATTATCACAATGATAGTCAACAGGACTTGCGGACTTGAGGACAAAAAGGCTTGGGATTGAGCTGCTTCAAATTTCTGCATTTTGAATGACTTTTTTTTTTTATATACACATTGACATTAATGATTTTTTTATAAACAATGACATTTGCTTACTTTGTAAAGTATTATATTTTTTTTTTTGACATTGTGCTTTGTGAATGTGAAGACGATGTGGGTCATTTTATTATTTTTTTATGTTTTATTTTTCTCTCTGTTCTATTACTTGTTTTTTTTTTTCTCTCATGGTCTGGCAGTTTGAGTAATTTATGTGGCCTACCCAAATGTCCTTTCTTTGGTATTGTTCGTCAAATCGTTGAGCTCCTTAAGTCTTGAGTTGAGCTGCACGATTTCTGACAAATGCGTGCACTGACTGGACAGGTCCTCTCAATCTGTGTGGTTCTTTCCTCAAAAGACCATCTCAGACATCGATCTACATGGTCTTCATATAACCTGACCAAGATTATGTCTGGACTTTAAAAGAGACTGTGACCTCTGAGTTTGTTTCGGCCTTTCTTCTCAGAGTAGTCAGATAGGAAACGCCGACCTCATCTAGTTTTAAAAAAACATGATTGACGTGTAAAAGTGTTTGTACAAACCTACTTACAAAAATAAAATCATTTATCATTTAACATGTCATAAGTTATAATATAATATTACGTGTGCAAGTGCTCGTAAACCCATAATTTACCCATGACTGTACCTATTAGATTGCTATTAGAAAACCCATAAAGCAGGTTTTGATTTGATAAAAACTACTGGGTGAAGTCATTTACCGCACACAGTGAAGAGGAAGAAGAGGTCTAGCGAAACTTCACAGACTTGAAGGTTGGTTGATAAAGGGATCAATGACCGGGGGTAGTGTAGTTAAGTTACTTGAAATTTTGAGTTTGGTTAAACATTTTTTTTTGCATCGTGTCTTTATGTATATTGACCCCATCTGTGAAGTTTCGCCAGATAATCTAAATTTGACCCTTTAAACATAAAGAACATTTCTTCTGAGAAATGTTCTTTATTGTTTTTACTCAACTATGGCTAACATTGCCATAGTATAGAATGAGTTCAGAGTTTCACAAACTATGACCGCATGCTCTGTTTGGAAGTACCTACTAATCTCAAAATGTACTTAATCAATTTTGATATTTTTTTCACCATTCGATAGTGTTTTACGGGGAAGGTTTGCGTGTATAATACATACATGTAGTCTGTTCAGTGGCTCATCTACCGCAGGTTTAGTGCGGGAGGGCAGCCTGAATGACTCCAGAGGCTGGTACAGAAGCCCGCACATCAAGCTACCCGAAACTGTCAAATTTTCCCAATCAACTTTGAACCTTATGCTCTAGCGATAAAGTTGAAGATCTATTATAGAAATTTGACAGATTGTAGTAGCTTGATGTGCTGGCGTCTGTACAACAACTATTTCCCTAGATTTTCCAAAAACACGTGTGTTAAAAGGAGTAGTTTTGTACATATAGTTCCATGCCAGACCAAAAACCGTAGAAAGAATGTTACTTCTTTATGCAATTATGATTCCCTTGGGCAAATATGTTTTATGTAGATATATTTATCATAAATCTATGGCTTATCTATAATGAACAGCTTTAGTCATGGGTATCGTAGAGACGTAGACAGAGAAAATAATTACTAATTAATGATAAGGCGAGCCTTGGTCTAATAAATAAGATAATAAAATAGAATTATTATTTATTTAATATATTTTAATGCTATATATAATATCGATCGGAATTCAGGTACGACTGCAGATTATGACAGTATAGGTCTATACAACATATCGTTGTACGCATAATAATAAAATTGAGAAATTAATGTATTTGTAGTTAGCTAGGTCCACATGTTATTCACACATTTTTTCGTGTTGTTGATTTGGGGGAGAAATCTTTCAGTTAACTTTTGTTGTTATTAGTTACGAAATTGTTTTACTTAAGGCAAAAGCGCCAGGGTAGCCCGCGAAATTCATTTTTTTTTACGTTTTTTGCAATTTCCTGGTCAGTATTAAGTTGTACGTTGATTAGTGCTTCTCCCTTAAGATCTTTCTTCTTTGACAGTTTCGTTTCTTCTTTAAGTGCAGTTTAACTTGACAAACCGTGTCCTAAATGACAACCCAAGTTCTGCATAGAGGATAGACAGGGAAGCACAGGGCATGCGTACAAGGGTTAAGGGGCTTACAGGACCTAAACACAAAAAACGCAAGTTTTAGAAACAATAAAAGTATATGATCGACTAAAGTTACCAAAATCAGAAAAATATATGATATTCTTCAGGATGTATGCTAGATAGATAGTGTGTTGAAAACATAATACAACTAATTTGACATGATAGAAAAAAATCATGAAGATACCTCTAAAAACTTTCTTTTTACAATAAAAATCATACTAATATAAGTACATTCATTTTGATTTCGTCGTCGTCGTCGTTTCAGCCGATAGACGTCCACTGCTCTACATAGGCCTCCCCCAATTTTGGGAGGGTTTGCCATAATCGCCACGCTTGGCAGGCGGGTTGGCGATCGCAGTATGGTATGATGGCGACTAAGGCGACTAAGGTTCGTACCGGAGAATGGGCAGCAGCGTTCTCTATGTATTCCATTATGATTTATTGTCAGATTATTCTACAAGCAACATAGTAATTTTTTTAGTGCAAACAATAGATTTTTTCTAAATAGT
Source organism: Mesoligia furuncula (assembly GCA_916614155.1). Classification (NCBI taxonomy): domain Eukaryota; kingdom Metazoa; phylum Arthropoda; class Insecta; order Lepidoptera; family Noctuidae; genus Mesoligia; species Mesoligia furuncula. The sequence continues at coordinate 34,341,847 of OU744790.1, forward strand.
TAATTGCTTCATATTTTGCAATAAATTACAAGTGTTGTATCATCGCGCTTCTGTTTCTTTTCTATGAAGTCCGACAAAGACCGCGCTTTAGGTCATGTAATCGCCTAGTTGCTAGCCAAACATTCACAGCGCAATTTTATAGCCATAGTTAAAGCATCAATAGTGCATACAAAAACAAAAAAAAACAAAATCAAAATCGGTTCTTCCGTTCGGTAGCTACGATGCCACAGACAGACACACACACACACACACACACACAGACACGTCAAATTTATAACACCCCGCCGTTTTTGCGTCGGGGGTTAAAAATGTACCAGGCCGAAGCGACGCTTAGCTGTTATTGCGAAGTCTGCATCTGCAAATACGTGAGCAGTTTGACAATAATTTTTAATTTACTTATAAGGTAAACAATATAAATATTACTCGTCAATTCTCAGTATCGTCTACGCTCAGCCATAGCATAGTTTTATAAATCATGACAATTGATCGCCTTTTGTTTCCCGTAATGAAGATACCTACCACATAACATCGTTTTTACTGTGTGAGCGAGCAGTTACTTTTTTAACCGATGGTAATTAAAATATGTGAAACAAAAGAGATTGTGGAATAGGTTGCGTCATAAGCTGGTGGGTTAAGTGGATAGTATCTAAGTGTATTGTGTTAAGTATCTGATATATGTATTAATCATTTGCTTTTGACTGAACTAAGTGTGGTGCTGTCTATTTTGTGGAGCGAAAAACTGAAGGAAAAAGGTAAACAAGAGTATTCGTGATACATTATATTCCGTGATAATTAGTTACGTGAAGTGTGAAATGAGATAGAGTGCATCCAGGTAGAGAGGGAGGTCGGTACTTCCTTAAGGAGTAAATTCATATTTCCCGCGTATTTCACAGCCCATTAAAAATTCACAGCAATGTTCTTTCTTGAAATGAAAGTAATTTCATATTATAGAACATCACACTAATAAAGGAGAAAGTTTGTGAGTGTGTGTTTAAATGGTTGTTACTTCTTCACGCTCAAACGGCTGGACCAATTTTGAAAAATAATGTATTGGGATAGCTGACACCCTGGATTAATATATAGGCTACTTTTTATCCCGATATTCCCACGGGATCGACACTTGTGCCGGTGAAACCGCGGGGCGGAGCTAGTAGAACATAACGTAAACTAATATCTAATATTATGGAGGAGGTAAAATGTTAGTTTTTTTTTAGCGGTTATATCTGAAAGTGGTGATCTGATTACAAAAATTGTTTCACTGAGAAAAATATACTCTTGTAATTTATTTGACTTCCACACAGACAAAGTCGCGTATGTTGTGGCACTCATTGTTGCATTCATAATGAATATTCAGCTCATTACTCCTCGTCAACCTATTAGCCTAGATGTGCACACAGTCGTCATTAACGCTGATAGGGGGGCGACCGCCTGACTAGGCTATCCCCTGTCTAGAAAAGTGCAGGCGGATGGACCTACTATTTTAAATTATTTTAAAAATCTAGCCAAAAGTGCATCATAAACAAACAAATTAGTTAAGAGGACACGTGACCTGCGAGGAATTTGAAAAATAGGTATTTGAAGGAACTATTGCGGTCGCCTTAGCTGCAGCTCAGACCGAAATTATCACAAAAAATTTGACGGGATCGACGTTTCGTATTTCCCTTTTTTCTCCTCGAAAACTGAGCCGATTCAATTATTTTTTACATTAACATTTTAAGAAAGAGTATGTTTAGGTTCCTAATTTTTTTTTAATGTTATAAAGTTTTCTAATTTGTCTGGTGGTCCTCTAATCACGGCGGTAAAAATAGGGCATTTTTTGTAATTTTTAGGGGGTCATATTTTCTTTACTAATTAGTTGCTGAAAAAAAAATGACAGGGACGTGTTTACAGCAGACCTTGAATTTATGAAAAAAAATTGCTCTAGATTCATTATTCAGGAAGAAAAAAGGGGAATACATTTTTATGGAGAATCGCACGTCCTGTTCTTAAGAGTCAAAATATCATTCACTCACTGACAAACGTCGCACAGCCTCTGCTGGGTTTAGAAGCATTAGGTACATGTTGCAAAAGAGTTCGTAGAATACGTAGGTGAGAGGATTTTTGATAAGTAAAAATAATAATAAAACTAACTTTTTAGATGCATATGAAAGTATCTAAAGAACTTATAACAAAAAAAAAACAATTTTTAAAATGTTTGTCTGTCTGTCTGTTTGTTCCGGCTTATTTCCGAAACGGCTGGACCGATATTGGCAGGACTTTCACGCGCGAGTCGCGCATTTTTCCATTTCCCATTTATGTGTATTTTCATAAGTATTAAGTATGAGAGTTATCCAACAAATCATCGTGGGTGTCACAACAAAATGCCCCCCTCCCCCACGAGCATAGACTATAATGACTGTCATCACAGCATGGGAAATATGAAACCTCACCATCGCGTGTCGACACAACTGACCTGGTTGTGTACCTTTACTGGGTTCTGAACTAGTTTTTATGAGATTTTCTTACTGTAGGTTAGGTAGTTACAGTAACAGTTGAAATGGCTTTCATTTTGACACTTGAACAACATTCATTGTCTTATTTACGATGTTGATCAGACAAATTTTTCGAATATATGAAGCAATGGTTTAGCAATATCCTTACAAATTATTCAGGTTCTGATTGATAATGTCAGTATTACGCAATTAAGTAGGTTGCGGGTATACATTTTCAAATACACATTGTTCAAGCCTAGTCAAGCAGTGTTATCGGCTGTTTGACTGGCTTCGTAATGTAAAAACTTCCGATCTGATAACTGACATGACACATCGTTCATACGAAATTTGTTTCATTCATGTATTAATCTGATAGTCAAGAGTCAAGGCTTCTTACCCTGACGCTGCAAAACAGGTCTTTATTCTCATACTAGCTTCTGCCCGCGACTTCGTCCGCGTGAAATTTCGGCCTCCGATCCACCGCATCGCATCGAATCGCCGTTTTTTCATTCTTTCTTTGTTTTTTTCTTTTTGCTTGGCTCCTAAGGGCCCTAGCGTAATGCTAAATAACCAGGGTCCCTATCAATTTCGCGGACTAAAAACAGAAAAATCTGTTTTTTTCAGCGCAAATTTCTCAATATCCTTAAGTTATCTAGTTTTTTTTAAAATACACAAGTATTTATCACCTATCTATCTAGTAAGTCTACGAATTTAAGTTTTCATAACTACTTAATATAAATTAAAAAAAAAAAACTAACACACGTTTTTACGTAATTACGAAACACCAAAGTTTCGATTGCATTCTTAACTAACTGGTAGCATATAACGATCTGAAAAAAAATCCTAAATACTAGTAGTTATATTAGTAAGTGTACGATTTATTTTTTTGTGTTAAATATTGTGTTAAATATTTTCAAATTTGAGGTGTTTATCGACCAAACTCAATTTTTATATTTTTATTTTGACTACTAATTTAATTGTAATAAAATATCTAAATAATGCCTTAAAAACGAATTTTTTATTAAGTAGTTATCAAAACTTAAATTCATAGACTTACTAGATAGATAGGTGATAAATACTTGTGTATTTTAAAAAAAACTAGATAACTTAAGCAAATTGAGAAATTTGCGCTGAAAAAAACAGATTTTTCTGTTTTTAGTCCGCGAAATTGATAGGATCCACCCTTAATCTTTCTCGAGAAATGCGCCATAAAAGTCAAAAGGAATTTTTTAATTCCGACTGGTAGCTCCAAAGAGTAGCGCGTTCAAGCAAACAAACTACACTCGAGAGCAATGAATCCGGGTCACTTAAAGAATGTTAAAAATCTCGGAAACTAAAAATGATAGGTTAATGCAATAAATTGTATTTAATAGACAATGTCCTTAAATGAAAGTAAAAAAAATATGAGTCACCATACATTTTATTAACACAAAATTACATAAAGAAAAAAACTGCTGATCTCTCCTTAAAACAAAAATAGGAAACATGAAATTTTTGAACTTTATTACGATTTTCTTGAATTTTAATACTTCGTATTGCCTCCTCGTGCTTCCATTACTGCGTTTACGCGGTTTGGCATGCTGTACACCAAGTTCCTTATACGATTTTGGGGAATATTCTCCCATTCCTCTGTGAGAGCAATTTTGAGCTCACGAAGCGTGATTGGGGGAGGGTTTCGTTGTTTTACGCATCTGCCTAGCTCGTCCCAAGCATGCTCGATCGGGTTGATATCCGGGCTGCGCGCTGGCCACTCCATACGAGTAATGTTCATCTCTTGAAGGTAGTCATTCACAATCCTACCTGTATGAGGTCGGGCATTGTCATGCATAAATATAGCATCCTCACCTAAATTGACCATAAATGGACCAACGTGATCATTGAGGATTTCTTCCACATATCTTACGCTAGTTAAAGAGCCGTTTTCTATGATCACCAGCTCTGTGCGACTTTCAGAAGAAATTCAGGCCCACACAAGTACAGACCCACCACCGTAGGCTACTTTTTCTTCGATGCATGCTTGCTTGAATCTTTCCCCTGGTCTTCGATACACTCTGTGTCTTCCATCGTGCTTGTAGAGCATAAATTTTGATTCGTCGGAGAACATAACTTTTGACCAATCTTCAATACTCCAATTTACGTGGCTCTGGGCATATCTTAGTCTTGAAATACGATGCCCACGCTCCAGTTTAGGGCCGTTTGCAGGTCTAAGGGGTTTTAAGTTAGATTCAGCAAGCCGACGTCTTACTGTCCATGCACTTGGGTTACTTCCTCCGAGGCGTCGAAACTGATTTGTGAGTTCAGTTCCTGTGAGAAAGCGATTTCGAAGCATGGTGTTCACCAAGCATCGGTCTTCTCGTGCTGTGGTACACCTGGTTCTGCCCGTTCCTGGTCTGCGTAGGTTAGAACCAGTTTCTTCGTAACGTCGGAGAACTCTTTATACTGTTGACAGCGACACACCGACAGTCCTGGCTGTATCGCGCTGACTCCGGCCGGTTTCCAGCATTGTAAGTATTCTGGTGCATTCTTCAGGCGTAAGCGACATAATTTCAGCTTGAATAATGAACATAGAGCACTATCAACATGGTTTATGTACCCACATAAATGACAGATTACAAACAAAAGCAAAACCAAATGCTGTAATTTCGTAGTTCCATCTTCGAAAGTGGCCCTTTTTCAAATTTGATTTTTTTATGATATAACTTTACAATAACTAAGAAGTTTTAATACCTTCATTTAAGGAGTATTACATTGTCTATTAAATACAATTTATTGCATTAACCTAGCATTTTTAGTTTCCGAGATTTTTAGGATTCTTTAAGTGATCCGGATTCATTGCTCTCGAGTGTAGATAAGTAGATTTATCTACTTCATACTTAAGCTAGCCGCGGTTGGTCTGTGGATGGGTGACCATCTTTACAAAGGGGTCACGATCCCTCCGTGCCTCGGAAAGCACGTTAAGCCGTTGGTCCTGGTTGTCCGTGGATCTTTGACAGACGTTACAGGTAGTCAGAAGCCTGAAAGTCTGACAACCAGTCTTAACAAGGAGTATCGTATTACCCAGTAACTGGGTTGTGGAGGTCAGATAGGCAGTCGCTCCATGTAAAAGACTAGTATTCAGCTGCATCCGGTAAGACTGGAAGCCGACCCCAACATAGTTTGGAAAAGGCTAGGCAGATGATGACTTTAGTAACCCCAGTCCCTCATTGTTCTCAACAAAAACAAAACATCAACAATATCCTCTGGCAATGATCCAACAAACGTCGCATTAGATCTCACAAACGCACAATTTTTCCTATAAAACGTAGTAAATAGTTGGACGTGAGTAGAATTCGTACCTACGTGACCGTATGGGCTGCGCCTGCGCTGGCATAGTAATGAACGTAGAAGGAAACACCATGGAATAAGAAGGACGTTTCGCTGTAGACGTGACTATTATCACGGCGGCCAGGGCGACCTTGGGCGGCTGGACTGACAAGCCTACCTACTAGGTACTTATGGTAATTTTTATTAGGGTATGCTTTTATCCTTATTAGGTATCTAGTTGTTTTAAGCCAAGCGCATATTATAGCCGCATGGCGGCATCGCAATACATTCATCTCACACAAAAAAGCAGCAAAAGAGTTCCGCACCACAAGGCATAAAACGCCGGATAAAACACGTTTCTCATAAGAAAACCCCCAATCCCCCCTTAAATTTTTACTAATTTTCTTTTATTTTTATTATTTGTTGTTACAACGGCAATAGAAATACATACTCTGTATATGTTATACTGCTATGCTATTGGTATATTAATATCGAATGCAACATTGAAATACGACACTTTACACAAACATAGGGGTTCGAAAATACTTTGTTCGTTCATTCAAAGCTCGTGACTGTACACCCTACTAAATGCGCCCCGCGGTTTCGTCTCGATCCCAGTAATATCGGGATGAAAAAATCCTAGTTTGCCTATGTGCCTTTCATCCAAATCCGTCCAGCCGTTTGAAGGGGCTTACAGGAGCCAAACACAAAAACTAAAGTTTTAGAAACAATAAAAGCAGGTATATGATCGACTACAGTAAACGAAATCAGATAAATATATGATATTCTTCAGGATATATATGCTAGGTCGGTAGTGTGTTGAAAACATAATACAACTAATTTGATACGATAGAAAAAAATCATGAAGATAGGTACCTCTAAAAACTTTCTTTTTTACCATAAAAACCATACTAATATACATACAATCATTCTGATTTTTTATACAAGCAACATACTTAAACACTAGTGTTTTAATTTTTTAGTCTAAACAATAGTTTTTTTGTAATTAAATAATTGCTTCATATTTTGCAATAAATTACCAGCGTTGTGTCATCGCGCTTCTCTTTCTTTTCTATGCAGTCCGACAGTGACCGCGCTTTAGGTCACGTAAGCCCCATAAAGTGATAGGAAAGCATTTAACAAGGGACTACGTGACCATCAATTTCTTTCTATGATTCTCGTGTCTAAACTAACATTAAAAAAATCTGTGGTTGTGGTTTTAAAACTTGGTGGCTTTTAAGTATGTATAATAAATTAATAGTGATTATTTATGAACTTATTACGAATAACATAAATTTTTTCTCGTTCCCTTACCAACCCTCGACTAATTCTGCACCGGCGATGCCTTGATACATCGAAGACACTTTAGTTCGACATAGCGTTATTTCAAAAAAGTTATTCTTACATGGAGGCTAAGTTTCTTCTTATGGTATACTAGCTTCGAGTGGTAGCCAAGTGGTAACGGCCGCGACTTACGAGTTGTAGGTCGTAGGTTCGAACCCAGACAGGCGCTTTACTTTGTGTAAATTATTTCATCACCTCTCAAAACGGTGAAGGAAAACATCGTGAGGAAACCGGCATGTCCTAGAACCAAAAATTCGAAGACATGTGACATCTGCCAATCCGCACTGGGCCCGCGTGGTGGATTACGGCCCACTACCTCTCACAGAGAGGAGGCCTGTGTCCCAGCAGTGGGAACATTATAGGCTGATTATGGTATACTAGCTTCTGCCCGCGACTTCGTCTGGGTGAAATTTCTTGTTCCCCGACCCACCCCGTTGCATCTCATCGCCTGCCCGCGCTATTACTTCATTTTTGCTTAGCGTTCTTTCCGACTTTTTTCTTTTTTTGTTCGACTCTTAAGAGCCTATACTACCTCAAATGGCTTAGCATGATCCTCCGTTATGTCGAAAATACCGCAGCATTAATTTTGAAATAAATATATGCTAAAGTAGAGGATTAATGTTAGGTACTATGTTAGACGAAAACACGATTCCATAAAATTTTCTCGATAGAAAAAAATTCCAAAGTTACCTCCAAACCGAACAATAAACCGCTCGTATTAAAAAAATACTTCAAATTAGATCATGAAACTTTGCATACTAACTGAACTAACTATAAAGCAAGTCTTATGTTATTTAGTTTTTTTGAATTATCTTTGTTTTCACCGTAAAAAGCAAATACCTAAACTATTGGCGCTGCCTTCCGCCCAGCTCCACACTTTGTCTCGCACTCACATAGTCCGCGAGCAGTATCGTGCGAGCGAGATAAAGAGCGAATTTTAGCTGAGGTAGTATAGGCTCTTAAGGATCATAGCGTGATGTTAAATAGCCTATAGCCTTCCTCAAGAATTGGGCTATCAAATACAAAACGATTTTTTCAAATCAGACTGGTAGTTCCAGAGATTACCCCCTTCATACAAACTTACAAATTTTACCTCTATAAAATATTGGTGTAAATAGATTGTAGGTAATTCGGCGGTTAAATTATAAGATCATTAGGGTCTCTGAGCACACCAAAGAAAGAAAGACTAAGAAGCTTTAACTTTTAATATTAAAACTGGCCAAGTGCGAGTCGGACTCGCACACGAAGGGTTCCGTACCACAAGGCAAAAACGCCAAAAAAAACATGTTTGTTGTATGGAAGCCCCCCTTAAATATTTATTTTATTTTAATTTTATTATTTATTATTAAAGTTAAAATACAACTGAGTATTTTGTGAATATTTCAAATGCCCACCTGTTGCCATTTTAGATAAAAAAAAAGGGCAAAAAATCGCGTTTGTTGTATGGGAGCCCCCCTTAAATATTTAATTTATTTTGTTTTTAGTATTTGTTGTTATAGCGGCAACAAAAATACATAATTTGTGAAAATTTCAACTGTCTAGCTATCGCGGTTCTTGAGATACAGCCTGGTGACAGACAGACGGACAGACGGACAGACAGCGAAGTCTTAGTAATAGGGTCCCGTTTTTACCCTTTGGGTACGGAACCCTAATAACTCCCACCACTAATTTTTTCAATTTAATAAAGTTGTAATCATTTGTCCACAGCACAACAAATACGACGTCGGAAGTGGGGAGCAGTTTGATGATCTGGTGGGATTGATAGAGCACTTCAGGTCCTACCCTATGATTGAGACGTCGGGCGACGTACTGCGACTGCTGCAGCCAGTCAGCGGGACGCGGCTGCGGGCGCATGACATCGACCGCAAAGTTCAGGAGATGCAGGTAGAGAACTTTTTACCCGACTGCGGCGAAGCCCAAAAGGAGGGTTATGTGTTTGACCTGTATGTATGTGTGTCCGTTTCTTTGTTCCCTCGTAACTTCTAAACGAATGAAGGGATTTTGATAAATTATACGTCTTTAGATTTGTCATGGTAGCGCGAGTGTCACTGGGTCTAAAGAGCTGGAAATAAAAAACAAGTACTTAATTATAAAAACTAAAAAACCCGACTGCGTTAAAAAAATTAAGTCAAAAAAAACTGCAAAGCTAAAAACAAGGCCATTTTAAATTAAATAAAAGTTGGAAGCAGGCGGGACCCATATCATCTTTTTATTACATTTTCAAACTCAAATGGGTCCCGCCTGCTTCCAACTTTTATTTAATTTTAAATGGCCTTGTTTTTAGCTTTGCAGTTTTTTTTTACTTAATTTTTTTACCGCAGTCGGGTTTTTTAGTTTTTTTAATTACTTACTTGTTTTTTTTAGTAAACTTGGTTCATCCGCATGGAGGTTCCAACATACAACTTTACTTCTTAATCTTGTTTAGAATACATATCTGCAATTAGGTAAGCCGTTCAAGTATTAATTCACTGACCTCTATAATACAAGTACGCTGTATTATAGAGGTCAGTGTATTAATTACATGAGCAGAATTTTCGTAATTTTTACGCTCCCGCCGCCGCCGTTATCAACAGTAAGCGAAACTCTTCCCTCTATGCTTACGTAAAAACATTGGTATATATATTTTTTTTAATCTGTTTTTTCTTTATTGCTAATCACGACTCTGGAAATATGGAACTAATAGACTATAAAGAAATATGCCCATTTATTATCTATTTACTATCTATCTATAAACGCACCACCTTTGAAACGCACCATAATAATGAAACGTCTATCGATATCATTTATTACGAATCCTTCATGCTCTTCTCTGTTTCATCGTTGGTGCATTTCGAGGAATAAAATTATATTTTTTTTATGGGGAACACTATTGGTGCTTTTCAAAGTTGGTGCGTTTCGAGGAATACCCCAAATTTTAGCAAAGCAAAGACCACCCTTTCCTTTGGTGCTTAGATTCTTGGTGAAAGAAAATAAAAAATAAAGTACCTACGGCTATTATGAAGCATAGATTCAGCATAGAACTGGCGAGAAACTCCTCAGAGTTTTTTTCTCAATTGATAAGCAGTTACAATATCTCTACTTGCATTGTTTTCGTGACAAATTTTATATTGTTATGTCACACATCTCGTGTGCTAGGGAAGCCTTCGTATCTGGCGTTGGTATTGTTAACGCCGCGATGCACCGAGGGGACATAATTGTATCGAAACCAAAATCACGTTGATGTGCCTCTAGCGCAGCGTCCTACGTTCGACAAACCCTTCCTTTGATGGAAAACCCGAGTTGTAATAACTAGCTGTCGTATATTGTTCCGGACAATGTCAAAGAATACAATCACCATATATTTTATGCCAAAGAGCTTTATTGTTATGCCCAGTGAGTGGTTGAATAAAACATGGCATGCTTAAGATATTGTAACCCATTAAACGAGCACGTGTTTGTCAACATGCGCCTGAGCATTTTATAAAAAAACTGGCCAAGTGCGAGTCGGACTCGCACACGAAGGGTTCCATACCACAAGGCCAAAACGCAAAAAAAAAATGATTGTTGTATGGGAGCCCCCCTTAAATAATTATTTTATTTTAATTTTATTATTTATTATTAAAGTTAAAATACAACTGAGTATTTTGTGAATATTTCAAGTGCCTACCTGTTGCCATTTTTGATATCGAGCAAAAAAGGGCAAAAAAATCGCGTTTGTTGTAAGGGAGCCCCCCTTAAATATTTAATTTATTTTGTTTTTAGAATTTTTTGTTATAGCGGCAACAGAAATACATAATTTGTGAAAATTTCAACTATCTAGCTATTGCGGTTCTTGAGATACAGCCTGGACAGACAGACGGACAGACGGACAGCCGGACAGACGGACAGACGGACAGACGACCAGACGGACAGACGGACAGACGGACAGACAGCGAAGTCTTAGTAATAGGGTTCCGTTTTTACCCTTTGGGTACGGAACCCTAAAAATGACAAGCGTCTGTGTCTGCATAGCAGTTGTGCATGTGCTAATGTCATGTTGGCCGATCTTACGCAAGAATCGATGTGAACTTATTTTATGCTTGAGATTATTTCTTGTGACAGGAGATACTAATGGCGAAAACAAATAAACCTCTGATTTATTTTAAATACTCATGAGGTTTTTGAATTAGATTAACATAATTCCTAATAACGGACGGACGAACAGAAGGACTCGGGAACGGATTGTGTGTTCGGAAGAAGTCTTTGAGTACCTTTTACTAAACAAACTGAGGGGTAGTTTGAAGAACGTTCACAGTCTCAATCTGTTATTATAAGAAAAAACTATGTGTTAAAAAGACTCTTAACTCTTGCTAACAGGAGATCGAAGACTTTCAGAAGATGGACAACAAGTCCGGTTTCGACGGAGAGTTCCAGTCATTGAAGTTGCTGGAAGACAGACACGTGTTCACCAACTTCGAGGGCACCAGACCAGAGAACGTGACCAAGAACAGATACAGAAATATCTTACCTTGTAAGTTTTTATTTATATAAATTGTTCTACATTGGATAAGGATCAGTATTTATACAGATTGTGTGAGAGACAACATGGTTGAAAAGATGGTGGAAACCAAAGACATTTATAAGTACTTGTGGAAACTGTGTCAATGTAAATAGAGTTAAGGACAGAAAGATGGTTGATGATCAGAACTTACTGCAATCTTTCCATGGATACAGACAGTGTCACGTAGACTCTAGCGACACTGGTTCCTTAAACGTGGATTAAATTTTTTTGTCAAGAAATGTCTTCGCCTGGCAAAAAAGTTCCAGGGTTCAAATTTTCCGTTGTTACAACATTACCATAATCAGCCAATAATGTTCCCACTGCTGGGACATAGGCCTCCTCTCTTCGAGAGGCTGTAATCTACCAAGCGGGTCCAGTGCGGGTTGGTAGATGTCACATGTCTTCGAATTTTTGGTTCTAGTACATCAGCTATAAGCCAGTTTCGGTTTCAGATGTGAAAACATTGCAGTCTATAAATCCTCCTTCTCTACTCTACAGATGACCAGACCCGTGTGGTCTTACGTCGTCGAGACAACCGGCCCGATTCTGACTACATCAACGCCAGCTACATCCGATCATCAAGACTTAGCGACTCCTCCTCCTCAGTACAGTCCTCCAACGAGAGCCTGGACAGTGTTCAATGTGAGTAGATGAGCTAAAAGGGTATAGATAGGGAGGAGGTCCGCAAGGTAGTCGGACGACTTAGCGTAGCTCTAGGATTCCACGGTTTATGGACCGGTTGTTGAGGCATTCCTGGGACAGGCCACCTATGGCTAAAATGATAAAAAGGAATTCGCAAACGCATAAACTTACACTCTGGGCCCAACTCATCAAACATTATTTTTTATTTTACTTATGATAACGACTCGACATTTAGACAACTGACAATCGCCTTCAAAGCGTTTCGTATTCCTACAACGATTTTCAATAGGATTTACAAATATTGTAAACTTTTAGGTAGTTAATGTGAATCCTATACTATTTTTACACTTCCATCTACTCCCTGATAGAATGTCAATGGTCTTGTCCAGTTGATGCATAAAATTAGTAGATTAATCCGAATGCTCGTAGTTTAAAATTGATTATCCTACTTACATTATTAACCAGCTCTCGGTTAGTTTATCATGCAAAAGGTACCGATTAGGCACCATTTAGGCACCATTTAGTGGTACCTAAGTCAGCAATAACTTGGGCTTAATAAATGATAACTTGTACACCTTAATAAATGATAACTTGTACATCAACTTAATAATTTATTTCGGTACCTTGCAGTTTAAAAGGCGCTACGGACATTAGTCTGGATATTAAAGACAGAATAATTAGGATGATAAAATTAAAGGAGTCTGCCCACTGCACATGTATCATACCATGACCGTACTAGGAACGTGTCAGGCAAGAAATTATTTATTGTATTGAAAAGTATGAGACTACTCACTAGACCGTTCCGTCACCGACCATCACCGTCGTGGTGCTGTGCACGGTCCGTCAACAATTGTCGGCGAGGATATTTAGCTGGTAAAATACGCTCCGTGCACGACCCGTGACATCGCCAGCGGTGTGTGCAAGTGGCGAAATGGTGAGCATCCTGGTTAGATACGTGAAAAATCACAGGTAAACTATGTACTGCTCGTTCTCTTGGTGTACCAAGAGAAAGAGCACCGTACGGAAATGATACGGGGATGCTATGGTCACTAAAATCGTTATGCACTGGGGTTAGTGGGCATACTAGTCCGTGTCATGTTTCTTTCCGTGCCTGATACCTATGTTTATAGCACGGTCATGGCATGGTACGGTGTAGTGGACAGACTCCTTAAGGGGTATTGAATGTACTTCCATTCTAGGTTACTTCCACTCCATTGCTAGGTTTCTAGAAGCCGTTAGAATCCAGATTACTCAGTCATGTTAGTAACAAGATCCTCTAGAATTAACTCTGATTAAAAGCCGTCTAATAAGAATAATTATTATGGTGACAATTTTCTATTAGATTAACATCGTCCGTTCAGATACGGAAATTTCTGGGCATAAGCTCTTGGTCTACCGCCGCCTTGTGGCTGGTGCAAAAAATACCGTCGTTGTTTTATATTGTGGTAGGTATGGGCTGGAAAAATCCCGTATTCCTCAGTGGGTACGACAGTAACAATATAACATCGTCACATGTATGTAGATTCGATAAACGAACACAGATTTATTGTAACCTACGTGATCCGAATTTCGGAGGCAACAAGGAAAAAGATATGATTGGCCGTTTAGCCAAATTGTAAACGGGCAAGTCCAAAGACAAAATCTCAGGGGAAGTACTTACTGTCTTGCTTTGTTTAGTTCAAGAACTATGCTTCACAAAGGTAGTCAATATTACTTATACCTTTTCTAAACTAATATTATGAAGAGAAAATATTTGGTTTTTTGTATTGTCGTTTGTTACGCTTTCACGCTAAAACGACTGAACGGATTTGGATGTAATTTGGCACACTGATGGCCCATGACCTCTATTAAGCCAAAGAATACTTTTTATCTCGATATTCCAACGGGATCGAGACTTATGCGTGTGAAACCGTGAGGCACAGCTAGAGTTTTATATTTACAATGATAATAATTTTGAATGAAGTGTAGCTGGATACGTCATACATCAGGCCAAACAGAATACTAATGACGATGGAAAACAATGAGCGAATACTATTAAAGATCTGCACGTAGGTATATGCGGTTTTGTCTTATGTAAATATGTATACTTACTTATCTTATTTAAATATGTATACTTCAAGTAAAATTAAGTTTGGACTTGGTACCTTCGGTAGATAGGATAAAAATGATAAGGATTGATTATATATTATTATATATTGCAGGATGTTATAGATCTAATATTTATTCTAGTTCTTTCTTATACTAATTTCAGCATTAATACTGAACAGCGAAATAAAGAAATCTCAGCCACTGGTTACCAAGTCGCTGTCAGATGAAGCGCTGAGAGAAGTCAAGAAATCCTTTAAATTGGACAAAATTAATGGAAACCTCTGCAGAGATATTACAGGTAAGCCGAGTACAGAAATCAATTAGTAAAAACAATTTTCGATAAAGAAAAAGTAGCCAGACAAAACAAGATAGAAACTGCTGTCTTTGACCAAAGGGGAGGGACACTAGGGGGCCCCTAGTGTCCTTGTGGCCTTTTTAGGCCCCTAGTAGGGGCCTAAAAAGGCCACTTTGGCAGAATCATAAAAGGATAACATAATGGACAGTTAACTGTTAAGATAATCGGATCAAATCCCATTGGTAAAGGATTTATCAGTTTATTTTTTTTGACTGTACTGAATTATCAATCAATCCAATTCCAATCTCTTTGATTATACCTACCTACGTAGTGCAGCGAAAAAAAGAAAAACACGGACTGTCTTCGCCATATTATGATTCATAATGTAATCCTTTTATGATTCTGCCAAAGTGGTCTTTTAGGCCTCCAGGTGTCGCATCATCGCTGGTGTTATTTACCTGTCAAACGTCATACTTTTTATAAGTCATCATTGATTTATTCAATATACGAGTAAGGTCTGTATGTAGTGCACTGAACTGTAATGATAAAGGCGTTCACAGTTTTCCAACTGATGAAGAAACAAGAAAAATCTGTATGTCAAAGCGTTACGCTAAAAAAATGGAAACCAAGTTCAGCGGCAAGATTATGTAGTTTACCGGCCAAACCCGATTTTAGGATGAACTAGTTTCGCCTAGGCCAAACCAGTTCCCTCTACACGGGTTGCTTGGTTGCGGTCGGTCGATAGGCGACGTAGGATGCAAGATCGAGCGAAGGGCACCCCGAGGTTAGGTTTTGTTAGGTTACTTTAAACCCTTTACACAGAAATAGGAGCCTCCGTCGACATAGGACGCAAGTGCGAGCGAATGAGAACTGGTTTGGCCTAGGCGAAACTAGTTCATCCTAAAATCGGGTTTGGCCGGTAACATAGTAATCACTTTAGACCTAAACCGTCTTATTACAAAACGAGATCTAATTTTAAACCTAGCCTAAACCTTAGAGCCAGTTACTCTATTTTGAACTTTATTCCGACAAACGTAAGGTTCTTAATGCAAAATTCATAACTTAGAATCAGGTTTAACGTCAGTTTTTGTAATAAGAACTTTAGCTTCGTCGGATTATAGTTCGAAATTTAAAAATGGCTGGATGGTTTAAACCTGGGTCTAAAGTAAGTGTTTAAGTTTTTGTGGTAAGACCTCAGCCTTATTACAAAACAAGATTTATTATCCTTGTTCAACGTGTGTCTAATGTCAGTGTTACGTCAAAGTCCATATAAATATGTGGTGTTCAAAAAGGTGTTTAGCCTAAACAACTGATAAACACTGTTTTGTAGTAATAAGGCAAAGACATTCAATTATTAAATCTCTTTGTAATAAGGAAAGACTTTGAGAGCCCATAATAGGTACTGGTTAGTGTCCTTGAAAACATTGTCATATAATTATGTTTCTGCTGACAGTTACCAGCACCGGATATTATAAAGGAAAGATACGCTACGTTCATACTGAGCGATGTTCTGTATTGTTGCTTTGTTATTACAAAGTATTATGTAATACGGAACGTATAACAGAAGGAGTTAGCTATCTGTAGTGTGTTGCTCGCTGCTATTAGCCGACTAAATGAATCTACAACAATTGTCTGAATTTGTCTGCAACAATTTGCGCGCGCTAGTGCGATATCGACCTTTTTATCCTTTTGAAAGTCTTAAGTTACACATACACAGTTCGACATAAGCAATTGTCTTTCTATTGTGTCTCTAATTACGGCATTCGATGAGTTATTAAAATATCATTGGTTACCAGCGAGTTATTTTTAACGTATTTTTCCATACCAATCACGTATGTGGAGTTTAGCCAAATAATTTAATTTGACCCTGACCCTAACCCTTTAAGTTATACAGTCGTTCAAATTTAAAAAAAAAAAAAGCTGAATGCCGATTCCGCAACCCCGTTCAAATAAAGAAATGGTGAACACTTCTGAACTTAGGTAGGTACAGACGCCAGCACATCAAGCTACCCGAAACTGTCAAATTTTCCCAATCAACCATCAACTATACGTCGAAGCGATAAAGTTGAAAATCTATTGAGGAAATTTGATAGATTGTAGTAGCTTGATGTGCTGGCGTCTGTACTTCCAATGTATCATAATTTTAAAGAAAGAAAGAAATAAATTTTATTTGCTCGAACATGTGTAAACATATAGAATTTGCATGAAAGTGGCTCACGACATGCCTGCCATTTTTCATGGCGTGCAAATATCTTAGGTATTAACTAATTGCTATTAATTATCTGATTTCAGTGAAAGACAAAGCATATATAGCGGCGCAAGGCTGCCTCTCAAACACAAAGGATGATTTCTGGAGAATGATCTGGCAAGAAGACGTCAGAGTCATAGCTATGATCACTAACGAAGTTGAAAATGGGAAGGTACGTACATATATGCATACTTCTTCTCTTTCTAATACCAAAGGGCCTAGATAAGTGACAATCGCTTTCATAGCGTTTCACATTTCTGCAAAGACAGGATTGAAATTTAGCTTTTCTTCTTGTCCCATTTCCTTACATTTTTAACTTTTCCATCAGCGTTATCGCTGATAGAATGTCACTTTGACTAGGCCGTCTACAAGTTGCATGAATCTAAGCTAGGAAGAAATTGACCACTTTTTGATGAAGACTCCCCGTGTGCTTTCTCCTCACTTTTATACTGTCTTCAGCATATTCAAATCATTAGTATTGCAAATAATATAATAACAGCCGCACAGGTCGATTGATAAGGTTAAGCTACGCTTGCCGCGGTTGGTTTGTGGATGGGTGACCATCTTTACACGTTAAGCCGTTGGTCCCGGCTGTCATTCGTGGATCTTCGACAGTCGTTAAGGGTAGGTAGTCAGAAGCCCGAAAGTCTGACAACCAGACTTACCAAGGGGTATCGTATTACCCAAGTAACGGGGTTGTGGAGGTCAGATAGGCAGTAGCTCCATGTAAAATACTGGTAACTACTAAGCTGCATCCGGTTAAACTGGAAGCCGACCTCAACATAGTTGGGAAAAGGCTAGGCTGATATAAGTTTGTCTACCCTGCCTAAGTAGATGCGATGCATTATCATAATTATCATCGTATGGCCTGTTCAAATATTTCATGGGTCGGTTAACATTCTTCTCTGTCTATACAGTTTATTGCACTAATATTAGTTGTCTCTCTTTACAGAAAAAATGCGAACGCTACTGGCCCCTATCAGGTCAAGAGGAGAGGTTCGATGGTCTGACAGTCAAGTCCATATCTGAGACACACTATGAGGAGTACCTTCTGAGGGAGTTCGACATCTGCGACGACAAGAGCTGTCGGACCGTCTTCCAGTACCAGTTTACAGTAAGAATCGTTGTTTTCTTTACATTTTTAAGAGCGTTTACGACGTACGGGATTTCATACAAACATTCAAGCCCTTGTTTTTCGAAGTGAAGTAACCGATTTTAATGAAACTTCATGCGCATAAGCAGGATACAAAGGTCTAAAAAGTTAAAAGTTAAAGAACATTTTCGAAATGTCTTATTTAAAAAAAGATAACTGGAAATCTCTGTTTCTTTGCTGTAACACAATTTTTCGAAATGTTCTTAAGAATCAGTATGAAATGCCGTACCTACGTCATAAACGCTCTTGAATCAGACCAATTAAATTATTCGTCCAAGCCACCCACTGTAGAAACACCTTAGAAGCAATGGATTATTTTCCAGGCCTGGCCCGACCACGGCACACCAGGGGATCCAGACGGAGTGCTGTCCTTTATAGACGACATCAACAGGAGAATGATAAAGAACTCACAGGACACAGATGCACCAGAACAGGTTGGTATTGTTACCCAATTAAGCATCTTCAACTAAAGACATTCTCCTTCAAGTAAAGTAGTGACTAGCGACTGTTTAAACATACGAGTAGGTACATTTTTGACGTTTGAACGTCACTTCACTTTAATCATCGTTTATGAATAAACCCCATGAATATAAGTCTGAAAGTCGGTGCTCCATGGACCAATTCGACCAATTGGTCTATGGGAAAATTACATGTTTCCATCGTCCAATTACCAACTGGACTATGGAGAATTGAGAAATGTTCCGCTGCCCAGTTTAATAGTAGGTATAGTAAAGCCTTGTCCATACTATTAAAAAAAAATATATCATAAACAATTATTAATCGCCTTGATCGCCTTGAGCAAGCGTGGTGATTAGTGCTCATGCCTTCTCTGTGTGAGTTTTAGCGCTTATTTTTATTATTTGAGGTTTTGCACTGCAGTGGGGGACTATTTGTTTATAACTGGAGATAAAGTAGAATTTTGATTCGAACGATCGAACGATTTATACTATTATTTTGTAAATCCTTTATATAGCCATACATTTTTATACTTACTTACTTCTTTGTGGCTCAGCAACCAAAGTTGTGTCTTTATAAAAGATAGATTCTGCCAATTTTCTTGCCACAATTTTGTTGGTACTGTATGAAGAAGTGCTCGATAATTTTGATATTTTCTGATTTTTGGTTTGTTATGTATGGTTACTATGCTTTTTAATGACGGCTTCTGCTCAGTTCTATCTAGCGAGATTAAATTGGTAGAGTCTCTTCTGAATGTATCTTATGAAGACACTCGATTTACTAATTAATTTGCACTAATGAGTCGAAGAGAGTCTACCAGCAGATATCTGTCACTCCCTTAAATTTCGGCTGGGCGGCTGTGCTAAAGATCCCTAACATTTTATTTTTAAAACGATTATCTTCACTTCTATAATATTCAAGTAAATGTTTCAGAACATCCTGTGCGTGCATTGCTCAGCTGGCGTCGGCAGGACGGGCACATTCATAGTCCTCGACATTCTAATTGACAAAATTAAAACATCTGGTGAGACTTAACACTTTAAGTTTGTTTGCGTGTGCTTTTGCGAATCTGCTACTAACATTGGTAGCAAAACAAACCTGCGATTATATTTGTATACCTAATTACTTATTGCGATTATTTTTGCGCCAAAGCAAGTGTATTTTGTTAAATTATAGTGTCTCTATAGCTATGCGAATTGTTTGCAAATTTTTGTATCCTACTAATATTATAAATGTGAAAGTTTGTGAAGGTGTTTGGATGTTTGTTACTCAATGACGCGTAAACTTTTTATCCCGATATTCCCACGGGATTGAAACTTACGCGGGTGAAACCGTGGGGCGCTGCTAGTTAATAATAATTCCTTAATCTCGTGATGTTATTAGTACTACCGGTGCTGACGCGATTATTTCGTGCTCTGTGGTCCACCTGTGGTCTGTGGTCACCTATTATCACTATGATCTACAATTTTGAGCATACCTAGCAGTATAATTCTTGTTTTCTCCTAGCGAATTGCTTGCCGAAACCGATGAATACCTATACCATGGTCTTACCCTTGTTCTTTTCTTTTATAGGATTCAACTGTGACATCGACGTCCATTCTACGGTGAAACTGGTGAGGGCACAGCGGAACGGCATGGTGCAGAACAAGATGCAGTACAGGTTCATATACCTGGCGCTGCAAGAGTACATTGACGGCAGGAATATGAAGTTGCGGAAAAAGGTGCGATGCCGTTAGACTTAGGCCGTTTTAGACCAAAAATCACAAAATACCAAGTAGCTACTGCCAGGGAAATTAATTGTTAAACAAATTCAGCCCATACTTTAATTAGCCATTTCATACAACTGTCAAAAAAAGACGATTATGGCGGTATTTGAATGAAGCAGGCTCCAGGGTGCTTACTCTCGAGTTTAATTCCGATAGATTGACATTGGAATTGTGACGTTTCGTACTCTTTGAGTTCGATGCTAGCGCCAATTGATTTTTAGATTGGGTGTCCATTTTGGGGAACTAAGTGGAATTGGGAACGGGCTTGGCGTGGGGTAATCGGTACTCTTGAGTGTATTTTGACAGCTGTGTATTGCGTCAATATTGTGTTGGGATAGTTTGTTAATAGTGATTTTTCCAATAACAAAAGTGTAACTTTTTAGAAATTGTTTTGCGTTTTAAGTGGTTTTTTGTGGGTTATAAGATTATAATATGGCACGATAAGCAGTAGTATAGAGTTTTTTACGTAATTCCCATAAAAAACAACTGAAACAAAGACGAGATGAGCGTCGGATGATGCGTTATACGGACAAAGCGTTTTCTATGAATGAATACGAATTTAAAGCAAATTACGGAGTGAGCAAGGATTTGACTCCTCTTTCCTATTACATAACAACATTTTTATCCTATCTCTATACAGTAAAAACTTTCTAGAACATTAGCTTACTAAAATCAGACTTCGGCATGTTTTCATTATACAAAATTCTTTCTATCTCTAAAACCCGTAGACCGATTTACATAATTCAAACTAGAATATTAGTTTTAAACATAATCCTCTCATTTGACACTAAAATCTCGCAAATATTCCTATAAACAAAAAACCTCGTTTTCAAGTTACGTAATTATTCTATCATTTTTCTTCGTACATTAAAATGATCAAAAATTCTATATCAGATTTTAATACGAAAACTATTAATAAAAACCAGTTAGAAAGCTAATTAGAACAATACAAACACTTAAAATTTAAATAGAAAATCTAAAACTTACTCAGTAAAACAGTAGTAGCACATATCGACGCCCACGCTAGGTACTTTTGGGTCTTAACTATCCTATTCTAACTATCACTTTTACATATTCTAACTTATTTATCACTTCACTGGTATATAACTCAGTCATGTTCACTATTCACATAAACACGTTCGGCGTTCGTCACAAAAACATTACTTACTCTAAGAAGTTGTATATCTATTTACTTGGTACCATTTGTATAAAACTGTAATACTAATTAGTTAAGTAACTTAGCGGACAGTAATTATTTCTTACTAAAAATAACCAAACGCGAAGAATTTTGTCATAAACAAACAAACTTGCATTTCGAATTCACTTCTAAAACCACTTGACTTTATGTTTGAAATTGGAGAACTTACTCGCAGTCTTTTTTTTTTTTAGTAAGTAGTGTAGGCAACGATCCTACCCCATAAAGCCAAAGTCATGGTTAATTTTATGATTTTATTCGTTTTCTTACGCCTAAATGAATTTAATACTTTATAATTAATCAATTAAAGAACTATTTATATCATATTTATTTATTAGCCTTGTTATTTAAACGATAAAGCATTTTAAAGCCCTATTACCGGTTTTTCGTAATGAGTTGAACCACACTATTGCAGCCCGTAATATAGCTAACTTCACGTGTAACAAAATAATGGCGGAGCAATGTCAATTTAATTTCAATGGTGACAATATTGTTTTCAAGAGTACCGAATCACGTGACTGTAAAATTAACATTGGAATCGTATTGGCATTTCATTGGAATTAAAATTAGTTTGGAGAGTAAGCCCCCAGTTCTGAAGCTTAAAATGACGACTCGATTCGATTGTCGAATGATGTTTTTATCAGAACGATATTACATCCACAAAATACTTAGGGGTGTATAAATAACCTTCACGTGAAAAGAGGGACGTATATTTAATTGTTATTGTATTGTTTTGAAATATATGGATGTGTGAAGGAGAGACACCGTACAGAAAAGTTGTGAAAAAGAACTTTTTCACAACTTTTCTGTCAAGGGGCCACTGTGATACTGCCTCTCTTATACAGGGTTATTGGTAAAACGTTAACAACCTCTTAAGAGGTCATTGTACTCATCATTATGAACAATTTTTACTATGAGACCAAACCAAAAATCGCGAAAAAAAGTCAGTTGTAACATTTATGTTCGTACCTACCAATAACTCGACAAAGTATAGGGAACAGCTGTGAACAATGACCTATTACGAAGTTGTTAATGTTTTCCAAAAACCCTGTATACCCATTTCTTTTTGTTATTGTATTTGTATTAAGTTGCAAATATATGGATGTCAGACGGCAGTTTTTCCGCAATCCTGGAATTAGCAATAGGTACCAGCTGTATCTACATACCTACTTTCACAATTTTGATTGAATGTTTTATGATAATTTATGTTTTTCTAACCAGATGCACGTGAATGTCAATATATTATGCGGAGCAACTGACCGTCTGAATTCACCAGCTCAACTGGTAGAAATACCGATATCATAAGGTTAGACTAGTTGTCATATTTTGGTGTTTATTGTTAGGAAGTCTTAAGTGAAAAGTCGAGAGAGACTTTTCTCTCTCGCCTTAGTCCCTGGTAAGTATTATATTTTTGTCTTTTATGGCGTTGCATCGTCGTTTCAGCCGATAGACGTCCACTGCTGGACATAGGCCTCCCCCAATTTTGGGAGGGTTTGCCATAATCGCCACGCTTGGCAGGCGGGTTGGCGATCGCAGTATGATATGATAGTGGAATACATAGAGAACGCTGCTGCCCATTCTCCGGTACGATCCTTAGTCGCCTTTTACGACACCCACGGGAAGTAAGGGGTGGTGCTATTCTTTAAGTCCGGCACCACACAGACAGGCGTTGCATGCATTTGACAATAATTCAAATCATGTCACCTGCAGCTTCAGGGCACCTACCTAGTATGTCTCATGCTTCAGTATCGTGACTTGTTTGTTAGACATTGGCGACGATTCCCTTGTTCACAAACTAAACCAAATTTAAGTTCAGTGCATCTTTTTCTTTCTATTTCATTAAGAAAAGGACAGAAGATAAATATTAGTTTAGTCCTGTCAAATTAAGATACTCCAACAAGTTTAGGCGAGATTAAAAAATTGGCTACTAAAAATACGTCAATTTACGTCAGGCGATGACTATAATTTGACAGGACTAAACTACTTAATATTTATCTACTGTCCTTTTCTTATTGAAATAGAAAGAAAAAGATGCACTGAACTTAAATTTAGTTTAGTTTTTGAACAAGGGAATCGGCGCCACTGTAGACGTAGAGCTAAATCTGACTCAAGCATATTATCGTCTTAATATTTACCACTTGTCACCAATATTTTAAATACTTAGGTACTTACCTACCTACCTAACAATAACATATTTTTTATCTTTTCCAGGTATATACGTCGGACGCATAATTCGATCGTTGAAGAACCAAAGTGATTAATAAAATTTATTTATAACTTAATCTAATCAATTTAGTTCCCATAAGGGAACATCCAATACAGTCAGTCATAATAACATTCATTTTAAGGTAATTTTTATTTAATAAACCGTTGTGTATGAATTACTTGTCTTTTAATTAATGAGGGTATTCCGGAGAGTAATTTCCTCTGCATAGATATTAGAAAAACCCTATACATGGTGATCAAATGATAAATGATTTCATTTAACACTTTTACACGTTAATCATATTTTAAAAACTAGATGAGGCCGGCGTTTCCTATCTGACTATTCTGAGAAGAAAGACCGAACCCTTCTCCGGGTGGTTCCTCACTCGTTTGGGAATTGCTGGTTCTGGCGACACTGGTTCCTTCTCTTCTTCTGATTCTTGAGATTGCTACAAGGTTATATCCGGATCAGTCAAAGCGTTAGCTTGGTTCTGAAGAAGTTTAGTGTTAAAGTAAGAAGTGTTAAGTTTATTCTCCAACAAATTACTAATCTCTAAGCCATTATCAGTTCTGAATAATATTTTATTTTTTTCTACTTTGCTGGTTCTCTACCATTGATTTAAATTCCTTGAAGTACCCACCTACTTACTTGAAAAGTTCACTTTTCTCTTTGATAAAATAAACAAACACCCAGGGCCGTGTTTACCTAGTGTGCCTGTGCAGGGTGTGCGTTTCACACGGGCGCAGCAGTCCTAGGGGGCGCCGAACGCCGCTCGCTACGACGCCGACGCTCCGCTCGGTGCGCGCGTTGGCCAGCCGCGGCACTTTGTTCACAAAAATGTTGTTTTTAGCACTTTCGCTAAAAACAACATTTTTAAAAATTGAATAAATGGTAGGTAGTTACTCTTTTTTATTAATCTTTACTCTTTATTTACCGTCTCTGAAATCAAATATACTCTACTTCTTGTAGAAAAAGCTTACTTCACACTGCGTCGCGTCTCGTCACGCTAAAAACAAGTCCGCAATTCGTCGTGTTTCGTCGCACACTCATTAAGGCGCAACGTAGGCCACAAGTACTTATAACCACTATTTGAAATTTTCGTGTTGCGTCGCGTCGCGTCGCGTCGCGTCGCATTACCACGTTTGTCGTTCACCTAGGACAACGGGTGTAGGACGCCCCCCAGCTAGTTGGACCGACGAACTTAAAAAGCTGGCTGGGACAGACTGAATGCGGAAGGCGGAGGACAGAGTGTTGTGGCGCTGTCTGGGAGAGGCATATGTCTAGCAGTAGACTGCGATAGGCCGAGTTATTGATTAAAAGGAAATGTAATTTCATTTAGGTAAGTAATATTTATTTCACGAAAAATTCGACAACGACACTTAGGTACTACGTGTAGTACTAGGTGTAGAGGTAACTAATAATGAAAACAGTAACTTATAGTAAGTCCAACTAACAACTACATTAAATAACTACAACAAAACAATTAATGGGTAACTTATTATTAGTTACTAATAGGCAATGAGTAGGTACAGATGCCAGCACAGCAAGTTACTACAATCTGTCAAAAAACTTTAATAGATTTTCAAACTATAGCGATAAAGAAAATGTTTGTTGAATTACTTTAGTTTGTCCATAGAAAAATTTTCATCCCCACTTCACATGTAGGGGAGCTACCCTAAAAAAAAATATTTTCCAAAATTTTATTTTACCACTTTGTCGGCGTAATTGATACACACACTCCTACAAAATTACAGCTTTCTAGTACTAACGGTCACTTAGCAAAACCTCGGACAGACAGACAGACAGACAGAAAGACGGACATGACGAAACTATAAGGGTTCCTTGTAGGAACTACGGAACCCTAAAAAATCAGCCGTTCCCTACATTTTGACGAGTTATACGAACTTAAGTATAGGGAACAGCTGATTTTTTTTTCGCGATTTCTCGTTTGGTCCCATAGTAAAAGTTGTTCATAATGATGAGTACAATGACCTCTTAAGAGGTTGTTAATGTTTTACCAATAACCCTGCATAGACAAGTTATATAATACAGGTCAGTGGACGGAAAATAGCCATGAGAATTTTCACATGAATTATATTTTTGTAGACCGTACATAAACATTCATACAAACAATGTAAATTCGGTATTTCAATTTTGTAATATTAGTATTAGTAGGTACCTACTGGGAGGCAGTGGTGGCCAAGTGGTAACGGCCGCGACTTACGAGTTCTAGGTCGTAGGTTCGAACCAAGACAGGCGCATTACTTTGTGTAAATTATTTCATCACCACTGCTCTCAAAACGGTGAAGGAAAACATCGTGAGGAAACCGTCATGTCCTAGAACCATAAATTCGAAGACATGTGACATCTACCAACCCGCACTGTGCCCGCGTGGTGGATTACGGCCCACTCCCTCTCACCAAGTGGAGGCCTGTGTCCCAGCATTGGGAACATTATAGGCTGATTATGAGGTACCTACTTGAATATTAGCACAGAACCGTTCGAAATGGAGGTGCGTGGGGGAGGCCTATGTCCAGCAGTGGACGTCTTTTGGCTGAAATGATGAGTATTGGATAAAGGATTCGTAGCAGCGCCATATTGGTCGGCATCCCTTTGACAAGCTCCGAGTGACGCGGATTTGGAATATTTTGGTGCTGATCGTTGTGGAGATGGCGTTATAGCTGTGTTGTGTTGGTGATTAAAATGTAATGAGGGATTTTCTTTTTTTTTAACGTTTCCCTAGTCGCTGGATAGATGGCGCTGAACTTGGTAAGTTACTGCAAGGAACGGAAGTCACATAATTTTTTTATTAATTCACTTGGATGTAATTTTGAGATAGTAAAACGAAAGCAAACGAAACTGTCACTCAACGAGCGTATATGACGTGACGCAATGTTTTTTTTCCAAGCGTTTTGACTTTGGCATCTAGTAACGTAGTCAGTTCAACGCCATCTTAAGGGTTCTTGGGAACTATTTTTTTTTTTTTAATACTGAAAAGAAAAACCTCTCATTGTTGTTGATTTTGTGTACCATGGCATGTCTTTTATTTTGTGTACCATGGCTGTCTTTTATTTTGTGTACCATGGCGTGTCTTTTATTTTGTGTACCATGGCATGTCTTTTATTTTGTGTTGTGTACCATGGCGTGTCTTTTATTTTGTGTACCATGGCATGTATTTTATTTTGTGTACCATGGCATGTCTTTTATTTTGTGTACCATGGCGTGTCTTTTATTTTGTGTACCATGGCATGTCTTTTATTTGCGCACATGTGCGCATTCAATTACAGTTAGGTGTGTACCTACTGGTTGCAAGTACAGTAAGTAGTGCTATTCTGTAAAAATCTCACCGTGATAACTCGGGTGAAATGAGCTTAAAGTGGCTGTCATTAGTGTCAATCCCTAGCGTTAGATGTAATCACAGCTCACTTCACGTAACTTCTCACGGTGAGATTCTAAAAGAATCGACCGGCATCAGTTCTATATTTCTAACTACGAGACTACATGGGGGAAGCGCCTGGGTAGTCCGCGAAATTCAAATTTTCTTACTTTTTTTTTGCAATTAGCAAGTTTTGTTTTAGATTTAGTTCATAAATAATGCTTTTAAATGACTGTTTCCATGAAATATCAATCATTCGGATTATATGGTTGTATTGATGAGTTTAATGATTCACTTCCACTTCATTTTCAGCTTTTTTTCTAGATGAGTGATTGAAGAAATCGACATTATTTTTATACCTATTAATAAAATCCAAAGTATATAAGCTACACAACTGAAACTTAGTGTGTTTTACAAGTCTGCTAACTACTTACATCTTATTTTGAGAATTTGAACCCTCTAGCATTATCCAGGCCGAAGCTATGATGGTTGGAACCATAGAAATGTAACAAATACTTACGACGAAACGCTTCGAGTGCCCCCCTGCTTTTTAGGGTTCCGTAGCCAAATGGCAAAAAACGGAACCCTTATAGGTACAGATATCGTAGATTCGTCATGTCTGTTTTTCCGAAACTATAAGAACTATACCTACTGTTGAAACTTGGTAAGTAGATGTATTCTGTGAACCGCATTAAGATTTTCACACAAAAATAGAAAAAAAACAATAAATTTTAAGGGTTCCCATACTCAAAAATGAAACTGAACTGAAACTCAAAATTTTTTTTTCTATCACACCCATTCGTGTGGGGTACGTCTTAAATCGTAAACCGCAATTTACCATTTATTCAATCTACTCAAATATTAAAAAAAAAAACATTTAATTTCATAAACATAAACCTTATGCATAAACCCGGATGTTACGGAACCCTCGGTGCGCGAGTCCGACTCGCTCTTGCCCGGTTTTTATTTTCTTGTAAACCCTTTTTAGGGTTCCGTAGCCAAATGGCAAAAACGGAACCCTTATAGATTCGTCATGTCTGTCTGTCTGTCTGTCTGTCTGTCCGTCTGTCTGTCTGTCTGTCTGTCTGTCCGTCCGTATGTCACAGCCACTTTTCTCCGAAACTATAAGAACTATACTGTTGAAACTTGGTAAGTAGATGTATTCTGTGAACCGCATTAAGATTTTCACACAAAAATAGAAAAAAAACAATAAATATTAGGGTTCCCCATACTTAGAACCGAAACTCAAATTTTTTTTTTCATCAAACCCAGCACGTGTGGGGTATCTATGGGTAGGTCTTCAAAAATGATATTGAGGTTTCTAATATCATTTTTTTCTAAACTGAATAGTTTGCGCGAGAGACACTTCCAAAGTGGTAAAATGTGTGTCCCCCCCCTGTAACTTCTAAAATAAGAGAATGATAAAACTAAAAAAAATGGTAAGGCGAGGTTGTACCATTTTTAAGTTTTTTGGAGCTATGTATATCTAAATAATGTAAATATTCCGCAAAATAAAAATCATTTTAACAAAATTGAACATATGGTCAAGCGCTGTATAAAGACGGAAACGTAATTACTAATAATTGACTCGATAAAAAAAAATCGCAAAGATGACACTAAATCGATATTTCAAATGTACTTCTTAGCAAAAAATTATATTACGAACCCATCTAAGTAATGTATCAAAAAATAGGTTTTAATATTTTCTAGCGCTGGGTAAGGTAGATTTTTACATTAGTGGCTATTTATTTTTGTAAAAACAAAAATCATACGATATTGAGCTATTCGATCTCGAGCGAGCCGTTTAGTGCCGGCCGAGAGGTCTTCGAGGACGGACGCACGCCAATTTTTTTCCGCGTTTGCGCTTTCCATTATATGAAACGTTACGCTCAGTGTTGCCAACCCTACTGTTTTAACAGTAGATTTACTGTTTTCACCATGACATACCTGTTTTCTGTTTAAGTACCAATTTCTACAGTTTTCATTATAATTTACTGGAGATTTCGTCTAAAACGATAAAACTCCAGTTAAAATACCTAGCTTCATGTTATGCATGTATGTATGCGAATAAATGTTTATCTATGTCTAACAAAACAGCAGTAAACAACTTGGAAACTAAACTAAGAAATAAAATGTCCACAACGAAAATCAAAGGCACATTACATAGTAAAACAGAAATAAAGGAATGCTATACCTACATTTAATGCAAGTGAAAAATCTACGAAGAAATTCATTAAAAGTACCTATGTATAATTTTAATTAAAAAAACGAGGCAGAAAATATCGAAGACAAGAGAGAAAAAGAAATTGATAAATTATAATTATTTGTAAGAATATTTGCAAGAATTTATCAAACAACAAAAGTTCATACAGGAAATTGACACCTCGGGCATTACGAAAATATCAACTCGAGAAATGGTAAGTAACTCATTATCAATACTATAGTAGCATTACAATTTTGCCTAGTAGTTTTATTTTATCAGATTAGGTACTTGCATACGTAATAATACTTTGTTGAGGAAGACTTTTCCGTTCGTTTGTTTTTTTTTGTTTTGTTGTGCGCGTAATTTTAATACTGTGATATCTTCTAAAGTATTCATTCTAATGACATGCTGTAAACTGCAGTTTTGATCTAAATTGAATGTTTAATTTTACTAACATATTTAATGAGATAAGGATTAATACAATGTATGTCAAAATTGCTTCGAAAGTCACTCATTATATTTTATTGATTGTAAAAAGATAAAATTGGTTACTGTAAGTTATCCTTATAATATAGACATATACCACCGCGAACTTTTTTGAGGGCATTTTCAAGATATACAATTCTGTAGTACAATGCGATTCAAATAAGAATAGGAACGTCAATGACCTCTATCTGTCAAATGTTGATTGAAAAGTACGGTTTGCAAAGAAAACTTATTTGCGTATAAATAACTTTTTTTTTGTTTAACCAAGTCTTAGATAAATCAAAGTGAAAAAAGCATCAAAAAATTAGTCATAATTTTTTTTTTAAATTATGCTAAGTACTTTCTTTCTTATTTTCATAGTTGACAACAATTCACCAGAAAGTAAAGAAGATGCCAGCCGCCATCTTGTCGTTGTTGGGTGTTAAATGCTCTGTGGTTGTTGGTGTGCTTCTTAGACAAAGAAAAGTATAGACGGCGGGTATCTCCATTTCATTTCCACAAGAAAGGGATAAAGTATTGAGTTATTATAAGTAACAGAAAAGGATAAAGCTATACTATTTCCATCTCTCAGTGCGTGCCAGTTTTTTCAAGGCAGCTACTCATGTAGCCTATGTTAGTTAAGTTAGTTTTTTGTCTCATGTGCGGCCACGCTACCCGATACTCTATAGCTTTCTTACTATAAGGTGTGCTTCTTCGTGAGACTGAGTGCTTGTGGAATGTTACTGTTTCTTTCGTTAATTCTGTATGTTACGTGGTTGTTTCCTGTTAAATTTGTTATTGTTGGTTATTTGTTGACGATGACCACTCAAACAGTGATGCAGACATGAGCGGAATTGAAAAAAAAAATGTTTTCGTAAATAATTAATGTTATTAAAAAAAATATCTTGTTTTGCTCACCCTACCCAATTTATTCGATTTGACAGCTATGACGTCACAACATGGCGCTAAGTCGATCCTATTCTTATTTGAAACGCATTGTACATTATTTTGAAGTTCCTCGTATGGTTTAGCCAGCGTTAGCATTATAAGCGGCCGAGCGACGAGATTTTTTCCGACTTCAATTACATTTATTATGATTTCCTATGGAAAATACATCTTTATCAGAATAAAAATAGCGTGTAGCACTCCTTAATAATGTAACTACCTATTGAAAAATTTTTTGTGAAATAATGTTCTAACTCGGATCAGTAGTTTCAGAGATTACCCTATACATAGAAAACTTACAATTTTATCTCTTTATAATATAAAAAATAAAAGCTAGTAAAAAAAAAATACAATAATATTGTATAACATATTATAAGTGTAAATAAATGATTTTCTTTGACGGAAAAGCACGAAAATGTTACGACCATTGTTTAGACGCGACACTGTACAAAAAAGTACAGTAGGTTTGTTATTAAATTCGTTGAAATGATTATTTTATTTGCTCAATAAGTTCGAAATATTGCTAAACTTATATAACAATTATAAAATATACTTGTAAAATGTATAATTTAAACGATTTGAAGTGCCACTATAATGTCAACATTTATTTTGGAGCGTTTCAATGAGAAAAAATATACTCAGGGGTGTTGTTCAGACTCTAGATAACCCTGATACTACTTTCCATAGTCATACGTAAGTATCTACTTTCTTCAAAACATAAAACTTTAGTCATTACATACTAACAATTATAAAAGTTATATTGATTGTACTCATGATGTTGTTGTGTTGTTGTTGTCTCATGTTGTTTGACCATCTTAATCATGGAGATAATAGTGTTAAGTTATAAATTGAATATAAATTGCGATTCATGACTCATAATGTTTATAACACTGTTACAGACAACCTTAAACACTATTAGTGAACCTCAAAGTACTGTAAGTCAAACAGAAATTAGTACAAGAGAGAGACAAGATTTCAGAGAACTTTTTAACTGCCGATAATTCAGAAGTTGAAACAGCAAATAAGTAAGTCTTACTAAACTATATGTTAACAAGTAGAGAAGAAATGAATCTTAAATGTTTTTATACCGATTGTCTAAATACATACGTTAACTTTGTTGATCAGTACTAGTACCGAGTACGATGTATAAAAACTAAAATGATATCAGAGTAAAAAAAAAATCGAAAATAAATTAATACACGTGATTATAGTAAGCTATCTCTTAAACGTCGATTGCACACCAGAGGGGCAATTCTCGTAATTTTAAGAACGTTTACAGTCTGATCTCTGAAAAATTAATGCAATATAATTTCAGGGCCAACTCCATGTTACCGGGAGGCAATATTGCTTGTTTGGTATATGGTCAGGTGAAACAATACCCGTACATGTAATCAAGATAGTGAAAGATAGTAAATTTTGGGAAGAAAAAAATGGGAAAAAAAAACTTATTAATTTTTATATGCAGTGTCTATTGTCTGAAATCATAGATCCGCGACATATTAGAGGAATGGATATAAGAAAAATAAAAATGCGAGAAAACAAAGAAAATATTGCAACACCTGCTATTGTTTCCACTTCTGTATCACAAATAGTGAATTTTGAGAATGTGGCGTCTACTTCTGTGTCACAAACATTTAATTTTAATAATTATTAAATACGTTTTATAACCGACTTCAAAAAAGGAGGAGGTTCACAATTGGGATAGTTATATTTTTTATTGTGTATTATTTTCATTTTCTTAATCTTTTCTGTTTATAACATAAAAATAAAGTTTGCTTAATCGATATTGTTGTTTTTGTTCCTAACACTACATTATTGACAAGTTGTGAGTGAAGTTGTCCAGAACATATCTTCTCATCTGAAACGCATAGTATATGTAAGTATAGTGAAAGGAACGTCGTTCCATCCGGGTGTCCCGCGACACCTCTCGATAAATTTTATTTTGAAAAAAGTCTGATTTGTGAGATTTTTTGACATGCTACTGATGGTATGTGTATTTTAAATATGGTACAAACTTACCTTAGATTTTTTACATAGTGCGTTTCTTTGCCAAACTAACCTAATTTTTACTAACCGGAAACTGTCATGAGAATTCATCAAGCGTAGATGATAAGTTCCTACATACAAATTTTATTCATTAAAAATAAAATATAACATCAAAGTTGATCTACTGTATTTGTCTGTTTCGTGGCGCGCATTCATTGCACAAAGGTTAGTCGCGGTCACAACGTGTCACGTGGCGCGGTCCCGCTCAGCGCATCGTAGTTAAATACGCCGCGTTCAACTGGCGGGGGCTGAGGTAGTGTTTTCTATGCCTATCGGTCCGGGAAAACCTCGCCTTAAACTACCACCGAAAATTGGTTTGAACGATATCTAGTAAGTAGTTTTTTTTAATACGTCATAAATCGGAAACCGCAATTTACCATTCATTCAATCAACTCAAAAATAATAAAAAAACATTTAATTTCATAAACATAAACCTTACGCATAAACCCGGATGTTACGGAACCCTCGGTGCGCGAGTCCGACTCGCTCTTGCCCGGTTTTTTTATTTACTTGTTACGTTTACGCATGCGTCGGGCGACCGACGCGACGATGAGGGCAAGGGTAGCTCATGGTCTGAATATAGGCGCGGACCGCGGGGTATCTAGGCATGCGCAGTAAGACAACTGAGTGCTGCCCGTTCCCCCTCACCGGAGGAAGGCACTATATAAGCCAGCGACCGAGGCTCAGAGCTCACTGCAAGATGCTGTAAGGGGCTAACAGCTTCCCTTGCAGCATCTTGTGGAGCTAAAACACTCTAAAATGTTGTACCTATGTAATGGTGCCCAAGACACAGGCCGTGGCTAGTTTGGGACCAACAAGACATCCATATTGTAATTTTTAATTAAGAATTAAACGATTTATTATTATTATTTAGACAGGGTTATTGGTAAAACATTATCAACCTCTTTAGAGATCATTGTACTCATCATTATGAATAAGTTTTACTATGGGACCAAACCTGAAATCGCGAAAATAAAACCAGCTGTTTTGATTAAAATCAGCTACATTTTGACGAGCTATACGAACATTAACGTAAGGAACATTAAATGTTCCCTACAAAATCAGCTGTTCCCTGACCAAACCTGGATTAATGGGTAATACCCTTTGGTAAGACTGATTGTCAGACTTTCGGGCGTCTGACTACCCATAACGACTGTCAAAGATCCACGGATGACAGCCGGGACCAACGGCTTAACGTGTTGCCGAGGCACGGAGGGGTCACGGTATGTAAAGATGGTTGTGGAGGTCAGTTATGTAAAATACTGGTATTCAGCTTCATCCGATTAGACTGGAAGCCGACCCCAACATAGTTGGGACAAGGCAAGGCAGATGATAGTGAACCCATAATCCAATATATTTTGTTTCCAAGTTCTGCAATGGTGCTGCACCAACCAGGCAGTTGGCCTTGGACGCACCTGTACAGTGCATACAGTGATAATCATCAGGTGGTGCCTCCTTATCATTTAAAATTGTCTAAGGGGCCTCTGCGAGTTGGCTGCGGCCCCTGGTACGCCTTCCAAAGTTCCCGGACCCCAGCGTCCCGACATAATTATGTCAAAGACATTAAAAATATGTAAATAGTTTTAAAAAAAAACTAAAAATCTTAAATTGAATTCTAAAATCGTGGAGCGCACTTATAATTAATTCAATAAAAAAATTAATTTAAAAAATTAAAAACCCAACTGCGAAACTGAAAAGCTGCAAACAAGCCCATTTTAAATTAAATAAAAGTTGGAAGCAGGCGGGACCCATACCATTTTTATCATATTTTCAAATTCAATTTTTTTTATTTCCAGCTTTTTAGTTTACAAATGTGAAAGATTTCGCAAACGATTTAGTTCTTGGTACTTGTTTTTTACGTTTTGTCACTTCGAATTACTTTTAACCATATAAGTTACATATATTTTTGTAATCACCTTTTAAAACCCTTTATTTTGATACCCCACTCGATAGGTTTCGAAAAAAAAAATTTTTTTTTGAAGTCATATTGCGCCATAAATCGGCCATTTTAATTTTTTTTTCAATTTTGATATACCTTGTGTCACTCTCACAATTAAGACGAATCTAACGGCACCTCTCAAGCTGAAATCGATCAAGCCGTTTAGGCTACAGAGCGTGCCAAAGAAATATACATACATATATACATACACTCGAAAAACATAACCCTCCTTCTGACGTAGTCGGGTAAAAAGCTCTCCACGCTGCTTCCACTATCCACCTCCTGGCTCCAACATCAGCCCTCGACACCAAGAATATTGAATAGGACGTCAAAACGAATCACATGACCCCAAACTCGAGGGGTTTACTAGTAGCCCCTAAAGAGTTCCACTATCCATCTGCTGGCTCCATCTTCAAACCTTCGACACCAAGTACTGCATATTGGACTCGTCAAAACGAATCGTATGACCCCTTACTCGAGGGGATCACTAGTAGGCACTGAAGAGTTCCACTATCTACCTGCTGGCTCCATCATCACACCCTCAACACCAAGTGCAATATGTTGGACTCATCAAATCGGATCATAGGTACCTACGACCCCAAACTGGAGGGCTTTACTACATAGTAGCCATGAAAAGTTCCACTATCCACCTCCTGGTTTCATCGTCGGACTCTCGACACCAAGTGCAATATATTGGACTTCCTGGTTCCATCATCAGACCTTCAACACCCAGAGCAATAAATATTGAACTCGTCAAAACGAATCATATGACCCCAAACTAGATGGGTTTACTAGTTGCCACTGAAGAGTTCCACTATCCACGTCCTGTCTCCATCATCGGACCCTCAGCACCTAGTGCAATATATTGGACTCATAAAACGGATTAAGTGACCCCAAACTAGAGGGGTTTACCAGTAGCCACTGAAGAGTTCCACTATCCACGTCCTGTCTCCATCATCGGACCCTCAGCACCTAGTGCAATATATTGGACTCATAAAACGGATTAAGTGGCCCCAAACTAGAGGGGTTTACCAGTAGCCACTGAAGAGTTCCACTATCCACCTCCTGGCTCCATCATCAGACCCTCGACACCAATAGTGCAATCTATTGGACTCGGCAAAACAAATCTTTTAAGCCCGAACTCGAGAGGTTTACTAGTATCGCCACTGAAGAGTTCCACTATCCGCCTCCTGGCTCCATCATCCTGGATCTTCGACACCAAGTGCAATCTATTTGACTCCTCAAAACAAATCACATAAGCCCAAACTCGAGGGGTTTATTAGTAGCCACTGAAGAGTTCCACTATCCACCTCCTGGCCAGGGCCGGATTGACCATTAGGCAGAGTAGGCAACTGCCTAGGGGCCCCGCATCGGCTAAGGGCCCCGTACGCGCACAAAAGCATTTCGTGTTGATGATGAAATTCTTGGTTCTCAACATAATGGCAACTAATTGCGAATTTTTAGAATTAGGTACTCGCGGAGTAGGTACGGTCCGTTCCCTAGTTCGCATTTAGCCATTTATGGTAAGTTGGGATAGGAAGACAATCATATATTTCGTCTTCAACGATTTGCGAGAAACTTATTGAAATATTGGGAAGTAAGGTTTAAAGTGTGATTAAAAAAAAAAACTTCTATACATATAATAAATCTGTAGAAGGGTCAATTCTGTACATTGAAAATATTGAAAAAATAAATAGCGGGGGGTGTTGCTGGATCGATACCAAACCCAAATATGTGATTAAAAAAATTTTTGTTTGTCTGTCTGTCTGTCTGTCTGTATATGCAGGCATCACGTGAAAGCTAACGGTTTGATTTCGATGAAACTTGGTATAATTATACGTTATTATCCTGGGCACAAAATGGGATACTTTTTATCCTGAAAAAATTTGTAGAAAAAAAAAAATATTTTTCAGTTTTATTCATAGACGTTGTTCTGTAGAACCGCGTTCACAATGTAATGCAACGTCATTACCCGCAGTGGATTCAGCGCCGTAACTTTTTCACACGGGCAACTTTACGTAGCTCTTTCCCGTGTGAGGAGCAGTCCAAGAAATCTTCATGTTCATATTCCGGACGAGCTCACTAACAATGTTGTGTATGCTGAAACTCTCAATTAACTTTCTGTCGCATTGTCACGATCACTTTTTTATTATTGCAAACTTTTCGTCACTGTCAGTAATTTACTGCTACATGCTACTTATCAAGGTCGGAATTACTATGAAAAAAATACTTACTACAGAACGCGAGCTCAACAGCAGTAGCTCAATAGAGGGATCTCCTTAATTATTATAGGCTTAGCCGTATTTGGGTCCAATAGATATTTATAAGATGTCATTGTCAGAGTTACTCAAAATGGAGAAATAAACCATCCACGCGAAGACCGACATCCGCGCGGACGGAGTCGCGGGCGGAAGCTAGTTATATCATAAAAATACAGATTTAACATGTTTTTTATGTGAAGTCAATTTATTATATAAAGTGTAACTAACATCATATGGATTATGGTCTTGTATGTACTTAAAGTTATTATTTTTTATAAGAAATTATTGAAGCCAAATATTTAGGAGTCAATTCGACAACAGACATATCTCATAGAGATCAGTTTGACCGTGGTGCTGAGATACGTTACGTCAAATGGAGAAGTAGCAGAACGTTTCTTACATTTTTTATTCCTATAGTAAGTCACAAAGGGGAAGAACTGGCTGCTACAATTTTTTTTTTTTAATCAATTTAACATAGTAAAAAAAAACGAGAGGCCAGACTTACGATAATGCGTCAAATATGTCTGGTTGTTACAATGGCCTACATGCAAAAAAAGGGGGGGGGGGGGTCATTGAGGTAATAATGTAGTACATTATTACCTCAATGGGGGGATGGGGTATTAAGATATATTTATTTTATTAATACCCCATCCCCCCCCCTTTTTTCTCTTTCGCACACTATGTTCCATGTGCAGCGCACTCACTAAATTTGGATGAAGTACGTGCTGCGGAGAACTGCGTTGGAGCAATCTTATTCTTCGGATTTGTACAGGCACTATACAACTTTTTTTCGGCGTCTATTCAGCGCTGGGCAATTATACAGAAACATCTCGAAAAGGGCTATATTTTATTGCATTTAACAATAATAAAGTTAAAATTAAAACACCCGCGTCGTATTTTTCTTTCCTGCTCCATCATGAGACAGTGAGACGGTCTTCTGTTAAGAAGAGGTTTGCAAGCGTTACTCAGACTGGCTGGTATGGAATATGACGGATGTTTGAATGTTTTGTTAGGAACATGACGTGTGTCTTTTCTACTCATTATTCTGTATTGGTGTCAAAAATAAAAAGCCGAATAAATTCTATGTGCTAATTATTTTACTCTTGGTTTTTCACCAGATCTCATCTCTTATACTATTCCTAATAAGACCTGAATCATCAGTTCATCGCGTATCTGTAACCTATTCGTTAAGACCATTACGATGAGCCCAAATACAGATCTTTTACTGTAAGTTCCTGAGTCCGGTGATGCTGCTGATGCCATTACTTACATCCCATCACCAACTTTAAAATAGCTGATGGTCTTCAAACGGCTGAAAAGGGGCCCCAAAAATTGCATTGCCTAAGGGCCCCGACAAGGTTAATCCGGCCCTGCTCCTGGCTACATCATCAGATGCTCCAAGATACCAAATTATAGTTTTTTCTTCCGAACCACATAATATACGTCATACAAAGTTTCATTTCGATACGACATTTATTAGAAGTAGGTTAAAATTGACTTTTTTGTTACATTGTTAGATAAAAGGGTTACAAACACTGACCTCTATCATACAAATAGAGGTCAGTGGTCACAAGATAAAAAAGCAAAATTAAAAATTTTGATAAAACCTAAATCGGTTAAATTTTGGAAAAGGATAATAATAATTTAAAAACCCCCAGACTTATAGAATTTATGTAACGAGACTAAAACAGATAAATTCATATGGCAGTCGGGGGGCCTCTTAGAATAGAAGGTGTTCCACAGAACGGTCCGCGCGCCACTCGCGCGCAAGCTACAACTTTACTCTTTGACTCGAGCGGCGCAAGCAAATTCACAACTGAGGCTCATAGTTCAAACGCGAATGAAGGTATGTGCGCACGAGCGCGCCCCACTTGAGCCTTGCCGGAGATGCACTAGAGCGGCGTACCAAACGTAGGCTGTAACCGCACGCGAGCAACACGCGCGCTTCGCAAGCAACTCGCGAGCGGCGCATTCGCCAGGTCTGGACACACCTTTAAAATAAGTGTTACGGTTCCTCCCGCCCACCACCCCACATTTTCATTATTTCACATTAAAAATCCATAAAAAATACAGTGAATACAATAAAATTATTTTAGCGTATCCTGTAAAAGTGACTGAAAAATCAATAAAAAGATTAACTTAAAGGCCTTGGTAGCCAAGTCATTATATTCCAAAAAAAAGGCGATTAGATGATTTATTGATCGCGTCCAATCGTGTCGGTGTATTGTCTATTGCTGTGTTGTTTTCTCGGTTCGTAACAAAATTTAAAAATACTCTGATAACAGTCTTTGATGAGTTTTATTAAGAAACTCTTTTAACTAAGAAGAATTTGATCATGGAGGAATTTATTTTGGATCATTGGTATGCTTATAAATCATTATTCATCAATTACTTTACTTTTGCCGGGTTGTAGTGTTCCTGATATTAATTAAATAACTGTAATTTCACAGGCAGAGGTGTACCTAAAGTAGGTACACTCTCATTTCGCCAGGTAGGTTTAAGTCCCTATCCCATGTAATAAGCGGCGGGCCAGTTGATATTAGTAACTAAGTTGGTACACAAATAATAGTAACAAATGCTGTACTTGCTCTAAAATAAAGTCTTGTGGAATGGGAAGTACCGTATTGTAGGTATATTAATAGGCCCGACCCAGTTTCCGAAAATGGCAAAATCACATTGTATTGGAACCCATCTATTGTAGATGTTCAAGCTATCTTTACCTGTAACCCTGGACCTCAAAATGTTGGGTGACACTCAAATTAACAAAGCTGTTAAAAAATGTGAGTGCTCAGTATCAATGTTAAAAGTTGATTCAGAAAACAGTATTTTTGGGTATGGTGTGTATCGTATATATAATTTAGAGTTGAAAATAATACTTTGTATAAATTTTGTAGAAATAAATATAATCCTCACAGTCTTTTAGACTGGAAAATTGTTATACCTAAAGAGTATATTTTAGATACTATTAGATCAAATCACGATGATGTAAATTCTGGACACTTGGGAATACATAAAACTTTAAATAAATTAAAACAACATTATTTTTGGAAGGGAATGTTTAATGATATTCAACAATACATTTTGTCTTGCGATACCTGTAAAGCTTATAAACATACTACATCTCCACCTTTTGGTATTATGATTAATCCTAAAAAGGTTGATCGTCCCATGCTTATGCTCTCAGTTGATATCAT
Organism: Mesoligia furuncula; assembly: GCA_916614155.1. Lineage (NCBI taxonomy): Eukaryota > Metazoa > Arthropoda > Insecta > Lepidoptera > Noctuidae > Mesoligia > Mesoligia furuncula. Next base: position 34,381,962 of record OU744790.1, read on the forward strand.
AGGAATTCTACCTAAAACTTATTCTGGTCATAGATACATACTTTCGGTCGTAGACGTTTTTACTAAATATTGCTGGTTCTTTCCAATGATCAATGCTACCACTAGAGTAATTTGTAAACATTTTGAAAAAGAAATATTTCTCAAGTTTGGTTGTCCAAAAATAGTAGTTTGTGACAATGGAACTCAATTTACTTCAAAACATTTTATAGATTTTTTGAAAGGTTTTAATATAACCAAAATATTTTATAATACTTTGTATACGCCTCAAAATAATCCTGTTGAGAGATATAATAAAACGGTCGAAACCTGCATATCGTGTTTTGTTAAAGATGATCATAGAACTTGGTCAAGTTTTTTGCCCAATGTTCAATTAGCTTTAAATAATAGTGTAAACCTTGCTACTGAGTTTACTCCTAACTTTCTGATGTTTGGTAGGGAGCTTATTCTTGATGCGTCATTACATCACTTTAGTAGTTCTGTTGATAACTTATCTCAACTAGAAATTTCAAATAGAAATGCTTATGCAGTTTCTCTTAATTCACTTAGTGATATTTTTGTTAAAGTTCAAGCTTACTTGTTAAAGGGGTATAAGCGTAATGCCGCTTATTATAATAAGGGTCGGAAAGTCATTTCTTTTGGTGTGGGTGATGTGGTGTGGAGAAGAAGTTTTCTTCAATCTAATGCACAAGCATATTTTTCAGCTAAACTTGCACCTAAGTTTGTAAAATGTAAAATAACTGAAAAGGTTTCAGATAACGTTTATGTTTTGAAAGATGTAAATAAAGGTTCAGTGGGACGTTATCATGTTAAAGATATTATTAAATTTTAATTTGGTTTCCAAGTGTTAGGTCTTGATTTTGATAATTTTGTTTGAAGGCCACCTTTGACAGTGTGATGTACGAGAGGATGGATGATAGGTTATCGGTGGTTTGAAAGATGTATGTTAGGTAACTTCTTATAAATTTGTTGAATTTGAGACATTCTAAAAATAAAACTTAGGTCATTCTGGTTAATTTAATACTATTTTTTTTTCACACCAAATATTTTTCACATCGAAGGATCTTATTTTATGTTTTGTTTGTTTTTGTTGGATTGTCTAAGATCTTATTTTTCTTTTTAAGGGTAACCTACCTGTTTATATTTTATTAAGATCTTATACAACCCTACAGTTCAGGTAATTTCTACCTTGAGGTTAAAAAACTTAAATTCAATTTCAAGTTTTTGTAATCTTTTTTTTTTTCTCATAGTTTAAAATCATTCTATTTCCTCTTCGTCATAAATAGTAATCGATTTTTAAACCTATTTTGTGCTGTTCGTTGACAGAATTGTTTCTCATTTTTACTGGAGTTTCATTCTTTTTAATGATCGGATTTGACTTTGTTAGTAACGCGTTCATCCTGGACTTTACTTTTTAGGGTCATTCTGTAACCTTTGTTACAAAATGCCTTATTATTTTTTGGATCTTGGTGTAACTTTTGACCTTGATTTCGACTCTTTTCCATTGTGTTGGACTTTGTTGTTCCAATCACGATGCGAGATTTTGTTTTGACTTTCGTCATTTTTTTTTCCTTTGCGTTCGGAAGTTCGGTGGTGGTATGCCGGTCGCATTGTGAAACTTTGGCTCTCGCCTTTTTTGTTATTGAGATTTCTCATTGGAGATCTCAATGTTTTTGGTGTTTGTCTGTGTTTGGGAGATTGGTAGTGTTGAGCCAGTCACAGCATTCACATTCTTTTACAGCTATTGTGCTCGGGAATTCGGTGGTGATGAGCCGATCACAATATGCTTTCCTTGGTCTCGTTGCAGGTTGTGCCTGTAACAGTATTTTAAATAAGGTCTTTCAGCTTTATTTAAAAACTTTTGTTCGGAGTTTTCAAATTTTTTGGATTGTTGAATACGGAGTTAGTCAGTGGCAATAGAGCCTAACTGCACTCATAGAGATGTTTGAGTTGGAAGCGGTTGACATAGTAGTCAGTGGCGATAGTGCCTAACTGCACTCAAAGTTGTACTGTTCCAAGTGGTTTGAAATTTTTAGTCAGTGGCGATGGTGCCTAACTGCACTATAAAAATTGTAGTTTGTTTTGGTAAATTGTCCGAATTTGTTTGAAATTTTTAGTCAGTGGCTATAGTGCCTAACTGCACTGTTTTGGAGTTTTGGAGCGCTAAGAGATTTCTCTCTTCGTTTCATTTAATGGGTTTATATAACTTATAATTTTTTGTTTTTCACTATTTCGTTTTTGACTTTTTGTCATTTACATTTTTTTACTTTTATTAAATTCTTGAGATTTTGTCGTTTGACATTTTCAGAATTAATTTACACTTTGAATTTTATATGATTTTTTTTTCTTTTTTTTGAATTAGAAAATAAACCAGTCTTAACAGGTTTATTTGGTTGAAGATTTCTTTCTAATAAAAGAAAGTTCCTTTCTTTTATTTTCGGGAGGGGATGTAATGTAACGAGTCTTTTAAGCCTGTTACATGATAGCGCGTTCTTTGCTTTAATTTGTAGGCAACAGGGTGGTGTTGCCATGTAAAAATTCATTTTTTTGAATCGGAAGTCGTGTAGTGGTCACACTGATTTTTTTTGATGCTGTCAGTTGATTTTGATATGTCACTTTCCGGCCGAACTTTATATAAAATGGAGTAATTTTAGAGCTCCAATTAAAATCTGGAAGTTGATACTTCCAATGGACTACATCCAGTCCTAATTATGTTGTGGCTGATTTGCCCTTGTCGGCATCATAATGGGATTGTCCATATTTTGTAAAAGGTTGGTAAAATTCTTCGTGGTTTCAAACCTACTCACGTGTCGCGTGGTTATTTGGATGGCAGACGTTAATAGTTTCCGATATTTGTTTCAGGATCTTTTGAACCTTATATATATTGGATTAATTCATCTACTGATGTAAAAACTTCCTTTGGAAAAGAAACGGTGAGTTAATTTGCATTTGGTCGTAAACATTCCGATCGGCATTTTTGTCGACGCTGAACATCAGCTAACGGTTATTCATGTTTCATTTCAGCCGTGAGGCGTTTCTTATTTATTTTTACTTCAAGACTTAAATTTTTAACGCTAGCCCCTACCGACATATATCATGGACCGCCTGACGTCCCCGCGAAGATCAAAATCACCAGGGTTTGCCCATTCGGTTTGTTAGATTATTCGCCGGAATATGGTATGGTTTATAATACTTAACTTAAATTGACAAAAGTGCAATAATGACAGGACAGGAATTACTTTCTATTCCATCTTAGTTTTACACCAACTGTTAGTATTAGAAAGGAATTTTCTTGTATATTGAGACCAGCAGCCTTCGGGTAATAAAATCGTTCAATAACTTTTGTGTCGATTTTTATTGATACTCCCCGCTTGAAGATTAAAAGTTTCCAGTTCCCGCAGGTTAGTCTATCCTTGGCATAGTTTGGTGTGTGCTCCTGGCGCCCGAATTTTCACTTCTACTTATTGTTTATTTATTTGGAGTACAACACACACATTTAATAATCACATTTCATAATATACATTTTTAATAACATCCACACACTCACTTTAAATTATATTTTTTTATTATTACAATTGTCGCTAGATTATTTTTTTTTTATTATTACAATTGTCGCTCTGCGAACAGGGACTTGAAGTAGGTTTGTCTGGTACCTTATACTGTCATTATTGCACTATTAATTAATTAACTTATGAGTCTATTGTTTGCATTGGTTTGTTCTACATTGTTACTTTAATAACTTTGTGTTTATTTTGATTTTTGACTCATAAGTACTACTTAACTTGGTTGACTCATAAGTACTACTTAACTTGTTTAACTTAATTTGGTGAATCTTTGTAAACAATGTTTGGTGTTTACAATTGATGATTTTGTTTAATATCATGTTTTTTTCTTAGCAAAACCAACAGAAATGTATAGCATAGACTGCGTTTTGTTGTTCTCAACAGTAAAGTTATTTTAAAAACTAAGTTTAACTTTTTAAGTAAATAATTTAATCTAATTGTTAAGTACAATATTGTGCATTTAATTTATCTAGATTTAAACTGCTTGTAAGTGATTATTGCACTTTTAAAACGATAAAATTAACATAGTAATTTTTTATGGGATTACCCACATTGACTTTTATAATTAACCTCAAACTTGAGAATTTATTTTCAAACATTTAACTTTTTGAATCTTAGTTTTTGCTTTTCGTTTGCTATAAACGCTCAGGATAGTTTAGTCTTGCCTGACGATGAAATTACTGACCCTTGATATAGAAAAATATTTATCCAATGTCAAAAATCTCCTAGAAAGTATAAGAATTTTAGAGTTGAAAATAATACTTTGTATAAATTTTGTAGAAATAAATATAATCCTCACAGTCTTTTAGACTGGAAAATTGTTATACCTAAAGAGTATATTTTAGATACTATTAGATCAAATCACGATGATGTAAATTCTGGACACTTGGGAATACATAAAACTTTAAATAAATTAAAACAACATTATTTTTGGAAGGGAATGTTTAATGATATTCAACAATACATTTTGTCTTGCGATACCTGTAAAGCTTATAAACATACTACATCTCCACCTTTTGGTATTATGATTAATCCTAAAAAGGTTGATCGTCCCATGCTTATGCTCTCAGTTGATATCATAGGAATTCTACCTAAAACTTATTCTGGTCATAGATACATACTTTCGGTCGTAGACGTTTTTACTAAATATTGCTGGTTCTTTCCAATGATCAATGCTACCACTAGAGTAATTTGTAAACATTTTGAAAAAGAAATATTTCTCAAGTTTGGTTGTCCAAAAATAGTAGTTTGTGACAATGGAACTCAATTTACTTCAAAACATTTTATAGATTTTTTGAAAGGTTTTAATATAACCAAAATATTTTATAATACTTTGTATACGCCTCAAAATAATCCTGTTGAGAGATATAATAAAACGGTCGAAACCTGCATATCGTGTTTTGTTAAAGATGATCATAGAACTTGGTCAAGTTTTTTGCCCAATGTTCAATTAGCTTTAAATAATAGTGTAAACCTTGCTACTGAGTTTACTCCTAACTTTCTGATGTTTGGTAGGGAGCTTATTCTTGATGCGTCATTACATCACTTTAGTAGTTCTGTTGATAACTTATCTCAACTAGAAATTTCAAATAGAAATGCTTATGCAGTTTCTCTTAATTCACTTAGTGATATTTTTGTTAAAGTTCAAGCTTACTTGTTAAAGGGGTATAAGCGTAATGCCGCTTATTATAATAAGGGTCGGAAAGTCATTTCTTTTGGTGTGGGTGATGTGGTGTGGAGAAGAAGTTTTCTTCAATCTAATGCACAAGCATATTTTTCAGCTAAACTTGCACCTAAGTTTGTAAAATGTAAAATAACTGAAAAGGTTTCAGATAACGTTTATGTTTTGAAAGATGTAAATAAAGGTTCAGTGGGACGTTATCATGTTAAAGATATTATTAAATTTTAATTTGGTTTCCAAGTGTTAGGTCTTGATTTTGATAATTTTGTTTGAAGGCCACCTTTGACAGTGTGATGTACGAGAGGATGGATGATAGGTTATCGGTGGTTTGAAAGATGTATGTTAGGTAACTTCTTATAAATTTGTTGAATTTGAGACATTCTAAAAATAAAACTTAGGTCATTCTGGTTAATTTAATACTATTTTTTTTTCACACCAAATATTTTTCACATCGAAGGATCTTATTTTATGTTTTGTTTGTTTTTGTTGGATTGTCTAAGATCTTATTTTTCTTTTTAAGGGTAACCTACCTGTTTATATTTTATTAAGATCTTATACAACCCTACAGTTCAGGTAATTTCTACCTTGAGGTTAAAAAACTTAAATTCAATTTCAAGTTTTTGTAATCTTTTTTTTTTTCTCATAGTTTAAAATCATTCTATTTCCTCTTCGTCATAAATAGTAATCGATTTTTAAACCTATTTTGTGCTGTTCGTTGACAGAATTGTTTCTCATTTTTACTGGAGTTTCATTCTTTTTAATGATCGGATTTGACTTTGTTAGTAACGCGTTCATCCTGGACTTTACTTTTTAGGGTCATTCTGTAACCTTTGTTACAAAATGCCTTATTATTTTTTGGATCTTGGTGTAACTTTTGACCTTGATTTCGACTCTTTTCCATTGTGTTGGACTTTGTTGTTCCAATCACGATGCGAGATTTTGTTTTGACTTTCGTCATTTTTTTTTCCTTTGCGTTCGGAAGTTCGGTGGTGGTATGCCGGTCGCATTGTGAAACTTTGGCTCTCGCCTTTTTTGTTATTGAGATTTCTCATTGGAGATCTCAATGTTTTTGGTGTTTGTCTGTGTTTGGGAGATTGGTAGTGTTGAGCCAGTCACAGCATTCACATTCTTTTACAGCTATTGTGCTCGGGAATTCGGTGGTGATGAGCCGATCACAATATGCTTTCCTTGGTCTCGTTGCAGGTTGTGCCTGTAACAGTATTTTAAATAAGGTCTTTCAGCTTTATTTAAAAACTTTTGTTCGGAGTTTTCAAATTTTTTGGATTGTTGAATACGGAGTTAGTCAGTGGCAATAGAGCCTAACTGCACTCATAGAGATGTTTGAGTTGGAAGCGGTTGACATAGTAGTCAGTGGCGATAGTGCCTAACTGCACTCAAAGTTGTACTGTTCCAAGTGGTTTGAAATTTTTAGTCAGTGGCGATGGTGCCTAACTGCACTATAAAAATTGTAGTTTGTTTTGGTAAATTGTCCGAATTTGTTTGAAATTTTTAGTCAGTGGCTATAGTGCCTAACTGCACTGTTTTGGAGTTTTGGAGCGCTAAGAGATTTCTCTCTTCGTTTCATTTAATGGGTTTATATAACTTATAATTTTTTGTTTTTCACTATTTCGTTTTTGACTTTTTGTCATTTACATTTTTTTACTTTTATTAAATTCTTGAGATTTTGTCGTTTGACATTTTCAGAATTAATTTACACTTTGAATTTTATATGATTTTTTTTTCTTTTTTTTGAATTAGAAAATAAACCAGTCTTAACAGGTTTATTTGGTTGAAGATTTCTTTCTAATAAAAGAAAGTTCCTTTCTTTTATTTTCGGGAGGGGATGTAATGTAACGAGTCTTTTAAGCCTGTTACATGATAGCGCGTTCTTTGCTTTAATTTGTAGGCAACAGGGTGGTGTTGCCATGTAAAAATTCATTTTTTTGAATCGGAAGTCGTGTAGTGGTCACACTGATTTTTTTTGATGCTGTCAGTTGATTTTGATATGTCACTTTCCGGCCGAACTTTATATAAAATGGAGTAATTTTAGAGCTCCAATTAAAATCTGGAAGTTGATACTTCCAATGGACTACATCCAGTCCTAATTATGTTGTGGCTGATTTGCCCTTGTCGGCATCATAATGGGATTGTCCATATTTTGTAAAAGGTTGGTAAAATTCTTCGTGGTTTCAAACCTACTCACGTGTCGCGTGGTTATTTGGATGGCAGACGTTAATAGTTTCCGATATTTGTTTCAGGATCTTTTGAACCTTATATATATTGGATTAATTCATCTACTGATGTAAAAACTTCCTTTGGAAAAGAAACGGTGAGTTAATTTGCATTTGGTCGTAAACATTCCGATCGGCATTTTTGTCGACGCTGAACATCAGCTAACGGTTATTCATGTTTCATTTCAGCCGTGAGGCGTTTCTTATTTATTTTTACTTCAAGACTTAAATTTTTAACGCTAGCCCCTACCGACATATATCATGGACCGCCTGACGTCCCCGCGAAGATCAAAATCACCAGGGTTTGCCCATTCGGTTTGTTAGATTATTCGCCGGAATATGGTATGGTTTATAATACTTAACTTAAATTGACAAAAGTGCAATAATGACAGGACAGGAATTACTTTCTATTCCATCTTAGTTTTACACCAACTGTTAGTATTAGAAAGGAATTTTCTTGTATATTGAGACCAGCAGCCTTCGGGTAATAAAATCGTTCAATAACTTTTGTGTCGATTTTTATTGATACTCCCCGCTTGAAGATTAAAAGTTTCCAGTTCCCGCAGGTTAGTCTATCCTTGGCATAGTTTGGTGTGTGCTCCTGGCGCCCGAATTTTCACTTCTACTTATTGTTTATTTATTTGGAGTACAACACACACATTTAATAATCACATTTCATAATATACATTTTTAATAACATCCACACACTCACTTTAAATTATATTTTTTTATTATTACAATTGTCGCTAGATTATTTTTTTTTTATTATTACAATTGTCGCTCTGCGAACAGGGACTTGAAGTAGGTTTGTCTGGTACCTTATACTGTCATTATTGCACTATTAATTAATTAACTTATGAGTCTATTGTTTGCATTGGTTTGTTCTACATTGTTACTTTAATAACTTTGTGTTTATTTTGATTTTTGACTCATAAGTACTACTTAACTTGGTTGACTCATAAGTACTACTTAACTTGTTTAACTTAATTTGGTGAATCTTTGTAAACAATGTTTGGTGTTTACAATTGATGATTTTGTTTAATATCATGTTTTTTTCTTAGCAAAACCAACAGAAATGTATAGCATAGACTGCGTTTTGTTGTTCTCAACAGTAAAGTTATTTTAAAAACTAAGTTTAACTTTTTAAGTAAATAATTTAATCTAATTGTTAAGTACAATATTGTGCATTTAATTTATCTAGATTTAAACTGCTTGTAAGTGATTATTGCACTTTTAAAACGATAAAATTAACATAGTAATTTTTTATGGGATTACCCACATTGACTTTTATAATTAACCTCAAACTTGAGAATTTATTTTCAAACATTTAACTTTTTGAATCTTAGTTTTTGCTTTTCGTTTGCTATAAACGCTCAGGATAGTTTAGTCTTGCCTGACGATGAAATTACTGACCCTTGATATAGAAAAATATTTATCCAATGTCAAAAATCTCCTAGAAAGTATAAGAATTTTAGAGTTGAAAATAATACTTTGTATAAATTTTGTAGAAATAAATATAATCCTCACAGTCTTTTAGACTGGAAAATTGTTATACCTAAAGAGTATATTTTAGATACTATTAGATCAAATCACGATGATGTAAATTCTGGACACTTGGGAATACATAAAACTTTAAATAAATTAAAACAACATTATTTTTGGAAGGGAATGTTTAATGATATTCAACAATACATTTTGTCTTGCGATACCTGTAAAGCTTATAAACATACTACATCTCCACCTTTTGGTATTATGATTAATCCTAAAAAGGTTGATCGTCCCATGCTTATGCTCTCAGTTGATATCATAGGAATTCTACCTAAAACTTATTCTGGTCATAGATACATACTTTCGGTCGTAGACGTTTTTACTAAATATTGCTGGTTCTTTCCAATGATCAATGCTACCACTAGAGTAATTTGTAAACATTTTGAAAAAGAAATATTTCTCAAGTTTGGTTGTCCAAAAATAGTAGTTTGTGACAATGGAACTCAATTTACTTCAAAACATTTTATAGATTTTTTGAAAGGTTTTAATATAACCAAAATATTTTATAATACTTTGTATACGCCTCAAAATAATCCTGTTGAGAGATATAATAAAACGGTCGAAACCTGCATATCGTGTTTTGTTAAAGATGATCATAGAACTTGGTCAAGTTTTTTGCCCAATGTTCAATTAGCTTTAAATAATAGTGTAAACCTTGCTACTGAGTTTACTCCTAACTTTCTGATGTTTGGTAGGGAGCTTATTCTTGATGCGTCATTACATCACTTTAGTAGTTCTGTTGATAACTTATCTCAACTAGAAATTTCAAATAGAAATGCTTATGCAGTTTCTCTTAATTCACTTAGTGATATTTTTGTTAAAGTTCAAGCTTACTTGTTAAAGGGGTATAAGCGTAATGCCGCTTATTATAATAAGGGTCGGAAAGTCATTTCTTTTGGTGTGGGTGATGTGGTGTGGAGAAGAAGTTTTCTTCAATCTAATGCACAAGCATATTTTTCAGCTAAACTTGCACCTAAGTTTGTAAAATGTAAAATAACTGAAAAGGTTTCAGATAACGTTTATGTTTTGAAAGATGTAAATAAAGGTTCAGTGGGACGTTATCATGTTAAAGATATTATTAAATTTTAATTTGGTTTCCAAGTGTTAGGTCTTGATTTTGATAATTTTGTTTGAAGGCCACCTTTGACAGTGTGATGTACGAGAGGATGGATGATAGGTTATCGGTGGTTTGAAAGATGTATGTTAGGTAACTTCTTATAAATTTGTTGAATTTGAGACATTCTAAAAATAAAACTTAGGTCATTCTGGTTAATTTAATACTATTTTTTTTTCACACCAAATATTTTTCACATCGAAGGATCTTATTTTATGTTTTGTTTGTTTTTGTTGGATTGTCTAAGATCTTATTTTTCTTTTTAAGGGTAACCTACCTGTTTATATTTTATTAAGATCTTATACAACCCTACAGTTCAGGTAATTTCTACCTTGAGGTTAAAAAACTTAAATTCAATTTCAAGTTTTTGTAATCTTTTTTTTTTTCTCATAGTTTAAAATCATTCTATTTCCTCTTCGTCATAAATAGTAATCGATTTTTAAACCTATTTTGTGCTGTTCGTTGACAGAATTGTTTCTCATTTTTACTGGAGTTTCATTCTTTTTAATGATCGGATTTGACTTTGTTAGTAACGCGTTCATCCTGGACTTTACTTTTTAGGGTCATTCTGTAACCTTTGTTACAAAATGCCTTATTATTTTTTGGATCTTGGTGTAACTTTTGACCTTGATTTCGACTCTTTTCCATTGTGTTGGACTTTGTTGTTCCAATCACGATGCGAGATTTTGTTTTGACTTTCGTCATTTTTTTTTCCTTTGCGTTCGGAAGTTCGGTGGTGGTATGCCGGTCGCATTGTGAAACTTTGGCTCTCGCCTTTTTTGTTATTGAGATTTCTCATTGGAGATCTCAATGTTTTTGGTGTTTGTCTGTGTTTGGGAGATTGGTAGTGTTGAGCCAGTCACAGCATTCACATTCTTTTACAGCTATTGTGCTCGGGAATTCGGTGGTGATGAGCCGATCACAATATGCTTTCCTTGGTCTCGTTGCAGGTTGTGCCTGTAACAGTATTTTAAATAAGGTCTTTCAGCTTTATTTAAAAACTTTTGTTCGGAGTTTTCAAATTTTTTGGATTGTTGAATACGGAGTTAGTCAGTGGCAATAGAGCCTAACTGCACTCATAGAGATGTTTGAGTTGGAAGCGGTTGACATAGTAGTCAGTGGCGATAGTGCCTAACTGCACTCAAAGTTGTACTGTTCCAAGTGGTTTGAAATTTTTAGTCAGTGGCGATGGTGCCTAACTGCACTATAAAAATTGTAGTTTGTTTTGGTAAATTGTCCGAATTTGTTTGAAATTTTTAGTCAGTGGCTATAGTGCCTAACTGCACTGTTTTGGAGTTTTGGAGCGCTAAGAGATTTCTCTCTTCGTTTCATTTAATGGGTTTATATAACTTATAATTTTTTGTTTTTCACTATTTCGTTTTTGACTTTTTGTCATTTACATTTTTTTACTTTTATTAAATTCTTGAGATTTTGTCGTTTGACATTTTCAGAATTAATTTACACTTTGAATTTTATATGATTTTTTTTTCTTTTTTTTGAATTAGAAAATAAACCAGTCTTAACAGGTTTATTTGGTTGAAGATTTCTTTCTAATAAAAGAAAGTTCCTTTCTTTTATTTTCGGGAGGGGATGTAATGTAACGAGTCTTTTAAGCCTGTTACATGATAGCGCGTTCTTTGCTTTAATTTGTAGGCAACAGGGTGGTGTTGCCATGTAAAAATTCATTTTTTTGAATCGGAAGTCGTGTAGTGGTCACACTGATTTTTTTTGATGCTGTCAGTTGATTTTGATATGTCACTTTCCGGCCGAACTTTATATAAAATGGAGTAATTTTAGAGCTCCAATTAAAATCTGGAAGTTGATACTTCCAATGGACTACATCCAGTCCTAATTATGTTGTGGCTGATTTGCCCTTGTCGGCATCATAATGGGATTGTCCATATTTTGTAAAAGGTTGGTAAAATTCTTCGTGGTTTCAAACCTACTCACGTGTCGCGTGGTTATTTGGATGGCAGACGTTAATAGTTTCCGATATTTGTTTCAGGATCTTTTGAACCTTATATATATTGGATTAATTCATCTACTGATGTAAAAACTTCCTTTGGAAAAGAAACGGTGAGTTAATTTGCATTTGGTCGTAAACATTCCGATCGGCATTTTTGTCGACGCTGAACATCAGCTAACGGTTATTCATGTTTCATTTCAGCCGTGAGGCGTTTCTTATTTATTTTTACTTCAAGACTTAAATTTTTAACGCTAGCCCCTACCGACATATATCATGGACCGCCTGACGTCCCCGCGAAGATCAAAATCACCAGGGTTTGCCCATTCGGTTTGTTAGATTATTCGCCGGAATATGGTATGGTTTATAATACTTAACTTAAATTGACAAAAGTGCAATAATGACAGGACAGGAATTACTTTCTATTCCATCTTAGTTTTACACCAACTGTTAGTATTAGAAAGGAATTTTCTTGTATATTGAGACCAGCAGCCTTCGGGTAATAAAATCGTTCAATAACTTTTGTGTCGATTTTTATTGATACTCCCCGCTTGAAGATTAAAAGTTTCCAGTTCCCGCAGGTTAGTCTATCCTTGGCATAGTTTGGTGTGTGCTCCTGGCGCCCGAATTTTCACTTCTACTTATTGTTTATTTATTTGGAGTACAACACACACATTTAATAATCACATTTCATAATATACATTTTTAATAACATCCACACACTCACTTTAAATTATATTTTTTTATTATTACAATTGTCGCTAGATTATTTTTTTTTTAATATTACAAGTATTAAAGAATCTATGTACAAAATTTCAAAACTGTATCATGAAAAATTAAAAAATCACAAAGTTATAAGCTTGTTAAGTTAAAAAGTTAAGTTCTAAAGTTTAAGTTCCTGTTTGTTCATACAAAAACTCACCCGCGCCGCACCTTCTTGCGCTCATTGATAATAATACCTAGGTACCTAACCGTTCAGCACAGAGATTGGATAACTTACTTAGAGTGAGTTGCATCAGGTAACTATAACGATAACCAATCCCATGACAGCCGTCAAAATCTCCGGTTAAGCGAAATTCGGGTTGCATCAGTTTGAGAATTGTTAAAATGACGTCATAAATAACTATAACAAGTCATTTTTAACTATAATCAAAGCTTTGACAGACGTCAAATCTCCGGTTAAGCGAAATTCGGGTTGCATCGTTTTAATTTTGACAAAATTGTTAAAATGACGTCACAGATAACTATAACTTTAATCGCCCAACTTCGGGCGGTAAAGGGCTATAGTTACGGTTTGTGTCATTGTATATGTCATCTGCTTTGCATTGTAACCTATAAAAATATTGTGTTATTGAATAAAGTACCTACTAAAACAAATTAGGTATGTCTTTACTCCGCGATATATTGTGGAAATAAAGCTCTTCTAGCGATGATAGTGTCAGTGAATCCGATTTGCCAGTTAGGAAGAGAAAAAAATTCACCCTCGCATTGATCGATTTCATAAGTAGTATGAGAATTAATTTTTGGACAGATTCCGGGTTCTAAGACCTTAGCAAGAGCTTCTAACTTTCCTAGTTAGAAGCCAGAGCCCTTGCTAAGGTCTTAGTTCTCAGCAAGGGTTCTTGTTTTCAGCAAGGGTCCTCCCTTGCTGAAAACAAGAACCCCTGAGAACTCTACATATTATATAAATAATTACCTAATGGCCCCGACTTATGATTTGAGTAGAACCCAGGCAGGCGATTTACTTTGCGTAAATTATATCATCACCACTGCTCTCAAAACGGTGAAGGGAAACATCATGAGGAAACCGGCATGTCCTAGAACCAAAAATTCAGAAGAATACGCTAGAGCTTGAGCTTCTTCGGCAATTAAAGCAACACAGTGAAGAGAAGTATAAGCTAGAACTTGAAAAACTGAAATTTGAAATCGATATTCTTATGTAAAATGTTATTATGTAAACTATAGCAAGTGTATTGTGAATATCGATTACTAATTTCAGTTTTTCTAGTTCCTAGCTTATACTTCTCTTCATTGTGCCGATGAAGTTCATCTTGATTCCAAATGCTTTATCTGATTTGATCCATTTCAATTTCATTAAGTTCTTTGAAGACAGGTTGTTTTTGTTTGGTCATATTATGTTTTTAAAATTGTACTTGTTTTTTTTTCTTCCTTATTTTATGAAAGTCAATGTTTATCAAAATTAATTTAGTATATACTAGCAGCGCCCCGCGATTTCACCCACATTAGTTACGATCCCGTGGGAATATCGGGATAAAAACTATCCTATGTCCTTTCCCGGGACTCAAACTATCTCTATACAAAATTTCATCTAAATCAGTTCAGCGGCTTAAGCGTGAAAAGGTAACAGACAGACACTCTTTCGCATTTATAATATTAGTATGGATATAGGACTTCCTCACGATGTTTTCGTTTTGAGAGCAGTGGTGATGAAATAATTTACACAAAGTAAAGCGCCTGTCTGGGTTCGAACCTACGACCTTTATGCTGTAAGTCGCAGCTGTTACGACGGACCCACCACTGCTCAGCGATAAATAGTAGGAGTGTATTGAACGGTTAAAAATAATAATAATAACAAATTGTACACAGCAGAGCATTTTTATTAATGTAACTACTTATATTAATTTCAACGTCAGACGACTTAGAAGTAGGTAATATTTCATCTGAAAAATATGCAGGTCACTCCACCGATGAAAATACTTCAATACCGCACGCTCAACAGTACATGTGCACAACAGCTAACAATACCAACGTCTGTCCACCAAACAGTTGCAATAGCATCCAGCAAGAGCAGCTGGGTGTTAGAAATGAATTTTTTAGGTAGGTAGGTACCTACCTAAATAATGCACCTGAAAATAAATAGATGATTTATGTTAGAAAATAAGCGTATTCTAAGCGTATTATTCTTGTTCTTTTTGGTGTGCTGGATGCCACTGCAAAACAATGTTCTTTCCCGCATTCATCAGGCACAGTATGCGTTTGCTGTGAAAATCGACATATATTATAATGTAAATATTCCTGTATTCAAATCTCCATAATGTATAAACAGTTTCAATACTTTATTGCATCGTCTATACGCATTTTCGTTAAACTGCACTAAAGATGGTTTGACTAGCGTTCGTGAATCCTTGCGTTCACAAGTTACCGTACATTTGCAGCAGTCTCGGGCAATGTGTTCGCACATTGCGTTAAAATCTTATTGAACAATTAACACAACATCCTTCTGGAGTAAATGCTCTAATGCATCTTCCAATAATATAATCCTTCAATTACATACAGGAAAACAGAAATATCAATTTCATGCAATTCGAAAGAAACGGAAAAATGAAATGAATGTTATAGTCACTTGACACTTGTCTTTCTGACAGTGTCAGATAGTGATGCGGTTCGATTTTATTTAACTCGTTACTCAAAAGCTGAGTCCATTTTCTCTCGAGGTGCCACTCGATGTACTCACGATTAGATAAATATCACCAACACTGCCACACTAGTTAACTGTCATTCTTGGTTAAAAAACGAGGTAATAAATATATTCTTGTAATAAACCGTCATAATACTGTGATGTACAGTCACAGAGTTTTAATAACAGAAAATACATATTCTGTGGGTTAGTGCTGTCAGATAATAAAGTGTAATTTGTCATTAAATCGTCATTGATTTTATCAGATCAATCTGACAATCAGTGGAATATGCGTAGGAATTATTATTATTATTATTCGTATTAATACGCTCTTTACAAAGTCGAACAAAGCCAATCTGAGCCGAATGTCACTGACTTAAATACCTTGGTACATTACCAATATAGAACGGTAACTGTATTTTGGATCTTGCTATGATTCTTTTCTTGAAGTTTATTTTTGTGTGCGTTTCAAACGTACGAAGCTGCTGGGAACCTCCCTCTAGTCCTTAGATCAACTTAAATTGAGTTTTTGAATTAAATAATCGAGACAATCGAGTTCTGACCATTAATGACTGATTAACATCACTAGTGTCAAATAAACAAAGCGTGATGACAACAAGCTTGAAGTGTTGCCCTTGTCAAATAATTACCCACGTACATTTTGGGGAAATATGACGTCTTGTCACTTGTCACCCTTTTAACTTTAACTGTGAAATACACGAAATACATGATGGTGCAACAACGGATAGTAGATTCTATGGTCATTGTTATGGTTACGGTTAAATTTAACTTTGACACAAACTATAACGGAGCTATTGATGCAACCCACTCTTAGTGTCGCTTGGTGTCCAACTTTTAACCTTTTTTAAATATATTTGGGACAAAATATATCATGGGGTAAAAATGATTGGAATCGATTCAGTTAGGTACTTATTCTGAACGAAGTATATTCAGGTTTCGCATATACTTAAAATAATGTTGTATAATATAAATTAAATAAAGGAACACATGCTGTTAGTAATAATCGTGTATTACCCAACCTATATATCAGATAGAATTTCAAGCATTAAATGCCACCAAGTCTTGACATTTCCTAAACAAATAATGTTGTAAGAAACCTTAATTCTAACTGTAAAATATCAAGCCTCTAAACAACCAAGAAACTAGGCTGCCTGAAGCTTTACAAAAGACGTCTTTTTAGGAGTGGTGATTTTGGCGATCATTCAGATACTTTCATAAGAGAGGAAGACATAGATAATAGTGCCACAATGAGGATAATTAGAGGCGAGTTTAGGAACCCACTGTGGTCTGACTCTGATGATGCTCCTAGAAACAACAAAATAAACTGGGATGAAATCTTCAATAAAAAAAATAAGGCAAGGAAAAAGAAAAAGAAGGTTCTAAAAAAAACGGTACCAAAAAAAAAGGTAAGTTTATTTTAACTTTGCTATGTTTTGTGTTCTTAGAACAAGCACTCGTTACCTTATAATTAAAATTTGACCATCTCAACACTTACTGGTGGTATTTTTGGTGGGTATGTGGTTAAAATCAAAGTCAAAATAATTTATTTCAAATAGGCACATAAAAGGAACTTTTGAATAGGGTCACCTATTCAAAAGTTCCTTTTATCCAGGTTTGAGGTCTTCAACGGGTGAAACGAACGGTTTGGGTGAGGAAGCACTGTCTCGCCACAGCTTCAGTCTTTCTTGTGATGGGTCACCAGTAATTGGGACGACACACTTTAAAAAACTGTTTCGGCTTTTCAGCCTTTGTGGCACAAGGATTTTGCCATACAGAAAAACAACAAACGTTACAAGAAAATAGAATTGATTCTAGTTGCTTCTGCCAACAGATAGACTTGTATAGAGAAAAGTGGGCAAGAAACTCCACATTACAAGCGTGTCTATTTATAGGTATATTACTGTAGAATAGACTCTCCTCGACTCTAGTATTGATGTAGTACTCAGACGGTAATCTCCCATAGTAGAAAAATCGCTATAGGATCTGAACTACGTCATTGTGAATTTGTGACGTAATTTTTTTAATTTTTACTATTGTCGCTCGTGTTGATGAGACCGGGTCTTTTTGCCAAGGCTTGTCGAGTCCAGAGTAGTTTGAATACTAGCCTTTTAAGCAACTTAATCGACTGTAAAAAAAAGGGCTCTGTATTTAACCTAAGAGTATTAGGATAATTGGAAATCGTAATGAATAAAATGCATATGGTATCACAATTTCACTATTACAGGAGACAATATGAGAGGTTAGAGGAAATAAATTGTAAAGTATCAGAAAGTTTCGAAGTATGACACTAATGGCGGTTGTAGACAACTACTGACTACGATAGACTTCCACAGCAAATAAACATGGCGACGATTGCACAAGCGACAAAGGGAAAAGGGACAAGGGGCGATTGTCACTTTGGCCAAGTTCAGCCCCAATAGATAAACACGTCTATTAAAGCCAGGATTTTTTGTTACGAATAGGTATAATAACCGTGGCTGTTTACGTGTATGGGTATGTGTCACTGTTATAAATAATTATAAGAAAACCGGCCAAGTGCGAATCGGACTCGCACACGAAGGGTTCCGTACCACAAGGCATAAAACTACGAAAAAAACGTTTCCTTTATACCCCTTTAAATAATAACTTTATTTTATTTTTATTATTTGCTGTAATAGCGGCAACAGTAATACATCATCTGTGAAAATTTCAACTGTCTAGCTATCACGGTTCATGAGATACAGCCTGGTGACAGACAGACAGAGGGACAGTGGAGTCTTAGTAATAGGGTCCCGTTTTTATCCTTAGGGGTACGGAACCCTAATAAAAGAAAAAAAAACAGCGAAACAAACTATTCGTTCTGAAATTAAGCAGTCTCTAATTAAAAGAACAGCTAATTTGGATATGCCATAGTTGTATCTGCTGTATCTATTGTCTCTAAATGGCCACCAATACAATAATCAAACTTGTTTAATGTTAAGGCTCCTTCAAACAGGCGCGACACTACCTGCGACACAAAGGCACCGCAAGTCGCACAACGAGCGGTGCCTTTGGGTCGCGCGCGATTTTATCGCTTGTCGCGCCTGTTTGTAGGAGCCTTTACTCTTTTTTGTTTTGTTACTTATCATTTTTAATAATTTCTACAGCTTGATATGGTCACAGGACCAATAATAATTATATATAACTAGCTGCGACCCGCGGTTTCACCCGCTTAAATGTCAATCCCGTGGGAATATTGGGATAAAAAGTAGCCTATAATTATGTTAATCCAGGGTATCAGCTACCTCCGTACAAAATGTTACGAAAATTGGTCCAGCCGTTTGAGGGTGAAGTAGTAACAAACATATAAACACACACACACATTCACACACACTCACAAGTTTTCGCCTTTATAATATTAGTGTGATAATTATTTATTATAGGTCTAATAATAATTATCATCACTGTTGTGTACTATTGTAACAATATTCTAAAAGGAGTTTTGTTTACTATAATACCCACTTGGTTGCAAGGAGGGGATGCAATCTCGACCCCAGACTTGCACAAGAGATCTCGAGTTGCCTTCCCTAGTTGCAAGGTCGGTTCTTTGACGTAATTAACTAACAAGCTATTCTCTGGTTACTTACTCCTTCAAACAATAATTTCAGTCTGCAAAAGCAAAAAAACCACGTCCAAAAGTACAAGAAGCGTCCACAGAACAACTCATGCCAGATGTGGAGAGAGTCTATGACGCCGAGTTCAAAGTGAAAGCGCAACGGATGCAGGCTTTGCCGAAACACTATGAACTAGCGGCTCAAATAACTTTAGAGAGTGGTAGTAATAACTGTCACGCTGAGCTTAAACAGGAATTGATCAGCGTGAGTATACTGTAAACTGTTGTTAATTTTCAGCTTTCATGAATATTATGATCCTATCTTGACGCGTTAGTTGATGTTTCATGGGCTCATAACAAATCCAAATAGTAAGGTAGCCCGCGAAATTATTTTTTAATAAAAATAAAAAATTGTATTTCGCCGGCGACCCCGGCGCTTTCGCCTTAAGAGCGTTTACGCCGTACGGCATTTCATACAAACTTTCAATCCCTTATTTTTCGAAACTAATGAATCGATTTTAATGAAACTTCATACGCATAAGCAGGATACAAAGGTCTAAAAAGTTAGTAGAGAACATTTTCGAAATGTATTATTTAAAAAAAGATAACTGGAAATCTCTGTTTCTATGGAAAATTTAAAATTGGTCTAATTCGGCTTTAACACTATTTTTCGAAAATGTTCTCTACTAACTTTTTAGACCTTTGTATCCTGCTTATTCGTATGAAGTTTAATTAAAATCGGTTCATTCATTTCGGAAAATAAGGGCTTGAAAGTTTGTATGTATGAAATGCCGTACGGCGTAAACGCTCTTAAGGTAAGCGCGCACCACGACGATAAAAATGGCAATCTGTCAACAATAACAATATGCTGGAGCGCACTGCGATAAAAAAGCACCTGAGAAAATATTTGCGTTTGCGATTTTATTTTGCATTTGCAACATGTAATTAGAATTACCTTATGGAAAGTAGATAAAGCGCGTTTTTATGTAGGTATGCATTAAGGTGTCGTTTTAGTTACGTGTAGTGTTAGTGAAAACGGTCATTACACTTGTATACATATTATTATATCTAGAGAGGGGCCCGTGGCTAAATAATAACAGCCGCACAGGTCGATCGATCAGGTTAAGCTACGCTTGCCGCGGTTGGTCTGTGGATGGGTGACCATCTTTACATACCGAGACCCCTCCGTGCCTCGGAAAGCACGTTAAGCCGTTGGTCCCGGCTGTCATTCGTGGATCTTTGACAGTCGTTACGGGTAGTCAGAAGCCCGAAAGTCTGACAGCCAGTCTTACCAAGGGGTATCGTATTACCCAGTAACTGGGTTGTGGAGGTCAGATAGGCAGTCGCTCCATGTAAAATACTGGTATTCAGCTGCATCCGGTTAGACAGGAAGCCGACCCCAACGTAGTTGGGAAAAGGCTAGGCAGATGACATATTATTATATCTAGGGACTAGCTTCTGCCCGCGACGTCGTCCGCGTGTAATTTTATTTCTCCCCGGACCCACCCCATCGCATTGCATCTGCTGCCCGCGCTACAACTTGGTTTTAGCTTTGCATACTTTTTAACTTTTTGCTCGGCTGTGTGTGTGTGTGTGTCATAGTGTCATAGCGTGATGTTAAATAGCCTATAGCCTTCATCAAGAACTGGGCGACTGGTAGTTTCAGAGATTTCATTAGTAAAGATATCGTGTCACCCAGTAACTGGGTTGCGGAGGCTGTTACTGGGTAACACGATATACCTCCAGATGCACCAGTACCAACGCTATTCACCCGGTACGCGATGTACCAGTATTTTACATGGAGTCCTTGTCTATCTGAATAGGCAGAAGCGCTTTGTAAAATACTGGTATTCAGCTACCTAGTGAGACTGGAAGCCGACCTCAACATAGTTGTGTAAAGGCTGGACAGTTATGACATACGTAAGTCGTGTACAGTCACGAGCACTAATATGTCAACACTTGGCACCTTTAAATTGCGATTTTTTCACGAAATAACGAATGCAATGTTGAAATACGACACTTTACATAAACCTATGGGTTCGAAAATACCATGTTCCTAATAATATAAAATTTCATTCAAAAATAAAGGAGAAAATCGCCTTTGAATAACGCCAAGTGTATACACACTTATGCTCGTGACTGTACAGTGGCTTGTTTATGAATCCACTTTTTCTGTTTTCCACTTTCAGGTCACACTAGCGGACTTGCCACTGCTTCAGATTCCAGTTAAAATTGAGAAGTTCAACATCATCAAACCGTGCACGGTGCCAGAGCCTTGCCAGAAGCACCCTTACCAGATTGTTTTGCCAGGTAAATATACCATACTTTTGTATTTCTTCTTTGTGTCAGTGAACCACAAATTTTTAAACTCATTGCTAGCGACTCATGCTTTTGTAGCGGTATCTACAACGCCACATACGAACAACCCGTCATACTGACGTCACGCAAAATCCTGCTCTCCACGCATCGCGCAAGCAGAGTTTACCGCGCAACTAGCATATATACAACGATTTCTATAGAGTATGAGTGAGCTTTACACCCTGTTCCTCATACCTCTATACTTTCTTCTTTACCATTTTGTCTTCTTTTCCTTTCAGAACGTTTGGTATTATTGATTTTTCTAAGTAAAATAGCCAAGTCTTAAAAAAATACAGGAAAAAAAACTCAAACAAATACATAATTTTTGTTATTATTTGACAAGATAACCTGGACGCATACCGTGAGGGCTGGTTCAAGGTGGCGCGGGAAAAGAGTACCTGGAAGGACAGTATAGGATAACAAAAAACAATACAATAAGTATTAGGAACCAAACATGATCAAATAGTTGAAACCTACATATATACATTTCTTTTCTTTTGTTGCAGATGAAAACGCACTATCAACGCTGCCAATCACAAAGATACACCGAGAACTGGCAAGATTTGCTCTGCAAAATGAGACACGTTACATAGCGAGTGAGAACGCTCTCAAGTGTCTGACGCAGTGGAGCAGACCCTGGCTGTTTCCACTCTCTGTTTGTGACACTATTGGACCTGGTAGGTGAGCTGGCGTCTCCTAAAAAAATTTAATCAAAATTCTAGGCAAGTGGGTTAGGCCCCTGGGAGGGCTGGTTCCCTCCTTGAAGCCCTTTGTACCACTGGCGGACTAAGGGTTGCGGCAGGGGCGGCGGCCCGCCCCGTGCCCCTGGTCCAGTGGGGGCCCCAAATCTAAGAAGTACTTTTTAATCATACCCAAACAATGTAAAAATATGTTCAGTAAGCAGTAGTTGGAGTTGGAGGCTCCGAGCGTATGCAAAACATAATGTCGGGTACTTACAAAAAAAATTCGAGCTCGCTTCGGCAGCTCTCTTATTCCTAAGACTTTTTGCAGCAATAAGTCGACAAAGCAACTCCTATTTCCGTACGAATACGAATGTTCAAAAGAAACCTGACCAAGTATTCAGAGTTAAGCTGTAAAATATTTCTATTTTTGACATCTTGTCGCTCGCTCTCGCATCCTTGCATGCTTTTCTTGAACAACATAATGAGGAGATGAATATGCACCTGCATGGAAAAAATTCCTGCTGCTTGCGATATAGGTAGAGTATAATTATTACGTACGTTATACTTTCTTTTTTTAGGCATTGCTCATTTTATGCAAATTGTTACTAGAAATAAACTGAAAAGACCTGGGTGGCCTCATTTTGATTTACCGCCCCGGGCCCCCGGCAGGTTTAAGGTCATAAGCACACATATCAACTCGGAAGGGATCGTTGCCGTATCAACTCGAGCCATTCAGTATTTTTTGTATGAAACTCTCTACTGCGACGCACACTAATCGGAATCAAAACATAATTGCCTTGCCTCGGGACAAGCGTCTCGAACCACGGTGCGATGCGTGGTCAACTTGCAGTTCCCGCGCTCACGGTTCGTCGTCCCGCGTTTACGTCTCTCCGTACCCGAGCTTACATCTCTTCGTCCACCTTTGCCCCTCTCACCCCTCCCGAGGCCCGCCTTGAGCACCATCAACCAGCGGTCGGCGAGCTGCGAGCCGTAAGCGCGGCGTCGCCAAGCCGTAGCTGTGCTTACGTTGGTTGACGCCTGTTTGAGGGCGAGGCGAAAGGCGATACGATGACAATCCTTTTGCGAGTTGATATGTGTACCTTTAGTCCGCCATGCCATTGCTTTGGGCACACGTTTTTCTTGCCGTGAAAAAGTAGTCTATTTGCCGTGTCTAGGCAAGGTCGTCAGTGTTGTGTCTGTTAACGATGCTGTGGCATTACGGGCGGCACGCCGTCGCCGTATACCACAGTTCCGTGTCATATACAAGGTCACACGATTTTTCTACGGCGCGGTTAACGCATCATACCGTAAAGAAACCGTGCCGCGTTCAAAGGGCCTCATGCTGTTGAACAATATAAATTAAAAAAAAAAATATATATATATATAGATATCCCTTTAAGGTAAATGTTGATCTGACGCGACTTTACGCGAGTACTTTGTTGATCCAAAAATGCATGTTGATCCGGCGCCTTTTGTAGATCCAATATGCATTTCTGGTAACTAATGTGGCTCCGACCGGATCAACATCAACACTCACGGGACTGCTTACTAGCGTTCGCCAAAGTTGATCCAATATACAAATCCACCTTATTAATGTTGATCCGATTTAAATGAGCCAATCAGAGCACAGCAAACGATCGGATTGGCTGAAAGCAGCCGCGACGTTGCCGTTTCGTATCTTTGGCCGTACAGGCCCACCCCTGGGTGCTTCACCGCCCGCGTGCAAAACTGACAATGCCGCCCCGTCTTTACCCTACTAGGGTACTAGGCTTTTAGAGAGGAATTTGATGTTGGTTAAGTTGTTATGAAAGAGCATAAAAAGAAACGGCCATGTGCGTGTCGGACCACGCACAATGAAGGGGATCTTCATAACAGGGGAATACCCTCTTAGAGATTACCTATCTAAGGGCCAATTATTCAATAATTAGATAACTTTGCCTGAAGAATAAATGTGACGTTTTGACAGATTGTCCAAACAAAAACTGTCACAATGAAAAACTTATTCGTCGGATAAAAGTTAACTGGCGATTGAAAAGCTGGCCCTAAGTGGTTTGAACCTGCAAACGTTTGCGTTAATGTTCCATATAGAATAATGTGTTCAATAAGGAGATTTCTATGTTTGCCGCCCCCTTGAAAGTGCCCTTGAAGCCCTTGTGCGGCTCCGCATTCGCCCTCCGGATGCAGAAGCCATGGAGGCGGAGCTGTACGAGGGGTACAGAGCGGCGAAGACCGCCCTCCAAGAGGCCATCCAGCGGGCCAAGGATGTGGCCCGCGAGGAGATGGTGGAGACTCTGAACAGAGATCCGTGGGGGCGCTCTTATAAAATGCTGCGGAATAAACGCCGCACCTGGGCCCCCCCGCTGACGCAGTCTCCGCCCCCAGCTGGTGGAGTAGGTGGTGAGCGCTCTGTTCCCTTCACGGGGGGAGCACACTCCCCCGCCCATGGTTCCGCCAATTGCGGTGCCCGAAGAGGACCACGCGGATGACGACGACATCCCTGCAGTGACCGGGGTAGAACTGAGAGCGGCGGTAGGAAGGCTGAAGGCCAAAAATACCGCCCCAGGACCCGACGGCTTGCCAGGTAAAGCCTGGGTCCTGGCTTCGAGGGCTCTCGGGCCTCGACTGGAGGCGTTCTTAAGCGCATGTTTGGAGAGAGGCCAGTTTCCACTCCGTTGGAAGACGGGGAAGCTGGTCCTCATTCGGAAGCCAGGGCGCCCTGCGGACTCTCCATCCGCATACTAGCCCATCGTGCTGCTCGACGAGGTCGGCAAGCTCTTTGAGAGAGTGATTGCGGGCCGCCTCGTCGGGCACCTGGTGAGGACGGGGCCGGATCTTGCGGACAGCCAGTTTGGCTTCCGTAAGGGGCGCTCGACGGTAGACGCCATCATGCGCGTGAGAGCCCTTACGACGGGGGACGCGGTTTTCCGGGTTGGGGTCGTCGTGGCGGTGCCTAACCTGAGGGGACCAAACGCCTCCTACCGGAGGCTTTGTGCGCTCCATGGCCCTATACGGGGCCTCGGTGTGGGCGCGTTCACTGCGGCAGCGAGCCGCCCACTACCTGAACGCGCTCCAAAAGGTGGTAGCCGTAAGCCGTAGCGGTAAGCCTCCTTGCCGGACTGCCGCCATGGGATCTGGAGGCAATAGTCCTCGCGCGCCTGCATGAGTGGCGCGCGGAGACACTACGCCGGGGGGAAACTCCACTTCCCCGGCAAATCGCTGCGGAGCGGACGGATCTCCGGCGCGATCTCATGGCGGCATGGAAAGAGCGACTGTCGCAACCCAGCGCAGGGCACACCGCGACAGCGGCGATAAGACCCCTCTTTGAGAAGTGGCTAGAGAGGCGCCACGGCGCCCTCACCTACCGCCTGACGCAGATCCTCACCGGACATGGAAGTTTCGGGATGTTCCTGCACATCATCAGGCGGGAAGAAACGCCCGGGTGTCACCATTGCCAGGATCGCCCAGAGGACACGGTGGAGCACACGGTGGAGGTCTGCCCCGCTTGGGCGGAGCACCGTCGTGTCCTCGTAGAGGCGATCGGCAGCGGCGGCGACCTCTCGCGTCCGGCCCTGGTGCAAGCCATGGTCCGGGGCGAGAGGGAGTGGTAGGCAGTCACCTCCTTCTGCGAAGCAGTTATGCTAGCGAAAGAGGTGGCGGGACGGCTCAGGGAGAGAGCCTCCCGTCTCAGCTGCCGCAGGAGGCGCTCCGGGCGTCGGGAGCCGCGTGACGACTCCCGGCCACCGTAGGCGCGGGCCTGCGGGCGGTCAGCATCGAGGAGGGGCCCCCTTAGGGCCGAAGCCTGCCGTGTCAGCGGGATTGTCCGAAAGGGTTACCATAAAGGGCTAAGGAAGGTACACTGGTGGGTTTTAGTCAGTAAGAGTCTGACACTCCCTTCCACTCCACCCAATACAATGGTTCTTGTAGTAACGAAACGGCCAAGCCATATATTTTGACTAAGGTGAAGAGTTGTTTAAATTTCAGGAGTAAAAGTCCATAACAACAAAAGATGGCGCTGCGCGGTGACATCGCGGTCCGCCGCGCTCCCGGTTTTTAATTTGATAAATGGTTAATTTACGGTGTACTACGCTAAAAATGTGTTTAAACTGAACTGTAGTGGTCATAATACACGTATAAAGTGCAGGACAGTGTTAATTTCTGTGGATATTGTGACTTTGACACTATTTAATTCCCAAACAAATAGTGTAAACAGTGACAACTTGTGCGCGGTGCGAAGTATCGCGAGTCGCGCATCTTGCTCTTTCACTCCCGCCTATAAACGTTTAGCTTCGTCTCACTCGCGCAACAAGAACATTCAAAATGATTTGTTTTGCTTGCAATAAAAAAATTGCATTGGGAGAACTCCTGAAATGTACTGGATGCAAGACAGTATACCATTATATCTGTCTAAATATCACTTCGGCTACATTTACTGAGCAAAAAACCCAGCTGGAAGGTTCGTATAGGTGTGATTCCTGCTCGAACATAACACATCGTGTACGAGTGACTGATGAAACACCGACACGCGGCTCCCGCTCAGGAGGTGGGTTGATAGAAAAGGAAACAACTAAAAGTTGTGAAGAGTCTAATTTTAAGGAAAATACTACGCCAGCGGCAATTAACATCATGGAAAGTATCCAGAGTGTTACGGATATGTTAAAAGGAGAAATATCTGCTAGATTGAATACTATTGAAACAAAACTTATACAAGAGATTAAGAATTCAGTAGCAACTTTGGTCTTAGAGAATAACAAATTGAAAGAATATTTAAGTGTAGCTAATAAAAAGTGCACTTGTTTGGAAGAGGAAATTAAAGTTCTTAAGAACGAAAGGATTGTCACTACGCAGCCGAACGCTTGTACCAAGTTAGTCCACAATTCTTCACATAATCAAACTAGTAAAGAACTTGGAAAAGAAGTACACAATTCAACGACGACGCAGTTATCGCGCGCTGTTGCCGAGCCAGGCCCCGTGAGCGCGAGACCGCTGCCGGCCGCGTCGCTTATACCTACGAAAGCGGCGGCTCAGCTGAGCGCAACCTACGCAGCGGTGGCCAGAAATACAGCGGTTGCGG
The DNA here is from genome assembly GCA_916614155.1 of Mesoligia furuncula. Lineage (NCBI taxonomy): Eukaryota > Metazoa > Arthropoda > Insecta > Lepidoptera > Noctuidae > Mesoligia > Mesoligia furuncula. Next base: position 34,409,181 of record OU744790.1, read on the forward strand.
AAAATATAGAAAATATCAATGATAAATGGATTGAAGTGAAAAGCAGCAAAAGAAATAATCCGGTGAAGAAAGGCGGTAACACTTCGGTTACATTGTTGAAGGCGGTAGAACGGAAAAAATATCTACATGTATGGAGGTTGGACAAAAGTACTACAGAAGATAGCATTAAGGAATATATAAAAGATATATTAGGAAATAACTCGGAATTTATAGTAGAAAAGATAAAAACGAGAACTGAAAGAAATTATTCGTCATTTAAAATAGGTTTACCAGAAAACAGCTTTGAAAAATTATGTAACCCTGATGTTTGGCCACTAAATGTAGAATTCAGTGAATGGATTTTTTTTCGACGCTCAACCACAACCACATCAAACCATCCACGAACCGACACACAGTAGAGCATTCAACATTTTATACCAAAATGTTAGAGGATTAAGAACCAAAACAACAAAATTTTTATCGCTGCTAGAATCGTCGGATGCCGATATATTTGCTATTACTGAAACGGGATGCAACGAATCAATTTACGATTCGGAAATTTCACTGCCAGGATACCAGATCCTACGTTGTGACCGAGCGGACGGACGCAAGCAGGGCGGCGTACTTTTAGTGGCCACACCGTGTTTTGAACTGCGACGAATACAAATGCCGCACGATATTAATATTGATACCCAACAATTCGAAATGATATGTGCAAGTGTTTATAGGCAAAGTCGTTTCTTATTTCTATGCTGTGTAGTGTATATACCACCAAAGGCAGATGAGACTGAGTACATGGTAATGTTTACTTTATTAGAGAAATTGTGTATTAAGTATAGAAGTAATATAGTAATTTTAGGAGATTTTAATTTAGTTTCGTGCAATAGTAATGTATGTAGTTATTTTGAATATTTTGTAGCCTTTTGCGAGGTCGCTCAGTGTAACATGGTGCCGAATTGCAATAATAGGCAACTGGACCTTGTGTTGAGTGGGCGCGGTGGGGTGACGGTGCGCGCTGCCGACGAAGGTTTGCAGCCCGTGGACGTGTATCACCCGCCGCTTGCGGTCGGCGTTGCGGCGTCATCTGCGCCAACAACAACACATTCCACACCCGCAGCTCGGGAATCACAACCACACCCTCAGTCACAGTATAGGACATGGAATTTTTGTAAAGCAGATTACAATAAGTTATATTATTTAATTAATTTAATAGACTGGAAAGATTTATACAGTATTCAAGATCCTGATTTGGCCTTAAACTTTTATTATGATAAAATATATGAAACTTTTGAAGCTAGCATTCTTCCGAAAACTAAAAATATTAGTAATAGAAGATATCCAGAATGGTATAACTTAGATCTTATTAAAGAAATTAAATTAAAATACAATTTGCACAAAAAGTATAAAGCTACTAAATCTCCTAGTGATTATGAGGCATTCTCTCAGTGTCGGGCAAGGGTGAAGGTGGAAACGGCGAGTTCTCACCTCCGGTACAGAGATCGAGTACAGAACCATCTCGCTACAGACCCTAAATCATTCTGGAATTACGTAAGGTCGAAAAAAGACACTTCTAGTCAGTACAAATTGATTAAAGAGGGACGAGTTCTATCTGGTGATGAATCCGCTAAGGAATATGCAAGATTCTTTCACTCTGTGTACAGCGCGACAGCGGGCACACTGAGCGCGGGGGCGGCGTGCGGGGAGGCAGCGGTGAGCGGCGGCGCGTATGCACACCTCGCCTGCCTCGAGCGGGCGGCCGTCCGGCGCGCGCTGACTGGTCTGCCGCCTAAGCGCTCAGTGGGTCCGGACGGTATTCCGCCCTTCATTTTGAGAGATTGTCGCATGGTACTAATAGAACCTTTGCTGCACATATTTAATGTTTGTTTGTCGGGGGCACACTTTCCTAGTCGTTGGAAACTTACGCGGGTGGTACCTATACCGAAAGGTCGAGGTGGTACGGATGTCAGTGACTTCAGGCCAATTGCAGTGCTAAGTGCACCAGCCAAGGTATTCGAGATGGCTGTTCACGATTGCCTTTATGCACAGATAGCCCCTCATTTGTCGGATACGCAGCATGGCTTCCGTCCTGGGCGCAGTACAACGGGGAACTTGCTTCACCTGATGACACAGTTGGTACCAGCTGTTGACGCTGGGCTTCAGGTTGACGTAGCCTATCTGGACTTTAAGAAGGCGTTCGACACAGTCGACCACGACATACTCTTGTCAAGGCTGGCGGGTATAGGCTGTACATTTCACACTGTAAAGTTCTTCGCCAGTTATCTTAGAGATAGACGTCAGTATGTGGACTGTGGGCGTCAGTCAGGGTACAAATTTAGGACCCTTATTATTTATTATTATGGTAAATAACTTACCAAAGGTAGTCAGGTCAACGTGCATGCTGTTTGCTGACGACCTTAAGTTGTCTGCAGTCATAAAAGACACTGCGGATCGTGACATGCTGCAGCACGACTTGGATAGGGTCACTGAATGGAGTCGCTGCAATAAGCTATACTTTAATGTATCAAAGTGCTCGGTGCTTTCATTCACACGCGCACGAATTCCACAACACCACCAGTACAGCATGGACGGGGAGCCGCTGCAGCGTGTCACAGAGATTAAGGATTTAGGCATTCATTTCGCCAGTGATCTGCAGTTTCGCAAACACGTGGTACTCGTTTGTAAAAAGGCGTACAGGAATCTGGGATTTCTGCTGCGTCAGGCAAATGACTTCACAAACATCAGTGCATTGAGAGCTTTGTATGAGGCTCTTGTGAGGAGTCATCTCGAATATAATGCGGCCGTCTGGAGCCCGAGCGAAATTAAATACAAAAATATGCTTGAAAGGATACAGAATAAATTCGTCAGATTTATTTATTTAAAGCTGTATGGGAGATACCCGGGATACCCGTTACTGTATCCTACCTTGTTCTGTCTCGGTATGGTGGGCTACTACAAATTAGAAATTAGGCGTGAAGTGGCACTGGCAACGTATCTTTTCAAAGTTTTAAGAGGTAGTATACAAAACTCAGGTATACTGTCAGAAATAGGGTTTAATCTACCGGATAGGTACGTGGCGCGGCGGCGCAAGCCGCAGCTGCTGGTGGTGCCGAGTGCGCGCACTAACCTGCTGGAGCGCGCACCGGTGACTCGTGCGCTGCGCACTCTCAACGCGGTGGCGGATGCCATAGACTTATTCACCTGTACACTGAGTGAGTTCACAAGGGCCACGTACTGTGTAGCATGTAAGGTATAGTTATGTATATTTTAAGTTACTTGGTCGCATTAGATTTATCTGTAATGGCAAAGTTAACATTTCATGTGATAAATAAATAAAAAAAAAAAAAAAAAAATAACAGTATGAGAGTTTTTCACCTTACGCTCATGTGAATGTAGCGAAATGGCCAAGCCACATATTTTGACTAAGGAAATACTACTTAAACGAATAAAAACTTTTTCGGTTGTTTTTTTTTGTAAAAAAGTTTTTATTTTTCATTTTTTAGCGGGTCAGTTTGTAATTTATCTAAGTTATAATAGCCTAATATCACCTTTTACAAAATATTGATTTTCCCGATGCAGGGACGTTAATAGTTGAGGAGTTCTCCTAGTAAGAACCAGGAGAACTGGAGCTGATTGAGAAGTCACCATCAGCTCCACTTCACCATACGCATTGTAATGAGCATAAATTGCTTAGCAGCTATATTAAAGTAATCGAATCGCAACCCGTGAAATATTTGTCATTGAGTAGTTCCGATGGCCTTTTGTGGTCTTCATCATCAGCTCCACTTTACAAAATCATAATTTCCGAGAGCAATTAATGCTCAAGTTACTTTAATAATAGACTTGGGCAAGAAAAATTTTGCTAAGGGCCAAGTTTATGTACACTTAGTCGTGGAAAGACGCTGGATGGCATTGTATTATGCGACTTGGAACCTACCAAATTGCTAAATAGACCACATGACGAAAAGGCTTTGCGTGAAATGCAACGATTGAGGCTTTTATAAATCATCATCAGCCTATTGCAGTTCACTGCTGGACGTAGACCTCCCCAAGTTTGCGCCAACGTTCACGGTCCTCCGCTTCTCTCATCCAGCCACTACCGGCAACCTTTGTTAGGATAATTATACAGAACAAAAACTCGCAAAAGTATTTCACTTTAAGAAGTATTTTTTAGTTTTAGACTAGATGCTGATAATCCTGGCTGCAGCATCAGGCCAGACTTACGTCAACATGGCATTGAACTTAAAATTTAGTCCTGTTTAAAATGAGCCCAAACACGACTACGGTGCTGTAATTTCAAGATTTGTACTTTTTCTGATGCTCCTGGCTTCAGCATCAGGTCTCTTTGTACTTCGGTGTTCCTCATTAACAGAACGTTTATCCACACTTCGAGCCCTTTTCAATAAGCCTAAACACGATATATCTGCTGTTAGTTGTCGAGGAGTTAGGTAATCAGCAGACTATCCTGACTGCAGCATCAGGTCATAACTTGATGATCATAAGACCAAATGTGGCAAATGCCCTATCAAACATCAAAACAATTTACTAAAACAGTCCTTGCCTGTTCGAGTAACTTCTTACTGTTAAGGAGTTGTACCTTCCATCATCAGCCCAGCTACCTGAGATGGTGACAACCATACGCAAATACACAAGATCCTTCATAAAATATGCGAAAAACAATAAGTGAGCTTATAAAATTTGAGGGTTGCCCTCGATTTCTCTAAGATCCCATCATCAGATCCTAACTTGGTGATAGTGGGACCACCTCAGAACTATCTACTTTCGAACAAAAAATAATTTTGAAAATCCGTCGAGAATTGGCAGAGTATTCGATGAACAAACATACAAAAAAAAAACACATCCGAACATAGTACCTCCTCCTTCTTGTGAAGTCGGTAAAAATACGACGAAATAGTCTACTGGGTTCTCTGTCACTCGCAGAACGCGACGTTGCCGTTTTGTGTTCGAGTACCTATTCGTCAATTTTGGCTCCGGATCAACTTAGTACAAGTAAATGTCGCATATAAGTTAAATATACTCTGGATCTAAGAAATCATATTTATATTATATAAATATATATATATATATTAACTCTATATAGAGTTAAAAGCTAGATTGTAAGATCTTTTGTTCTGACTAAACAGTTCTGGTTTGTTTTTGTCACCAGACGGCAACATAGAAAAGGTGCTGGTGTTCGACAGCGAGTTCTCCGTGCACAAGGAGGCTGCACCCATGAGAACGTACAAAGCGTTCCGACATCTGTTGGCACAGGCGCTGAAACCGTACATACTTGTGTAGTGATTTTACCGTTTTGCAGCTTCATGTCACATACATCATTTATATAAACTAAGAATAATATTAGACCGAGGTGTATCTTATTATTAAATTAGCCAGTGTTGTCCTCCCTCCAATCTTATGTAATCTTTAAATTATTCCTTTCAATTTATTATTGTAAGTAAAACGGGCTGGTCATAATTATACAATGTGATTACCAGGTCGTTACAAAGAGAGAGAATATGGGAAGCTCACCGAAAACCCACCGCAGAAAACGTAGATATGGAGAGCGATGATGAAGACAACAAATTAGTTATTGATAAAGGTATGTTAGATCTCTTTTGGGTACTAAGCTGTTGATAGCGGTGTCTCTTTCTAACATTCTAGACTCAGTGCTTCTGCTTAACATTTTTATTAGTGGAGTTTGTCTAAGCAATTCTGCCAATATTTTACGCCGCAACAGCAAAGCATGTCTAACAATTTAACAAACCTTGAGAATATAAATAATGCTTACATGGTTGTAAATTTGCTTTACTTTCAGCAGTGGGTGTAGAGTTGGCTGCTAAGTTTAAGAATCTAAATATTTCACCCAATGTGGTGTATGTGTTTGGTTCACCCAAATCAGAATCTGGTTCACCCAAAGCAGAAATTGGTTCACCCAATCTAGGTTTTATGGCACCAAATGCCAGTTTTGTGCCACAAAACGCTGGTTTTGTGGCACCAGTTTCTAGTTTTCAGCTACCACTTACACGTTTTGGCGCACCACAAGCAGAGCAAAGTATGAGTGGAAAGACTGAAGGTAGCCTGCGGAGGCCAGAGCATCTGTCTGGGCAGGAGAGTACCAGCAGCCTCAAGGGGGCTATAAGTGAGAAGACCAGCGGGGAGAGCGACGAAGAACCCGATATTGAACTGTATGGCTGCACCTGTACAGGTAGGACAGCGTGCTACTTGTCCAGGCTGTCGGTGCTTGCATAAAATTATTCACGGTTATACCGATGCGTATGCGATGGATTTGCTTGCGGAGCTGTGTGATTTTTTTTTGTTCCTAATAATAATTACTAGCGCTTTAAAAATTATAAATAATTTAATGTCCCGTTTTGCCGTACTGTCGCTCGATCCATCTCCCTATACCGCGTATGTTGGTTGACGATGCTCAACAAGCTCGCAACATTTTCGCTTAGCGTTATTTCGGACTTTATTTCTTTTTTCTCGGCTGACCCCTGTTAATTTGTGTTCAAGAATACATACATAACATCAAACTTTGGATAACATTGATTCAGAAGTTCACATTCAAAAGTCAGCCCACGTTCGCTCGGACATCGCAGCGTTTATTTTCACGCACTCTACCGCCTAGAGTGGATAATCTAACCGTGTGTTTATACTGACGCGCGGCGATGCGCCCTGTTGGATACTTAATTCTTAGCTCAACACTGGAAAATCCAATGCGCGCTAAAATCCCGCGATATTTTTGCGTCCGAGCGAACGTGGGCTTATTTAGAATGCGATCTGAACCATTCTAGCAAAATTAAGATTGTTTCAGACTAAACTTCATTGTGTCACTTTCATAGTATTCCTAGCAGCGCCCCGCGGTTTCACCCGCATAAGTGTCGAGCCCGTGCGAATATCGGGATAAAAAGTATCGTATGTGTTATTTTGATGTATAAGCTTTATTATTGTAAAGTTTCATCAAATTTCATTCAGTTCATTTTTGCGTGAAGAAGTAACACACTCACAAACTTTCGCCTTTATAATATTAGTGTGATTTCTCTACAGACACTTCACGTGGGAAGCTTCCGCGTCGCTCGTTTAGAAAATGGCAGTTCCGCAAAGAGGGTTCAACTGAAAGACGTGAAATAATTGTCCATTGTTCACATAAAAACAAGGTGAGTACAAATGTCAGATGTGTTTTTACCCAAGTTCGCCGCGATTCACAAAACGTAACATAATTTCACGCCTGTATTGGTTACACAGAGGTGTAAGTACACCCACAGGTCGCCAGTTACGTTTTAAGTCCCTTGTAATGGGGCGGGTGTCCTGTCTTTTCGCCGAAAATTGTTTGGCAGATTATCACTTGCCAACCAACGTTTCGCCGATTTTTCACTTTGACAACTAATAATTAGCAAAATTTTGTATGACAACGTTTCATTTGGTAGAATTATTGTTAAGCTGATTATTATAATGACACAACGTTTGGGACATTTATCATTTGTCAAACATTTCACACCCTGATTCCGTTTCTGAAAACATATTTATGAACGAGCGAAGGGCACCTCGGTTAGGTTACTTTAAACCCCTTTTTAGGGTTCCGTTGCCAAATGGCAAAAAACGGAACCCTTATAGATTCGTCATGTCTGTCTGTCTGTCTGTCCGTCTGTCTGTCTGTCTGTCCGTCCGTATGTCACAGCCACTTTTCTCCGAAACTATAAGAACTATACTGTAGAAACTTGGTAAGTAGATGTATTCTGTGAACCGCATTAAGATTTTCACACAAAAATAGAAAAAAACAATAAATTTTGGGGTTCCCCATACTTAGAACTGAAACTAAAAATTTTTTTTTTCGTCATACCCATACGTGTGAGGTATCTATGGATAGGTCTTCAAAAATTATATTGAGGTTTCTTATATAATTTTTTTCTAAACTGAATAGTTTGTGCGAGAGACACTTCCAAAGTGGTAAAATGTGTGTCCCCCCCCCCCTGTAACTTCTAAAATAAGAGAATGATAAAACAAAAAAAAATATATGATGTACAATACTATGTAAACTTCCACCGAAAATTGGTTTGACCGAGATCTAGTAAGTAGTTTTTTTTTAATACGTCATAAATCGTAAACCGCAATTTTACCTTTTATTGAACCAACTCAAATATAAAAAAATAAACATTTAATTTCATAAACATAAACCTTATGCATAAACCCGGATGTTACGGAACCCTCGGTGAGCGAGTCCGACTCGCTCTTGCCCGGTTTTTTTGTTTTTTTTGCGGATGGGAAATCATCAAATGACTCCTCCCGCTCTGGGTGGAGCGGAAGGGAGTGTCAGACTCTTACTGACTAAAACCCACCCGTGTTCCTTCCTTAGCCATTTAAGTTCCGGGCCAGCGGTAACCCTTTCGGACAATTCCGCTGAACTTTAAACCCCTTACACAGATATAGGAGCCCCGCGAAGCGGGGCTACGTCGACATAGGATGCAAGAGCGAGCGAAAGGCACCCCGAGGTTCGGTTTGGTTAGGTTACTTTAAACCCTTTACACAGAAATAAGAGCCCCGCAACCTCGGCATAGAATGCAAGAGTGAGCGAAGGGCACCCCGAGGTTTGGTTTGGTTAGGTTACTTTAAAACCTTTACACATTTCTATTGGCTACGTCGACAGAGGATGCAAGAGCGAGCGAAGGGCACCCCGAGGCTCGGTTTGGTTAGGATACTTTAAACCCTTTTCACGGTTCTCTGCCCATAATATTACATAATTATTAAAGAAACCCTACTAGATTTGGTAAACAATAAACAACTAAATCATTTTGAGCAAACTAAAACATTCTACTACTTGAAAATTGGCAATTTAAAAAGTGTCATTATGAAAAGCAGACCAAACGTACAGTTGGTAACTGTGAGGTTGGGAAATAAAACAAAATGATATGATAAGTTGGCAAATGATTATTCGGCGAAATAAATTTCTGCGAAACGTTAGTTGGCAAGTGAAATTCTGGCAAACAATTTTCGGCGAAAAGGCAGACAAACAATGGGGCGATATCGAGCCTATTGTCATCAATGGTACAAATTCAGTCTCTAAGCTACTACTGAGAAATCCCTACTGCAAAAATCTAATAACACTTTGAACTTTTCTGGGAATCGAGCCAGGGACCGTACTACGAAGTATTAATGCCATCATGATTCCAGTCCAAAAAACTGATAATGCTATCGGTCATGTATAGCTCCATCTCTCTCTCTTACACTGAAATCATGATGGCATTAAACTGTCATAATGCGGCACCAGGACCTGTTTTGTTTTTGGCCCTGATCTGTTCTGTTTTGCGAGGCGTTTATATTTTTCGCACAGGATGTAACAGGCGAGCTTTTACTGGAACCGCTACCAGAGTACCAGTCAGACGTTAGAGCGAGCGAACAGTCTTCTGACTCCGTGCGAGGTGCGGCTCTGTCACTCACGCTTAGGAAAACCGCTTCTTTACTAAACGGTATGTGTATTTTATCATTAATCTAATAAAATTTCAAACAAAAGATAAGTATAAGGGCCTAATCACACTTACCACAACGACAACACGTAAACGGGCGCTAATTTGTATGAAAATAAAACTTATTCACACGAGCTACATTTGGCCGTCAAAATCAACCGTGTGGGCAATACCGACCACGCGTTGCAGCAACAATGCAACCACCAGCGAGACCGCGACCGCGAAAACACAACGTTTCATCGCCGTGACGCCGTAATTTGCCGTGTATTTGGAACTACAGGACAGAGGAGAATAATCTGTATAAAATTGCTTGTCCTCATTTTGTCGCTGCGATGTGGTGCGGTTATGGTACGTGTGATCGGGCCCTAAGGGCTGATTTTTCCAACGCCAGTGAACATTATGCGAGGAATAATTTGAAATTTTTGACAGTTTATGAGTTTTATCAAATATAATATTTTAACATTGCCGTGTGTCTACATTTATGAGCGGCATAGTGATAAAATTTGTTGCAAATCTAACACGGCAATCTAATCAAAGACGGCCTTATATGCCAGAAGCATTTTCAGTATGGCACCGCGTATAAACAATCACTTACCAAAGTCTATACTAGAAACTCCATCCATCGATGAATTTAAAAAGAAATTAAAAAGATTCTTGCTATATAAATGTTATTATAGTATTCAGGATTATTTAACAGAGGATGTAAGGACATATTGTTCTCAGAAATATTGTTGTTGTTTACAAATATATCTTGACATTCTCACTTAATACATGACATTTTAATTTTAATTTAATCTTGTGACATTAATATTTGCTAATATTTTATAGTTATTTGCCACGGTGAAATTACCAAAGTTGTGTCAATATTTATTAAATTTTGTTGCAAGTACTTGTATAACAATGCTGTGAATGTGATCCAGTAAAAGCTTGAGATTTGCATGCCTCAAGGTGTAATATGGTTGAACTATGCTTTATTTTTTTTTAACAACTCTATGTAATTACCCATATTAGCAAATAAATGATTTTGAATTTGAATTTATCCGTACAAAAACTGTCAGACGCCAATTTTAGTACAACGATAAAAACATCTGACGTTGATTGGTAAAATCAGCCCTTACATTTTAAAACAATCGGATTATTTTAAAATGAAATAAGTTTTAAATTAAATGAGTTCCACCAGTATAGGGGTCAGTATAATTCCTAGTAGTTCAAAGACATCGCAGATTTTCGCATTGTTTTATAAACTACTAGCGACGCTGCTTCGCACGGTTTTTATTGTGTCACAAAACATCGAGATGGTTTTATTATTATAATTATGTAAGTTTTTTTTTGTTAGCCTATTCTTTCCCACAGCTGGGCAAAGGCCTCCCCCAAATCCTTCCAGGAATTCTTTTCCCGCACCACCTCGAACCAGCCCCAGCCCTCTTGTAAGTTTGTTTGATAGTACTGTAGTGTTGTGTAGTTCGTACTTAGTAGTTGTTTGTGGTTTGGTAGTCTGTGTGTGTTGTGGTTTATTTGTAGTTTGTTTGTTAGTTTGATTTTTTTGTATGTTGTTCGTTTGTGTTTATTTTTATTATTAAACACCTTTCCGTAAATTCCCCAAATGATGATGAAAACCGCATCAAAATCCGTTTCGAAGCTGAGAAGGACAAATCAGTCATACAGACAAGCACGAAAAGCGATTTTAATGTATAATATGTATATTAGCAATTTTACTCACAGTTCGTGTAGACGGTCCAACGGGTGAAGTGGTGGCCATCGAGAAACTATCCGCCAAAGCGTTCGCTAAGAGACACCCTGACGTGAAGCGGCAGGTAATCAACATAGTACTCACGGTGCTCGCCCAGCTACAGGACCTGGAGCCCGGGCACTACGTGCTACAGCATGAGGTACAGTCCAGTTTTTTACATCTTCGTCAGTTTTCAAATTATTTCCTTTATCAAGTCACGTACAAGCTACGATGCTACGACAAGCACAACTCAACTACTAGGTAACACTAAGACTGGTAGTCAAAGGGTCGGGCTTCTGACGCGTAACGATTGCAACTGTCAAAGTTATACGAATGACAGCCGGGACCAATGGCTTAACGTAAGGGTCTCCGTGTGAAAAGAAAAGGCATCGAGCCAGGAAACCTAAATAATTGCATACATTATGCAAAACTGACAAACTTACATACAAACTTGCATCCTCTATTAAACCCCTTTAAGGGGTAAATTTTCCTGCCGGGTCAGCGGGATTGTCCGAAAGGGTTACCGCTGCCCCGGAACTTAAAGGGCTAAGGACAGAACACGGGTCGGTTTTAGTCAGTAAGAGTCTGAAACTCCCTCCCGCTCCACCCAGAGCGGTAGGGGTCATTTGAAGATTACCCATCCACAAAAAAGGGGTAAATTTTGAAAAATCCTTCCTCAGTGCTCACTTTGGTTATATAGGAAGTCTTGTGCAAAATTTCATGCTTCTAACGCAGTGGTTTAGATTGTGCGTTGTCTGTCAGTGAAACTAAGATTTTTATTAAGTAGACTTAACCAATTTAAAGTTTTGAATAAATATTTAAATTTTTTATCATAAATCTTTACTTTCTTATAGGCAAGTCACGGCTCCAACGCTATGATAATGTCCCCTCGATCATCGAAGAAGAGGCACACGCTACATCTGAACTTCGACAGCGATCGGCAGATCGATGTGGTTAAGGCACCAGTGGCCAAGTTATCGCCCAAAACTGCCTTAATGAAAGTAAGTATACATACGTGGGACACTTAGAAGTTTCTGAGTGGCCTGGTATATTCAATTAAAACAGGGATGCACTTAGGTAAACTTCGTGTTTCCGAATTAAGTATGATGGTTTGGTCATGTAGTGAGGATGAATGAAAGGCGGCTAACAAGGAAGATTTAACCGGTTGAATGTAGTAATTACAGAAACAATTAATAATCCATTGTGTCTCGCATGGATCCACGTTCCGTGAATGCAAAGGGTTAAGTAAAAACGCTGGGAGATAACGCCTTAGAAGGACTTACACTGCATTTATTGATGATGTTCTTCTGTGTACAAACACTTTTACAGACGCCAGCACATCAAGCTACTACAATCTGTCAAATTGTTTTAATAGATTTTCAACATTACCGTTGAAGCATTAGGTTCAAAGTTGGTTGGGAAAATTTTACAGTTTCGGGTAGCTTGATGTGCTGGCGTCTGTACATAAAAATTATTAAAATATACTGAAATACAGTCCCCGGCACGTAACTTGGCAAGAGTCGTTAGATACGTTTTTCCTTTCTTTAACTTTCTTGTAAACAGACATGTTTAAAATAATGTATGGCAATAACCATAGTATAATGACAAACAATAAAAGTGACCATTTTCTTGTTGCACTAATTTGTAAACGCGCTAACTTACTCCCACTACGCCAAAAACTTGCCAAGTTACGTGCCGGCGACTGTACTGTATTCTACAGTTTTAAGAGAAATTACCTTCGTAATAATCTTGGTACTTAAATTAATTCTTTATCAATGTGTTTGATCGAGGCATGTGAAACAAAAATGTGGCGAATTTTAATAACCTACAAATCGCATGATTCATGATTGTGGCTCTTGTGGCTCTGCTGCCTTAGTGGTCAAAATCCAGTTGAAATCGTATACCTTCAATTTCTACACAACCAATAAAATTGTGATTGAAAGATTCTATCAAACTGCTGTGTTTTAAGTATTTAACTAATTTAACTTTTACCTTTTCCAGGTATTTACGTCGGACGCATAAATCGATCGTTAAAGAACCAAAATGAGAAATGAAATTGAATTAATATATTTTGTTTTATGGGTATATGATACATGGAAAAAATATATGCAGGGTCAAATTAAATTAGCAAGCTAAATTTTACCCAAGTGTGGGGTATTTATATCGAAAAAAAATATTTCTTTGAAATCTTTTTACTCTGTAAGTTGTTAATGTAATGTTTGAGTCGACAATTTGGTGACATAATAATAATGTTTTTTGCTATTGATGTACTTAATTTTAAGGGTAGCATTCTAGTGCACAAATAAAAGTACTAATTAGTATTTCTAAATTAAAATGGTTTTGGTTTCTAAATATTAATGTTTCAGCGAAATATTAACTACTACTGTTATTTTTTAACGTACTTAAGTTAATTTTATTTGTCAAAATGTTTTTCATTCTGTCAATACTGTGAGTTTTTAAAAGTGTTGCTCGCATACAAACTCTTTTTATTGCTTCTGTTCTAATATTATAATATTCTTATTATATTAATATAATAAGAATATTTTAATTAAATATTTTCAATCTATCTCATCTTTCTATCATTCAGCAATAGGTTGGAATGTGTTGTCAGTCTTGTGCCGTACTTGTCCATTGGCAAGTCCGCTTTTCGATTTAGTTTGTAATAATAAATGCCGACGGTTTTTCTTTTGAGCCTTCGTGGCATGATTAGTTCATCCATAAGGTTTTTTTGCTAAGGATGATAATGCTAGTGCTTAAGATGATATAAATGAAAAAAAATATATTTTAGGATATTGCGCAATTCTTGCCGTATGTGTATTCATTTTAACCTTTATTTCTTAACAGTTTCCATGTTACGGTCATGGACACCTTAACATGGAAACTGTTAAGCAAGAAATAAAGGTTAAAATACATCATGATGAATTCTAGTCATTCGTTACATACCATGGTGCGTACGTTATCATACGTAACATTTTAGATTGGAATCTTGCAGGATTTCGATATTTGAATTTGCTGCTGTGCTGGGTAGTTGCAGACCATAGCACCAAACGGGTTTGATTATGCATTTATATAGTAGTACTTAGTTTATTTGCTAGTGATAGCTGTGACTTTTTGTTCGACATCCATTCAACATACATTTTTCTGACCTGCTGGCAATGGGACTGTACTGTAATAGGAAGGACCTTGACAAGAAACTCAAACTCAAACTCCGTGTGCGTTTCTTGTAAAGGTAAATTCCTAGATACTTGGTTTATTTACTTGGTCTCGTCAGTTTGAGGGATTTGAACTCCGTTCAGTGTGAGTAGACTCAACTCGTGATGTCATCAAGGCTGTTTAGGAGTTTTTGGGTTGCTTTTTCCGGAAGCTCATCCAATGACAGGATGGGACCCATGACTCTGCCCTGCGGCACTCCTGCATGGATTTTGTGTAGTGCAGTTATACCTTGCTTCACAAAGAAATGTATGTATGTTTACTAAATAAGATCTAATGTACTTGTAGTACTATATTGGAAAGGATTTTTAATTTTGTATAGAACTGGTAGTAGTCCATCATGCCATATGCGGTCAAAAGCTTGGGAAATGTCCAAGAATGCAGTTGTATAGTATTTTTTTGGTTCAATCGCTATATTAATGTGACGAATGTGTTGACTAGCCTATGGACTTTGTCTATAGTCCCATGATGTTGCCTGAAGCCATTTTGGTGATCAGGGATCAAATTATTTTCTTTAATGATAGGTTATTAATCTACTTAAGAATAGGTTTTCCCTCACTTTAGAGGGTATTGGCTGATAAGTCTGTAGGGTTTTACGTCTTCAGTGACTTTTACCTGGTTTAGGAACCATTATTTGTGCCAGTTTCTGTTGTCTTGGTATTGCTGATCTCAAGATTTTATTGTTATTGAAGGTGCACCTGCTTAACCTATCTAAGGTTAAGAAAAGTACACCATAATTGGGCAGTTCTCGCAGGATTTTTGCAGTTATCAAATCATCAATCACGTATAGATAGTTCGACTAATCTGTGCGCACGGCGCTGTGTGGGTAAAGCGGTAAGGACACGTTTTGCTCGGACGACGACTGCCGCCGCCGCGTCACTGCCACACAAAATAAAGCTGTATAACTACAAACGCACGCTCACTTGGCGCCGCGCTCACATATGAGTTGAACTATCTGTAGTAGATGATATTCATCTACAAAAAAAAAACTCTTAACTTTTTGACTGACTAACTGACTAATTTATTTCTATGAAAACTGCCGCATTGTGCGAGAGGGGTTTACTAACAAAGTGTTGTTCGTTTCAACACCATTCCTTTCGTACGTCTATTGGTGATGCAAAATAAACGTTATGTCTGACTTATAACGTTTGTTAGGGGCCCGTGGCTAAATAATAACAACAGACAGGTCGATCGATCAGGTTAATAGCTACCCTTGCCGCGGTTGGTTTGTGGATGGGTGACCATCTTCACATACCGTGACCACTCCGTGTCTCGGAAAGCACGTTAAGCCGTTGGTTACGGCTGTCATTCGTGGATCTTTGACAGTCGTTACGGGTAGCCAGATTGTCTGACAACCAGTCTTACCAGGGGGTTTCGTATTACCCAGTAACAGTAAAAGGTTTTTTGTAGGTCTAGTAACTAGGCAGTCGCTCCATGTAAAATACTGGTATTCAGCTGCATCCGGTTAGACTGGAAGCCGACCCCAACATAGTTGGAAAAAGGCTAGGCAGATGATGTATAACGTTTGTTTCTATCTAAATTGAAACTTGTCTGAAAGTCGAGGCTGATTCGCGTTCATTGTCACGTGACCAAAGGTTTTATTTTTACGCAATTATTTCTCTAAAATTGTTGATTATTTTAGCTCAAAATATGGTGTTTTTCTTGAGCTTCCTGTACATGACGCCGGACCGAATGTTTGTGTATATTTAGATTAAATAAATAAGTAACACTTTGTTTTTATTTTGTTCACGTCGTAAACATCATAAAGTATATCCATATGAGACTGAAAAGCTAACGTCTGGACAATTTCGTTGGCAAAGCTTTAATGGATTATGATTATTGCTGTACTATTTAATTCAGCATCAATGCGGTGTACACACGGTTCCGGCGCAGCCCGTGCGGTACGTGCGCGATATTAATTCGTTACACAAAAATGCGGCCCAGCCCCGGGGTGCGACTCCGGTGTCATGAACAGGAAGCCTTACTGTCAAAGTATCAACTAGTAGCCTATATTATTAGTGCACTTGTTTACACAAGTTTTAAGTTTATGTTTTATAATTCTTGGGTTTATACTGGAAAAGGTTTTCACTTGTTAATTGGAGTCTACACTTAATAACTAGTTTACGAATTGAAAATAAAATATAATTATGTAGACACTTTGTTAACATGGGCAGTGGCGTCATCTGAATCGATTTTTTGATTTATTTGTATGATGTAATCAAATTATTATTAAGTTGTCAAAAGCGGAGCATCCGAAACAGTCAGTATAATATACATTTTAAGTTAAATTTAAATAAATCATTGTGTTTAATCGACTTTTATATGTATTTATATGATATAATCAAACTAATATTAAGTATTCATATGCGGAGTATCCGATACAGTCATTAATATAGATTTTAAGTTAAAGGACGATGGGCAAAGTACTATAGGCCTCGACCCCAATTTATTTTTGATCCAACAGACATCATTTTGTCTCATATATTTTGTTACGAGCTACAAAATAACAAACCGTTAGTTTCAAGTCTTAAATATAATTATGGGGTTTCCTGATCAAATCATATTTCAGTTACATTTATCTAACGAAAATAATGGATGTTTGTTTTCTATTTTTTGTCACAATATAAAACCCTAAAAATGATCATTAAGCCAAGACCTTTTAAATGAGATAAGTTTTAAGTCTGTTGACTAAGTTTCAATTTTGGGAACGCTAAGTCCCATCGTCCTTCAAATAAACCATTGTGTCTAATCGATTTTTTAATTTATTTATATGATATAATCAAATTAATATTAAGTTGTAAGCGGAGCATCCAAAACAGTCAGTGTAAAATGTCAGAATAATACAGAATTTAAGTTTTTAAATAAACCATTGTGTATGAATTTGTTTTCTTTCATTTATTAATTCCTATTTTTCTCCTTAATTTACTTCACATGAAAATTATGAAAACCCTGTAGAGATCATCAGGACATTTAGCTGTAGAACCGATACCCGTTGAGGCTTGTTCACGACGCCGGCCCCGGACCGCATGTTTGTGTCTACGAATGAAATGATTATCGTGCATGCGCCGCACCGCGTGGCACCGCCGCCGCCCAGGCGCCGGCGCCGCGCCGGAAGCGCATGTGCACCGCATTGATGCGATATTAATTTGTACTGACAACGCCGGAGCCTCACTATATTTTATTTGAAAACAACCGCCAATCAAATTTTTGGTCTTATAGTTCTTTTTTCTACTAATATTACAAATGCAACTGTCTGGGTGTAGGTCCTTCGTTCACACACAAAATACTGAATGTATTTTAATAAAAATTGGAATGAAGAATCATAAACCTTGGAATAGCACTTAGGCTACTTTTTATAATGTAGGTACTTAATCATGTGCAAAGTCACGAAAAAAGCTAGTAGAATATAATCCAATAACAAGTTATTTTTTTTTACTTCTTTTCTACTTCAGTGTACTCAGGCACAACAACTCTGCCGTCATAGAGAAAAAGTGCACAACTAAAATTTTTTTCAAAATTGAGTTAGGTATACTTATACATATTTGGAATCAGAAAAAAAAGGCGGTTAAGCCAGTTTTTTTTCTCAATTTCGGTAAAAATGTTAGTAATTGTGCCCTTTTTCTTTATGACGGCAGAACTGTACGGCAACAGCTTAGGTTTAATACGACCAATAAAGAAGGTCATCGATATGTATGAATCCGTCGCTTTTTTGTAGTCATTCGAATTTGGTCGGATAACCTGCCGTTGTTTACATGTAATGTTGTTTGCTTATATCTACTTAATGCAAAACATTCCAAGCTGAATATTTTCACTGATACATTCTTGGTTTAAAGCACTAATTTTTGTGGTTGGTTGAGTCGATTTCTTGTATTTTGCCGTCAAAGTTACAACCCCGCCGTTTAAACTTTATGACATATTACAATATTATTCAATAACGCATGCATGTGTACTTTAGAAACTTTTCATGGTCATTATAAGCGTCAATAAGGAACGAATACAGTTTTCAGCGAGCTTATACGTTTACTCATTTAGGAGCTGTGATATTTTTTCGGGTTTTAAAAAAAAGCGCGTTTACTTGAAAATTATAAATATTTTCTTGAATCTAATTCTGTCACAAATACGCACAAATTAAGGGCTACTCGTGTATGATTATTCCACAGGCGCACATACAATGGTTTTAGAGATACACGACTCTGCAAAACGCCCATGCCCTGCGTATGCACAATATTCTCTCTCCGATCATTCTTTTAGAATTTTCCTGCTGGAAAAACGTTACCCTAGCTGGAATCGTTTTTTCCGTTTTTTTTTTCCAAAACGACAACGCGCACAAACTTTTTATTTGGCGCACATTTACAGCAGATTGCGCACTAATTATACGTTCCAGTCTTAACACTCTAGGAGCTACTTTCTAGCTTAAAAGGGGTAACGTACACTATATTTTCCATGACCTTGATTGCTATATTTGCTAGTCTAAAGTTTGGTCGTGACCGACTGTTAGGAATAATTCCTAACAGTCGGTCACGACCAAACTTTGATTTGAAAATAGTCAAATAATTATTATTTGACTATTTTCAAACCTATTTATATTTTTTTCTATGTTAAAAAGATGTAAATTAATAATTTAAGAAATAAAAAAAAAATCGTTTCGCGCGCGGTACGACACAGCGTACGCACGTTACGTAAAAATAGAACGTTATCATGAATGTAAATAACTCTGTTGACGGAAGTATTGAAGATGATGGAGGAGGAATTGTGATTGACCAACTATTAAGTGATGAAGAGGTGAATATTAGTGATGTTTTGGAGTTGAAGACTCATCAAAATTCCGAAGTATGTCAGAATGTGGAGCAAAAACAACTATCCCGTGCTGATAAAAGCAGATTAAACCGTCTAACTGAGACAATAGAAACTACGGATAGTGACGGTTTTATTCTCGTTCAAGCTAGAAAGGCAAAGAAACTTGCGCGCAGCTTGTCACAGGCACAAAATTCTCAACAATCAGAGTAAATTATAAATGAACCTGTGGAAATATTCGAAATTTGTTTGACGTCAAAAACAGCTTTACCCAAACCAATAAGTATGGCTAAATTATTGAGATCACAAGATATTACTAACACAAAAATCAAAACCGTACAAAGTTTTGTTGAGTTTTGGTTCAATAATGGAGGCTGATAAAATGATGAATTGTAAAAAACTTAAAGAAATGGGATACCAGTGCCAGTTTACTTTTGATACCAACTTGTCCTATGGAATAGTAAAATAAATTGGACAGGAAATTACCAAGGAAGAAATAAAAGAAACTTTTACATGTGAACAGGAGATATTGTAAGTTAAAAGGTTAAAACGAATGACAAATGAAGGGTGGAAAGATAGTGAATGAATACGTTTTTGTTTTAAAACGGCCACCTTACCTTTATATGTTTACGCTTATGGGTGTAGATTTAAGGTGGAGCCATATATCTTTCCAGTCACTCAGTGTTCGGGTTGCTGGAAATATGGTCACATGCAGCGGTCATGTCCTATAAATCAAGCGATTTGTCCAAAATGTCTCGCCGCATTGTGGACAATCGACATGAGAATTGCGAAACTACACGTTATAAATGTGTAAACTGTAAAGTTGATAAAAATTGCCCGTCGTTCCATAAAGAGAAAGAGATAAGACTACTTATGAGTTGTACATATCAAAAAGCACTTCAGCAATATTTACAAAAAAGAAGGATTTCATCAACGAAGATATGGTTACACTTTCAGAAAAGAATCGACTGTCTCTTAGCAATGAAACTCCCTATAAAGATGCCCTTACAACAGTTACGGGCCCGCAACGAGAAAAAGCTACAGAAATAACTGGGGAAAAAATAACATATTCTGAAGAAACATCAGAAGTACCTAAATCACCTATTATCAGTAGAACAAGTAGAAACCGAGCGAAAATATCGTATTTTGAGGAGAGAACAGAAATACCTACGTCACCTATTATTAATAGAAACTGAGCACAACCCAAGTACACGCAGAGAGAGCAGCAGGAAAAAATATTTGAACAGATAGATGTTGATGAAGAAGCGGAAGAAATGCAGATTAAGATAGAAAATACAGGTGAACAGACACAGATAAAAGATAGCAGTTTGTTTTGGAAGAGGATATTACAGAAAGTGAAAGATATTGTTTTTTCAGACTCATCTTTGAGTGATATCATGAGGTTCCTTTTAAATTAGCTGTTACAGAATGTAGATTATATTCTAAGACAATGCGCGAAGGAGAATTATTTGATAGATTTATTAGCTGTTTTATAGATGGCTAATACCTACGTCTAAAGACTTTTTATTGCACTTCATCCAATGGAATGCGGAGTATAAGACCGAAACGAAATGAGTTTGAAGCTATTTGAAGCCAGGAAAAGATTCACATAGCGATTCTAAGTGAAATTTGGTTGGAGCCAGAATGTAGGTACATTCAATTTAAGCGGTTATAATATATACAGGAAAGATCGGGATGAAGGATATGGTGGTTTAGCAATAATTGTTCACAAATCGATCCAGTCGTACGTTTTCCCAATAAGCCTTACCAATACAGGAATTGAAGTAATGTGAAGTAATAAAAATACCGTGACGATGATCTGCTAAAACAATTTTTTTCGAATTTTTTAACCACTTCTACGGTCACTGCTGTCGTAGGGCGTTCCAAGCGAGGGTTATCTTTGACAGATGGTCTTCCGTTTGAATTCGGCGCACCAACGTGCAACTGTGGAATGCGGCGGAGCATTTGCTCCAAATGTATCCCGTAAATTTTTATTGACTTCTTCCATGGTAAAATTTTTCTAGCACAGATACTTAATAACCTTAATACTTTTTTTTCCATTTTGGCCATGTCTGCAACGTCTGCAACTAACCGCAAACAAATGACTTCTATTATTTAAAACAAAACAAAACATGATATACGAGGGGCGTTCAATAAAAAATGAGAATGGGATATAAAGTCTTTCAAAGTACCTATTAAAAGTAAACACTGGCTGCTAAAGCTGGAATATCTGCTATATACTGAAAAAGAAATAAACTGATTAAAATATAATCTGACTGATTAAAATATAATCAGTTTATTTCTTTTTCAGTATATAGCAGATATTCCAGCTTTAGCAGCCAGTGTTTCTTACTTTTAATAGGTACTTTGAAAGACTTTATATCCCATTCTCATTTTTTATTGAACGCCCCTCGTATATCATGTTTTGTATTCATTTTATGTTCGTTTCAACCGCGCGGCCACCTCATAATATTTGATGAAACTTTGCCAGGAATTAGTGCTAATTTGTTACTTTACACACCTCTTTTCGTGAATTTGTTACAAAAAAAACTAAGACGCTATGACAAAGAATAGTTGGCCGCTAGAACCGCCACTTGCCGTAGTCATCGCTCGTGATTACACAGAAACTATATACTTAATGCAGATAGACAAATGATGCATCAAAAGAAAGGTCTTAATTTGTTACATTTGTTACAAAAATAAAAAACTTCAAAACGTAAATAAACAAAAAGTTATGCAATATTTAGTTTCAGGTTACGAGTAGGTAGGTATATCACCATAAATATCAAATTAATAGAGGCTAATGTGTATGGACAATTAGTTACTAATTTGTTACAGCGAATAAACAGAAAAAAAATACTAGAAAGTAGGTTCAATAATTTGTTAGAGTTAATTTTAGTTGGCCGCTCGAATGGCAATATGCCTAAAATACAATGGCGTTTATCTCGTTATTAAAAGTAGGTTTAAGCTTATTTATAGGACTAATCGACGGGTAAAGTGACCTAGTTTGGATAAATATGGCGAATATAACTGCAGCATTCATATTTTAGAAGATATTTACAAAAAAACAGTAGTATGAAACCGTATGAGAGTAGGGTGACCATGAATTATCACAATGAAGTGAGACTGAATAGTGATTATTGGAATGTTCGATTATTCATATCTTATTTTTTTAGGGCGAGTGCTTATACAGGGTTAGTTTTCAAAGACCAGCCAAAGGACTTTGTTCACTTTCGGCTTCGCTTGAACACGACGCTCGAAAAGAAACTAATTAATTAAAAATGATTTGTGTTTGGTTTAGTGTTTGCACAGTTATTTAGATTATTTAAAGAAATTATGACGATGGATGCAAACGTACCACTTGTGGAGCGACCTACTGCCTTATAACAGATTCCACTTCCACAAGATCGAGGGTATGCCTTCTCCTTTACGTGATATCAGTACCACAATTCGCACATTGGAGCTGTATCACAGTTTCCACCACAGGCAGGAGTTGAAGCGAAACTGCCTCGTTCGTATCCGTACGATTCAGGTCGGCGAGTTCGAAGGGGGTATCAGTGTCCATTTTCAAAACCAAAACAATACTTGAAAAATTATCACAGTAAAACGAAAAAAACAATATTCACGTTGCCAAGAAACAGTGAATGACAAGTGACTTGAAGTGACAAGACAACTGACATTGAAATAAATCTTTTTTTTTTTAATAATCGATTTATTAATTGATTAAAATCGAATTGACTAACTTCGATACTTGTAAATACTTTTGCTTTCCAGATAAAAACTAAGGACAAAACATGTTCAAAATAATGTAAGTGATTACAAATAACAGCTCTAATTGACTGTAAACTCTTGCCTCTTAAATGAATGAGGAACTTCAAAAATAACAATTAGAATCGATTTGTAAATAAACGGTTAATTGTTGGCATCACTATGAACTAATGAAGATCGAGTACTGTCAATATGGCGAAGAATAAAACAATTTCAGTACTTATTAAATACACTATTCGTGGGAGCAAGTTGATACAAAAGTATAAAATAAATAAGCGTTTAAAAACTAAACATGATTTTTGATTAATTTGTTTCTTTTCGAGCATCGTGTTCACGCGAAGCCGAAAGTGAACAAAGTCCTTTGGCTGGTCTTTGAAAACTAACCCTGTATAAGCACTCGCCCTAAAAAAATAAGATATGAATATCGAACATTCCAATAATCACTATTCAGTCACACTTCATTGTAAAAATTCATGGTCGGTACTCTCATACGGTTTCATACTACTGTTTTTTGTAAATATCTTCTAAAATATGAATGCTGCAGTTATGTTCGCCATATTTATCTAAACGAGGTTACGTTACCCGTCGATTAGTACTCTAACTAAGCTTAAACCTACTTTTAATAACGAGATAAACGCCATTGTATTTTAGGCATATTGCCGTCCGAGCGGCCAACTAAAATCAACTCTAACAAATTATTGAACCTACTTTCTACAATTTTTTTCTGTTTATTCGCTGTAACAAATTAGTAACTAATTGTCCATACACATTAGCCTCTATTAATTTGATATTTTTGGTGATATACCTACCTACTCGTAACCTGAAAACTAAATATTGCATAACTTTTTGTTTATTTACGTTTTGCAGTTTTTTATTTTTGTAACAAATTGAACAAATTAAGACCTTTCTTTTGATGCATCATTCGTCTATCTGCATTATATAGTTTCTGTGTAATCACGAGCGATGACTACGGCAAGTGGCGGTTCTAGCGGCCAACTATTCTTTGTCATAGCGTCTTAGTTTTTTTTGTAACAAATTCACGAAAAGAGGTGTGTAAAATAACAAATTAGCACTAATTCCTGGCAAAGTTTCATCAAATATTATGAGGTGGCCGCGCGGTTGAAACGGACATTTCATTTTGAAGACACTATTCGGTTCCTGCCTAATATTGGATATCCGATATTGAGGTAGGTATTATTGGACATCTGATTATTAGGAGCCTACTTTTAACCAAGTAGGCTCCTAGTAACCAGAATTTCTTCTTAAATTGGAAGTATACCTATTATTTTGTGTATATAATTTAACACTGCTCTTGTGTAATTTGTTTAAAGTTCATAGATAGTTTAAGGGACCAAGATTACTTACACATTGAATTATGGTTAAGTACGTTTAATATACTTTTTACCTAATTTTCAAAAAAGTATCCGATATTCGGGTTCTTTCCCCTAATTACGTTTTTGGAACGAAGTTCCTTAGCTTATATATAAATTAAGTACCTACGTCACACGTTTAGGGGAGGGTCCACAAAGTGAGACATCGTGAGAGGAGTGGAGGATCGTCGTGACGTCACATGTATAGTCTGAAGTATTAAAACTTTAAATATCAATTCTAAAGAAATTTTAAAAATAATACCAGCTCTTATATTTGTAGTGTCTTGGTGGTCAAAATTTTACACTTTTTTCGATTTAGTTCTCATTCGCCAAGTGTGCAAAGCGAAAGGGATTTCGTTCCATCCGAGTGTCCCAGGGACACCTATCGACTGTTTCTCACACCTTATTGACCTTCGCAACCCATAAGAAGATTATCCATAATGAACATGTTACATTATAAGAAACTTACTAAAAAAAGAGGTCCAAACACCTAAAGGTCAGAGAAAAAAAAACAATGAGTTTGTACATGTCAAAATTGTATATATTTCACAAATAAATATATTTTTCTTTTCAAAAGAAATCTATTAGGTACCATCTTAATTAAATACGAAGTCAATTCAGCATCATCATCAACACGGTTGAAAGTAAGCCGCTTCTTGAGATTAGAAGATACGTTCTTAATTCACTATGGCATGCGGACTACACGTCGAGACCGCCGGGGAGATCAGAGCCTTATCTATAATCCTAACTTATAATATAATATATAATATTATAAATGCGAAAGTAAGTTTGTTTGTTACCGTTTCACGCCTGAAATTTTACATATACTTTGTCAGATGTAAAGAAACGGACATAGGGTACCTCTCATCCCGAAAAAAAGTGCTGTTCCCGAGGAAAACAACAATAACGTTATTATGATAATAGATGGCGCCATATGTCTTCCGAATAAAAAACAGGACGTCTGTCGGGTCAGCTAGTAATAATAATAAAGTTGAAGAATTTATTGTTTGTTTCTTTGCTTGAGCGCACTAATCTCTGGAACTACCAATCGGATTTGAAGAATAAAGTACTCACATTTTTACGGCAGCTGCTGTTTCATAAAGCAGAAAATTTATGAAAATAATTTTCGAAGATTGTAACCTGTCGCCTGTGGGTTTTATTAAATAGGTCCTTGGTTAGACCACTCAAATCCGTCGCGCCAAAACTCGACGTTTGTAGCAAGACATCCCAAAGTAAACACGCGGCCAGAGGCGGCCGGATTTACTACGAGGCCCTTCACGCCTGCACACTTCCGGGGAAATCCGGTTGTGCCTTTAGTCCAGATCCGTCCGGCTGACCCTCAACGTGTGTCGAGCATTACGTGCTTATAATTCCTACAGCGGCGGAAGTGCGTCGATTCGACGTCTACTACTGTGATGATGATGATGAAATTATTAATATTATAGTAATCGGTAACAAAGTGTTTTTGGTTAAAAAATCTAGTTCCTAATGTCACAGCAGCATAAGTATCATTACACAGTTACCCCCTTACTAATAAACGTTGTAAAGCGTCTGTATAGTTACACAACGCTTTGTCTTCTTCTTTCAAAAGTCAAATTACTGACGACTGAAAGAGAGAAATCGGTGTGTAACTATTCATCTGATATAATACGTTTATTAGTAAGGGGTTAGTATTTATTTATTTCTGGTTCCACTTTGGAGTTTCGTCTATGCATGCTCAATTTATCAAATACTTAGCTACCTTAAATCTTACTTGATATTGACTTACTTAAATATAATACACAATATTGCATTACTAATAATTCTCTTTTTATGTTTTCAGTATTGTTATTCAACTGCAATTTGGAGCCAAATTGTCGCCATTTGCTTATTCCGATTGGCTTACATAAATAATCAAATATCATGTTTAGAATCGAAGAAAAGGTGCAAAAACGTTGCAGCTGAGACATACATTACACACTAAGACAGTCGGGCTGGTTCACAAATTCAAGGTCGCTCCGCGTGCTGTGGAGCAGGCTATGCTCAAAATTTCTGTGATGGGTAAAATCAGGAATGAAGTTATCCGGAGAAGAACCGAAGTAACTGACATAGCTTGTAAGCATAATCATAAAATTTATTTATTTGCAAACATGGGTAAGAGATACATAGATATTTTTTTCTTTTAATAAAGTTCTCCATATTTTACCATCACATGGGTATGCAAATACTGTAGGTAGCAAACTGAAGTGGCAGTGGGCTGGCCACGTTTGTCAAAGAATCGGTGGCCGGTGGGCGGACGAGTCCTGGAGTGGAGACCGCGTATCGGTAAGCGTAGTGGGATAAACCTCAGCTAGATCGATCGACGACTGGGACAGACTGGAAGCGGAAGGCAAAGGACAGGGTGTTGTGGCGCAGTCTGGGAGAGGTATATGTCCAGCAGTGAGCTGCGGTAGGCTGAGTTGAGACATACATTGGCTCATGCACAGTGAACGTGTGTTACAAGACGCATTCAATAAAACTCAGGAATGTATTAATTAGGCACCTGTTATAGTCGCGAATCATATTTTAATCAAGATACAACCTGACCTGCAAATTGCAAAAAAACGTAAAAAAAAATTTGAATTTCGCGGTCTACCACTCCGCATTCACCTTAGCAGGGTGTAGCTTTAAAAGGGTGGCACTTTATATTAGTCTTTTAAAACTTGGCAAGCTAAAGCCTGAAGATAAGACGACTTATTCAAAACAGAGGTTAACTATAATTAACTCTAATCCAAAACCCTGTTAGAACCTCCATGAAATCAGTCCGTAGTGTCGTCTCCATTACAAATTCATTATCATTTCATTGTAATATACATTTCAATTAAATTTTAAATAAGTATTTGAATCATAAAGTAACATTACGATAGGTGTGACTTAAGTAATCCATTATTTCACGGCGTGAAATCAGCTGCTAAACACCGTGCATTAACCCCTCACACGTCTGGCCGCTTGTCGAAACGCCCCAAGTGTCAGCGTAGTTGAACGTACTTTTAGATTTTTGGGTAGGACTTCAGAAAAACTGAGAAATCGGCCATTTATAGCCATTATCATGGTATATATTATACCTTCTTGGCTTCGTTATGAGTTTATCTAACTATTTATACCATTCAATAAGCAAATCAAACTGACCTTACGTCGCAGTGATGTGATATGTTTTCACTTTCATAATTTTCGTTGTGTACAGTGGGCTGCATCAATTGGGTACCCCAGTTGTATGAACATTTTAATGCAACTGGGGTACCCAATTGATGCAGCCCACCGTACATACGCTGTACCGTTGACATTTCGAGCACTTTTTCTTGACACTTGAGGGGTTAATACTACTTAAGTCACACGTATCGTATACTATTTAATAACTAGTGTGACCTAAACCCGCACTTAAGTCACGCTTTTGTGTATAAAAATGGACTACTTAAGTCAGAAAAGCGTGTCTTAAGTGCGAGTTTAGATCACACAGTGCTATAAAATCATTATTTATTATTACAACCACTTCTATGTCTCTTAAGCAACACATAGATTTGTAACGATCAGCATAAATGAAAATACGACAAAATGCATTCGCTGATGGCTCCTTTCACTAAGTAGGTATAAAAAACGATTTCTCGTTTTCATAAACACGAAGTTAAAGTGTACTTCTTCGACGAGAGACGAGGGAAATCATCAAATGACTCCTCCCGCTCTGGGTGGAGCGGAAGGGAGTGTCAGACTCTTACTGACTAAAACCCACCCGTGTTCCTTCCTTAGCCCTTTATGTTCCGGGCCAGCGGTAACCCTTTCGGACAATCCCGCTGACCCGGCAGGCTTCGGCCCTAAGGGGCCCCTCCTCGATGCTGACATCTCTTTGAGGCGCGCGTGGAACACGTAAGCGCCGTCCGGCACGGGAGACCGACTACCTAGCATTACATTACAAACGCTAATAGACATACATACTTCCTGAACATTCATAAACGAGTTGTAGTTTCTGAATTTTGTCTTTGGATTGATTGCGGCGAAAAATAAGATTTTCTTTCATGAAGTAAATCATGTAGGTATTGTTATAAAAATTACTGAAGGAGCTTTTGAGCTCAGCGAAAAATACTTAAAACGTAAACAGACATGCAAATTGTATATCAATTTTAAAACAAATGCAAAGAGGCAACAATATTCGACCCGGTTTAAAAAAAAACTGAATTTTATCATGTTGGCAAAACAAATATATAAAATTGTCAAAATAAAGATTAAGATATAAAATATTAATAAATTAAATATTGTATAAAATTGTCAAAATAAATCTAGCTTTCTAAATAAATATTTTTTCTGTACATGTTTATATCAATGAACTCCTCCTAAACTACTGGACCCATTAAGATGATTTTTTTTTGTGTTTCCTTGGATGGTTTAGATTCACAATTGGACTCGATAGGTGGCGCTGCGATCAAGTTCTAGGGAACAGGACAACGTCTATCCGATCAGTTAATCCTACTAATATTATAAACGCGAATGTTTGTCAGGATGGATGGGTGGATGTTTTTTACTCTTTTACGCAAAAACCACTGATAGGATTTGGATGAAATTTGGCACACATAGTTTATAACCAGGATTAACACATAGGATACTTTTTATCCTGATATTCCCACACGATCGAAACTTATGCGGGTGAAACCGCGGAGCTCTGCTAGTATTATATAAAATTGTCAAAATATATATCACTAACTGTCACATGGAACCGTAGACCGTAAACGGTCAGATACGGGTGCACAACAGTCACCACACTTTAAGTAAAGCTTATAAGAAAAGGATACACTCTAAAGTGTAGATAAATAGGTATAAAATATAAATAATTTTTAAACAAAAAACACACGTTAATTCCCTATGCAGAGGATAGGATAATCCGAGGACACATTTTTTCCTGGAGATAAGACCGTGTTACAGATAAATAATTAAATTTTAGGACCATAGAGGATCGCACAAACAGTCCACCGTCTGTGTTGCTAACATAACGATGGCTCCTAAGTATACTGAGTCAACTATAATTCTATAAAAGTATAGTTGACTCAGTATACTTAGGAGCCATCGATAACATAGTATTTTTTTAAATTCCCTATTATGTATTTATAAATACATTAGAGCCAAGAAGTTTAACATTTATTGTCCAAGACTTTTATAATAAAAAAGCCGTGCAACTTATATTAAAGACATGTAAAAAAAATCTTCTTAAAAATACAATTAATTTTTTTTTTGCTACTTATTAAATATACGGAAGAACTTAAAAAAGTATACTTAAAAAATGGAATAAATAAATACTTTATAAATTTTGTTTTGCGGAATGGTTTCGAGCTAAAAATTTTTAAAAACTTAATTTTGTAAATGATTTTAGAAAATTTATAATTTTGTAAAATACTACCGTAATCATTGGTCACGTGACATTATATTTTTGGGAAATAATTGCGTTAAACTTAGACCATTGGTCCCATGACATTGAATACGAATCATAGTGACTACTTCCGGACGACTTTGTTTCATATTGAAAATAGAAACAAACTTTATGCGCCAGAAATAAAGTTTCTTTTGCATTATTATTATTGCAAATTGACGCCTGAATCATTCATCGACAGAGCCGCCATTTCTAATTTCATTATTTTAAAAAAACCTTATAAAAATCTTGTACTATAAAATATTTTATAATAATCGTTGCTTTTATGAGCCCAATTCCCAATATCTAGCTAGAGGAATAAATAAAATAAGAAACTTATGAATAAATAGGAGAGGAATGTACATATGTATTGAGTATGATGGTGTTAAGACATTAACACAAACAAATATTGGGAAGCGAGCTCACACCGTCCATACGTCACACCATTATTTAAGTCATTTGGTGAAGTTAGGGGACATCATTATTCTAATTTAATTAACTAACGCCTGACTCCATTATTTATCTCTTAATATAAATTTGCTAGCCTCTATGCTTTGTTTTATCAGTCATCATTTCCCCGCCACTCTCTTCTGGGACTGCTTGCCCTTGCTGTAGAACATGTCTAGGAATAAGCCTGAAAACAAAAGAAAAAACATAATTAATGACATGCAACGATTAAATAAACTCAAACTCGAAGCGGTTAGGTATTTCAATTGAACCATTTACAGGCACTTTTGGACTGTCAAAGAGTCGGTCAGTTAGTCAGAAAGTTGAGGCTAGTTGCCCATTCCAAAACGTAGATAAATATATCAGAGGAGAATATGACGTTAGCCACTAACATCCAAATCGCCGTGAAGTCGTGAAAATGGGCTCGGTCGGTGGATCTGCACTCGTCTTGCGCATTTGCCGTTATGTTTCCATCCAATTTATATACATCCAATTAATTTTTGATTAATTATTTTATATACAGAATTGTGTGGAAACGGGAGAGAAAGTCCTTTGCCCTGAATTGGGACAATCGAAGCTAGTTAGATTAGATTTCATAAACTTTTTTTTTTATTTTGGCTTTGCTGACAATCATAGTCGAATTTTCCTTTTTAAGAACCGTTCCATAGGAAATTTCGACAACGCGATCTCCTCAGCTATACCTGTTTACTTTGAGCACGCAACAGAACAGTTGTACTGTATATAGGCTGCGTTAGACGTAGTGCTCACGGTGAGTGACCCTGCAATATTTCTTTCTACCTTGTGTTCATTGTTGATACGTCGGACCTACAGGTACCGCTCGTGCCTTTGCTCGATAAAATGTTACACTAATACGCTCGTTGGTTTATAAAATCAGTTTGTAACAAAATATCAAGCGTCGTGTTCGAAGTGCGGTTCGATAAAATTAAAAAACGGCGAAGGTTCGACGTTCTGTTACATACTCACCTGTTATGGCAACACTTATGAGTATAGTAATAAAATACCCAAAAAGTAAGTCGTTTTTAAAATCAAGATTTATCTACTGACTAGATGACCCGGCGACCTTCGTACCGCCTAAATGTATGACAAAATAAACTTTTGTCTTAGGAATAAATAATGCTATTTGACAGCTTTTGTATGGAAAATATGCCAGTCATACTTATTCTCCAGAAAAAAGATATCTGACTATTGAAAAATGAGCTCTTACTCGTACTGCGTTTATTAATTGCTTGCGCAGATTACGCGGCACAATAGTGTCGCTTGCTGTCTGCGGTTGCAGTCTGCAGGCTCTAAGGCTGATATCAGACACTTCAATTTACTTGAGTGAAGGTTAATTTTCGTGTCATTCTACATGACCGACAAAATTATGTAGGAATGAACGTTAATCTGCTCCTTTCATTTCAATTTTGGATCATTCGGTAAGCGAGTCAAAGATGTTAAAAATCCAACTTCCATCGTTGGATCGGTTCACTAATTAATTAATTTTTCACTTTTGATTCATTTTGTGTTCAGGCGTTTCACTTCGAGTGAAAGGTAAAAGCAAAACGTGTGATATCGGTTTCGCAAGATTTAAAGTGAGAATTCGAGAAGAAAGTGTTCTTAAAAAAATACATTTCATCTAATCCGATGCCTAGGTCGGTTTCTGTTAGGAATTTTACAGCAGCAGCCCGGAAGTTGTTAGTGTGATACCCCCGTGCCTGAGAAAGCAAGTAAACCTGCGCCTGACCTCGCCCGGGCGTGTCTGATTGCCATCCCATCGAATTATTGTGAGAGTAAACGAACAGAGAGTGCACCCCATCTCCTTCGTACTTGGCTGGCCTCCGTTGAGATTGCGCGCCGTAACCGAAATTCAGCCGAGATGATTTTATTATTTTACATTTCATAAAGTCATACCTGCGAATACTAGGACAGCTCCGAGCCACTGCCGCGATAGCAACACGTTGCCGAATATGATGACGGACATCAGCACCGTGAAGAACTTCCTCGTCGTCGTCACCACAGAGCATGGGAGTGGGCCGAACTCCGCCACCTGGAATTATATTGTCAGTTGCGTTCTAATTACGTTCCTGTTTTGTTTACCCTATTTTGCATTATTCAGCCATAACAATCCCACTGCTGGGACACAAGTAACCTCTCTGTAAGAAGAAGTGGGCCAAAATCCACCACGCGGGCAAAGCGGTTAGTTGGATGTCACATGTAGGGTAGGTAATACGGGCTGGTTTCCGCAACTCCACGTCAATGCGCGTATTTTGCGTACGGAATGTCACATGTATTCGATATATTGGTTTTAGGACATGGCGGTTTCCTCACGATGTTTTCTGCACCTTTTTGAGAGCTGTAGAGATGAAAAAAAAAATTACATAATGTGCCTGCCGGGGTTCGAACCCACGACCTACGACACGTACCACTGATGTCGTATCAAAAGTTGTGTAAAGAATATCTATACCGATCTTCTCATAAACTACCAACAGTAAAACCTGGATAACTGGGTTAGTAACAAATCACATAAAAAATAAATTTAATTATTGGAAAATCTTTGCAGTGTATGAAATGACAATGGGTGTTCCTCAGGGTTCGATATTGGGTCCATTCCTTTTTTTAGTTTACATTAATGATTTACCCCAATTACTTCAAAATCAACCGAAGATGGTGTTATTTGCAGATGATACATCATTGATCTTTAAGATAGACAGACGGGCACAAAATCTTGACGATGTGAATAACTCTATTCTTCAGGTCCAATATTGGTTCACGGTAAATAATTTGGTACTGAATGAAAAGAAAACCAAATGCATTAGATTTAAATTACCTAATGTTAGAAGTAGCGAATGTGACATCATACTTAATGGAGAAAAACTGGAATTTGTTGATCGAACTGTTTTTCTGGGAATCACGCTAGACGAGAAATTACAATGGGGACCTCACATAACATCTCTTGCGGGGCGGTTTAGCTCGGCCGCTTATGCTGTTAGAAAGATTAGACAATTAACTGATGTAGAAACCGCGCGTTTAGTCTTTTTTAGCTACTTTCACAGCTTAATGTCGTACGGCATTTTACTATGGGGTCGAGCTGCTGACATTGAATCCATCTTTATTTTGCAAAAGAGAGCTGTCAGAGCCATTTATAATCTACGTCGCCGCGAATCGAGCGAATGGATCGAGCGTTCCATTTGCTGAGCCTTATTAAGCGGCGTGTCTAGTAACGTTTTAACTGTCCAGATTTACCCCCAAAACCAACTTGTATCGTAGGCATCCAAATGACTTGCAAATCTGCATCCCAATTACATAACACACTTTCGAAACAGCCGGTCGATTCTGTAAAAATCTCACCGTGAAAACTTAGGTGATGTGAGTTTGTTTTTGCTAGGAATTTACACTATTGACAGCTCACTCCACGCTCACTTCACCTAAGCTTTCACGGTGAGATGGTTACAGAATCGCACTGCAGAATCTGAAGGATTTTGAAGGAAATATCCATTCATAATAATATGTTTTAAAAACTCGTCTGCTCGACAACGTAATTAACGCAATTTTTCTTTTTTTAAAAGAAAATTGTTTGATGAAAAAGATTTGTTTGAATTTTCAAAATGAATTGCATTTACATTGCAAATGTGTTAAGCAATTTCTTAATTAATTACCCCGCTGATCAAGTTTCTGATTAGTGCACAAACTGTCCAAGACCTCACCTCCACAATGTTTAAATTTGTTGGCACTGTAATAATGAATTGCCTTTAAAATATATTAACGTTTTTGAAATGTTACCAAAATTGGTTGAATATTTTTTTAAACGTTTAAACTACTCTTCCGGACTCCTAAATCGAGCCACCGTGCATTTTTGTATTCAAACATCAAAATAATTTAAAACAGACAAAAAGTTTTTATGCAGTTTTGAAGCTCACATACTGGCCATCATTTCGGTCCCACCATTGTTCCAAATTTTAATTCACGAATTTGAAAAAGAGCTGGCACTTCTTCAGCTTGGGCATAGTCAGCGAAACGTAAGTGCACACAACCCTTTACTCGCTGCACACCTATAACGCAGTGTGCCCAAGTCACGTTACGCCTAAACGTCATTTCATTTTCAACTGCGTTATAAGTGTGCAGGAGACTGGCGGCTTCGTACGCTGAGGACCACTAAACCGGGTCACTACAGGACGACAAGATCGGTTTATTCTGTTTATGTTTGTGTGATGAGCATGATCATTTGTTCTGTGTCTGGGTGTAATTTATCTATAATATGTATGTATTTAGAAATATATAAGTATGTTTATCAGTTGTCTAGTACCCATAACACAAGCTCTGCTTAGCTTGGGACTAGACGGCGTTGTGTGATAGTTGTCGAATATATTATTATTATTATTATTCTTACCACCAGATTGCGTAATCGTCCCAGACCTCAGTACAGGTCCAAGAACAGCTTCGAGACTTTCATGGACTGACAGTCTGCGCTCTAACTGTTAGAAGGAGACTGGACCTGGCCTCAAGTCCCAAACTGACACGAGCTCACAGAATACACGACCACAATGACACGAGCGCCTAGTATGCACGCGACAATTTGCATTGGACTCAACGTCAATGGAGCCAGGTTCATTTTACGAATGAAACTAAGATTACGCTGTATGACAATGATGGACGTAGGGAACCTTGAAGTTGTATCGGGACCACGGTTGCTGCCACTAAATAGCGACCGGTACATTCATCAATGCCTAGAGGCTCATGTGATTTGCTGATTTTGTGGACCAGGATTGCATTTGCATCGCGTGTGTAGGAACTACAGGTAGCAATAATGCTAACAATGCTAAATGCAATGTTCCCCGCGCATACAGTGTGGCCGGCAGTCGTCTTCCCAGCTCCGTAGCAACAACTTGTGTTCTGAATAGATTAAGTAAGAAACGTCACTGTACTCATTAATATTCAATGGACTTTATACCGGACACTGGCATTTTATTTACAACCTTCTCCAACCACGATATCAAAGGTTCCAACAGCGTGCATGTCGGAAAATAAACTGAATTTCATGGGTTTTAATTATTTTGCGCGGAACCCTAATTCTTTTTCTGAAATAAAAGTAGCCTTAGTAACTCCTTATAAATCAGGTATCTGCCAAAAATTGATTTTTTGTTATATACTATATATATATATGAATTTAGTAAAAAGCTGTTATTTTGACATTGCAAACAGACACATCAATTTTATTTATTTTTATAGATAATGCAAGGGCGCTCACTCAAGAATTGTTCGATAATACCTGCATGACGTTTATCGCACATAATATACAGGGTGGCTGGATTGGGGTTTCCGGGGGTGTATTATTAATATTTTATCTTTGTGATTTGCTAACTTTATTATGCCATGCTGTGAACTCCTATTAGTGACGGAGTACACCTACTTAATACCTAATGTTGCCTATGGTTTATGTGTCATGTACTGTGTATATCTTTTGTTGGAGACCCTAAATAATAAAGTAACTATAGGATTCTAACTCTTACCATATAGAATATGAACAATTGTCCCAAGGCGCCGACGATGGCTAGTCCCACGAGGTATATTATTACTTCAGGGAACGTTGACACGAACACGACGAACTTGAATATTTCACCGCTCAAGAACACGCCCACGGACAGAATCAGCGATGACCTGAAATGTAACAATTTTAAACAATTTTAAATATTATTAGCAATGTAAGCAGCACAGGCAAATTTTACAAAGGCATCAGCTCTCCAGTGAATTGTTATAGGCATGGCAAAATGGTATCGAGACCTTTGCCTGTCTGAATTTGGATGTTACGCCAGTCACCGTAGACACAAAATCGCGTTAGGTCCAATGATACATAAACTATAGATACGTTGCCCGCGCTCTGTACGAGCAACATAAATGCAACGTAATTTCAGGACCTCCATTTAGTCGCGTACCAACCAGTACCGCGGCTGAACGTGATATTAAAATAACTTGTGTGAAAAAAAAATGGGAAATGTAAAAATTATACTGCAACTGTGAAAGATAAAAAACAGTATCATTTCATGCGTACGTATCAAGAAAAATGTATTTATTTCGATGCCTTCTAATGGCGGCTGGCGCCTGATGTAAGTCACGTGCCGTTAGGGGAAGATGGGTTACTTTGCATCAGTGTTTATAAACCTACATTGTTTATAACTTGATTTGATTGTGAGGTGGTAACACAAGATATTGTAGTTATTTAATGATTTTATAAACTTAAAAAATATATTAGCAGATCTATTTAAGGAGGCAGATTAGATTTAAAGAGTTAAAAACTGTTTGAAAGAAGCGTACACTGTTAGTACAACACATGACGCTCAGAAAGACTAATTATATTAATAGCACCGCGTAATAAAAAGAATCACAATAGTAATTTTGTGCTGACCAACTATAAAAGTTCAGATTTTTTTTTATTACAATGAAACTCCTTAATTTTAAAAGTTCCTCATCGGTGTGTAGTTCAAAAATTTATTTCATGCATATTTAAATATTTCCTTTTAAAAAGGAAGATTAGTTTTAACTAAATTACAGTTAAATGATTGAAGTTAGATGATTGAACATTTAGTTAAAACAAATTTAATTACAAAATTTTTAGTTTGACTCGATCGAAAATATTTGTTACTGAGCCCAAGGGTACAGCCCAGAGGGTTTTTGAGCTTGCATATTCAGGGCGAAAAGTTAATAGCTGAGTAGGTTTACACTCCCCCGCCCATGGGTTCGCCACTTGCGGTGCCCGAAGCGTACCACGCGAACGACGACGACGACATCCCTGAAGTGACCGGGATAGATCTGAGAGCGGCGGTAGGAAGGCTGAAGGCCGAAAATACCGCCCCAGGACCCGACGGCTTGCCAGGTAAAGCCTGGATCCTGGCCTCGAGGGCTCTCGGGCCTCGACTGGAGGCGTTCTTAAGCGCATGTTTGGAGAGAGGCCAGTTTCCACTCCGTTGGAAGACGGGGAAGCTGGTCCTCATTCGGAAGCGAGGGCGCCCTGCGGACTCTCCGTCCGCATACCGGCTCGTCGTGCTGCTCGACGAGGTCGGCAAGCTCTTTGAGAGAGTGATTGCGGGCCGCCTCGTCGGGCACCTGGTGAGGGCGGGGGCGGATCTTGCGGATAGCCAGTTTGGCTTCCGCAAGGGGCGCTCGACGGTGGTCGCCATCATGCGCGTGTGAGCCCTCACGACGGTGGACGCGTGTGTGACGGTGTCACTCGAGATCGCTAACGCGTTTAACACCCTGCCCTGGAGCTGCATTGTGGAGACACTCCGGTATCACCGTCGAATAGTCGAGGAGTATTTGACGGACAGAGCCGTCATCTACCCCGGTCGCGCCGGGGAGTGGAACTGGCGAGAGATGTCGTGCGGTGTCCCGCAGGGATCGGTTCTGGGGCCGTTCCTGTGGAATATCGGCTACGACTGGGTCTGCGGGCCGACCTCCCTGATGGTTTCAGCGTGGTTTGCTACGCTGACGACACGCTGGTCCTGGCGCAGGGGAGGTCGCATCAGGCGGCGGCCGACGCGATGACACGCGGGGTTGCGATAGTCGTGGAGAGGATCTCGTTGTCAGTTGGGTCTCGAGGTGGCATTGCACAAGTCCGTGGCCATGTCGTTTCATGAGCCCCGTAACGCGCCGCCGTCGGGATCCCAACTAACGGTAGGAGGGGTTCACATCGGCGTCGAGACGACCATGAAATACCTGGGTCTCGTCCTCGACAGCCGGTGAAACTTCGTCGAACACTTCCGACGTTTGGCCCCCAAACTGGAACGGGCCGGGGCCGCCTTCAAGCGGCTCTTGGCCAACCTGAGGGGGCCAAACGCCTCCTGCTTGAGGCTTTACGTGGGGGTCTTGCGGTCCATGGCCCTATACGGGGCCCCGGTGTGGGCGCGTTCACTGCGGCGGCGAGCCGCCCACTACCTGAACGCGCCCCAGAAGGTGGTAGCCGTAAGGCTTATCCGGGTCTACCGCACGATCTCGGGCGAGGCGACAAGCCTCCTTCCCGGACTGCCGCCATGGGATCTGGCGATAGTCCTCGCGCGCCTGTATGAGTGGCGCGCGGAGGAACTACGCCGGGAGGAAACTCCGCTTCCGCGGCAAATCGCTGCGGAGCGGACGCGATCTCATGGCGACATGGAAAGAGCGACTGTCGCAACCCAGTGAAGAGCACGCCACGATAGCGGCGATAGGACCCCTCTTTGAGGAGTGGCTAGAGAGACGCCACGGCGCCGTCACCTACCGCTAACGACTCTTACTGGCTAAAACCCACCCGCTCTGGGTGGAGCGGAAGAAAGTGTCAACTCCATTCCGCTCCACCCAGAGTTGACACTCCCTTCCGCTCCACCCAGAGCGGAAGGGGTCATTTCATGATAGCCCACTCGAAAAAAAAAAATACTGGCAAAGATGGAAAGCCATACTTAGTAAAAGTAACGAAAACATTAAACTAACGACTTGTTTACGGCGTAATACTTTTCTATTCGCGGTTTTATTGTAACTACGAACCTCTGCGCTCGATATCGTTACTGATATCGCCTCCAATTCTCAGTGATAGTTCGTTATGAGAGACCTGAAAATTCTTAAAGGACTCACGGGATCGATTTTGAGGAATACTAAAACAGCGAGGTAATTGTTTAACACACTAACTGTAGGAATGGCTTTTATCTTGACAGTTCAACAACATCCATTGCGTTACATTGTTGAGCAGAATTTTTTTTCGAACATATAAAGCAATGGATTAGTTATATCCTTTAAAATGATTCAGATTGAGATTGATAGTGTGTTATGTGTGTTATTAGGGTGCTTAATTTTTTGAAAAATCAATTGCTCTAGCTGGGAATAGAACTCGTAGATTTTGAAAAAAAAAACACTGCCTGTATTATTGCAATTTGCACCGCTCGATGGTGTCGGTAATAAGGATCAAATTCTGGAAAGAAATGATATGCGGCAAAGTAAAGGGCGCATTTTTAACAAAAAAACAATTATTTTAAGTTAGTAACAGTTTTTGAGTATCTAGAATGTAAGTGATTTGTTCGTTTACACTGTAGCAGTAGTTATTTGGCTATTAACTTATGTTTTTAATATAATAAATAATACTTTGAATTCATTGTTTTTCGAAATGAATGAACCGATTTTAATGAAACTTCATACGCGTAAGCAGGATACAAAGGTCTAAAAAGTTACTTAACAACATTTTCGAAATGTCTTATTTGAAAAAAGATAACTGGTAATCTCTGTTTCTATGGAAAATTTTAAATCGGTCTAATTTGGCTGTAAAATTATTTTTAGAAAATGTTCATAGATAACTTTTTAGAGCTTTGTATCCTTCTTATGCGTTTGAAGTTTCGTTAAAATCGGTTCATTAATTTCGAAAAACAAGGGCTTGAAATTTTGTATGAAATGCCGTACGGCGAAAACGCTCTAAGTCACTATGGGTTAGGCCACACCCGATCATGCCAAAATCAACGGGTCTGAAGATCACTTTACTTATGGCCCTTTTTAGGGTTCCGTTGCCAAATGGCAAAAAACGGAACCCTTATAGATTCGTCATGTCTGTCTGTCTGTCTGTCTGTCCGTCTGTCTGTCCGTCCGTATGTCAAAGCCACTTTTCTCCGAAAATATAAGAACTGTACTATTGAAACTTGGTAAGTAGATGTATTCTGTGAACCGCATTAAGATTTTCACACAAAAATAGAAAAAAAACAATAAATTTTGGGGTTCCCCATACTGAGAACAGAAACTAAAACATTTTTTTTTCGTCAAACCCATACGTGTGAGGTATCTATGGATAGGTCTTCAAAAATGATATTGAGGTTTCTAAACTGAATAGTTTGCGCGAGAGACACTTCCAAAGTCGTAAAATGTGTGCCCCCCCCCCCTGTAACTTCTAAAATAAGAGAATGCTAAAACTAAAAAAAATATATGATGTACAATACCATGTAAACTTCCACCGAAAATTGGTTTGAACGAGATCTAGTAAGTAGTTTTTTTTTAATTCGTCATAAATCGTAAACCGCAATTTACCTTTTATTCAACCAACTCAAGTATAAAAAAATAAAAAAAAACATTTAATTCCATAAACATAAACCTTATGCATAAACCCGGATGTTACGGAACCCTCGGTGAGCGAGTCCGACTCGCTCTTGCCCGGTTTTTTAAATCTGAAAGTGGATTCCCCGACCAGGGGCTCGAAACTTTTTAAATATATTTTCGGTGTTCTCTCCTCGTGCCACACCTACTGTGCTATCAACTTTTCGCCTTGAATATGCTTGCTGAAAAACCCTCTGGGCTCCCCTACCAAAATCCAATCCGATCACTGATTTGATGACAAAACAATTGTTTCAGACAGCAATTGTACGGGAGTGTACTTATTATATATAAATGTCAACGTATCGTGGCAACTTAAATCCAGTCTCCGGGTATCTACAGTGTGAATTTTCCAAGTGGGCGTGGATGGCCAAATCCGAAACTATGAGGAATAGCGAAAAGTACTCAAAGGAGTCGCGGGCTGGATTTTGATGAAAACTAAAACATTGCTTCATTGGATTTTTGAAAAATCAATACATATTTCTAGTCAGGAATCGAATCACGGGATTTTGAAAAAAAAAAACACTGTATTATTACACCATTCGATAGTGTCGCTGGTAAGGATCGAATTCTGGGATGTAATGACATACGGGAAACTAAAGAAAAGAGCTCATTTTTAATAAAATACTTTTTTTATTTTTCTTGTTACCTACCTATTAAACCTTAACTGATTAATTGTTCAAAATTATGACCGTTGTTTTCAATACATAGCTGGAATCGGCGTCTCAAGGATTGTATTGCATTCAAAATTTGAATTTAGAACATAATGTTGTGCGCTGCGGGTGTATTGAGCATCATTTCGAAGAAGGTACAGGTTAGGTCGGTATGAATACTTTAAAATAAAAAGCAGTTTATTAAAATCCAACATTTTCCTTAAGTTTGCCGGATGTCATTACTTCCTAGAATTTGATCCTTATTAGGGACACTATCGAGTGGTGTAGTGTAGAGCGATACAGTGTGTGTTTTTTAAATCAAAACCAGCGGGTTCGATTTCTGGCTAGAAATATTGATTTTTCAAAAACCCAATGATACAGTTTTAGTTTTCATCAAAATCGAGCCCGCTACTCCTTCGAGTACTTTTCGCTATTCCTCATAGTTTCGGATTTGGCCATTCACGCCCTCTTGAAAAATTCACCCTGTATTTAATCTATAAATTGTTAATAATCTGCCCTTTTTTTTTTTGCGGATGTGAAATGATCAAATGACTCCTCCCGCTCTGGGTGGAGCGGAAGGGAGTGTCAGACTCTTACTGACTAAAACCCACCCGTGTTCCTTCCTTAGCCCTTTATGTTCCGGGCCAGCGGTAACCCTTTCGGACAATCCCGCTGACCAATAATCTGCCCTTAAACAAGGAAACATTCGAATTTTGTCATTTTCACCGCTTACTAGGTCTTACTAATAATAAAGCTGAACAGTTTGTTAGTTTGAACGCGCTAATCTCTAGAGTTCTAGAGATTAGCGCGTTCAAACTAACAAACTGATTCCAGTCCAAAATGATTTAGCCCGCTCCGACCACAAAATTCAGAAAGAACGCTAAGTAAAATCGAAGTTATATACGGGGTGGCACGGGCGAACAAAAAGTTTCACGCGGACGAAGTCGCGGACAGAAGCTAGTGTATTTATAAAGGTTGCCGTTTTTATATACATACCTGTTACTTAATTTAAGCGATTAGGTCAACAATTTTCACTAACGCGAATTTTTGCATGTTCTCAATTTTGTTCTTTAACCCTTAGTATGTCGGAACGTAGATCTACGCGAGACACAATGGCTTTTTAATTGTGTCTTTAATTCCGACATACGAGGAATTAATCGGCTGACAAAGTTAAAGAAGAAGCCAAAGAAGTGAAAAAATTACAATTTTAAGGATTTCTTGAATTTGAAAAAAATTTACTGTCGGTCCCGGGTCAGGGGTGATCATGAATTTACAATTATTTTCTTACGTTTTTATACAGAAAAACCAAAAATGTACCAACAAGGTTTAGTTAAATTACCATAATCAACTGATGATGTAGAACATATTACGAATATAATTTAATATAATTTCACATTCCATTAATTTATTCCTAAACCCAATAGAATACATACCTAGGTGAGCGAAGCCGCGGGCACGCCAGCTAGTTTTTAATATTAGTATGGCTATTTCTTCGCTAGCCAGTATATTAAAGTCTACGCAAGCGGAGCTTTGGGCACAGCATGAGCAAGATGGATGTAAATTTCGCAAAAAGCAAGAAGTTTAACTTATCGCCATATTTGTTAAAAATAGTAGATATTAAACATGATACTTTCGTTTGCTCCGCCCAGCAGTCATTTCATTAGGTACTTTAAAAAAATATAAAATGGACACAACATACCACCAGTTCGTATTCAGCATCATACAATACGCAGAAGGTGACGATTCGGTCTTTATACGCTCCTGAAAACAATTAAATAATATTATTGTTTTATATGTATATTAGAAAACAAGGGCTTTTCATGATTTCCTACAAATAATAGTGGATAGTGGTAGTTGAGCTTTTAAAATCGTACTGCCTGTATAGATAGTAGGTACATCCTGCAGACTCGAGGCAGAGAATTGAACCCGGAAGAGACAAGTTATTGCAATGTCAAAATCAAAAGTCAGGTAAATTTTTTTTTACTTAGTGCTGATCAA
This sequence comes from Mesoligia furuncula, assembly GCA_916614155.1. Lineage (NCBI taxonomy): Eukaryota > Metazoa > Arthropoda > Insecta > Lepidoptera > Noctuidae > Mesoligia > Mesoligia furuncula. The sequence continues at coordinate 34,452,086 of OU744790.1, forward strand.
TCTTTTGATAACTTTATTCGAGAAATAGTTTTGAAATTTTGACAGTCATTTCATACAAAAACTGTCAAACGTCAATTTTATTCCTCAAATATAAATTGTCAGCCCTTAGGCACTTAAAAGGCACTTGAACGTCAAATTTACAAAAAGGTAGTGCTGATTCTAGTCGCTCCTTTCAAAAGTTAGTTTCGTATGGAAAGAATGAGTAAAAAACTCCACCATTACTCTTTTAAAAATGTTTTACAATATTTTTTATACATTTATAATTGTGTAATGAAGGTGAGAACAGCAGCTTGTTTCTGAATTTACAAGAACATTATTATTGCAACAATATGCTTGTAAGAAAATATTCCCTCACACTATAACTCTTCCTAGCACTGAAGAGGTCCACCGTCTATGTTGATATAAGGATCCGATGGCTAAGATACGAACTTTCGAGGCAATTCCTATTTTAAAAATAAATGAGTGGGTGTCATGTTGAGTAATCAGTTCAGAAACCCATCATGACCTAATTGCGCTCTCTAAATAGATTAGATTAGATCAACGCTCTAGCAATTGCAGTGATATGCAGTGTATTTTAATCCAGTGTCATTAAATGTTACTGTTCTCGTTTTACCTTTTTCCATGACTGTGGAATTAACATTTTTTTTAATATGGAAAGCTTATATTTTACATGTAAGTCTACCTTATGTTCACATCTCGGCCGCTGCATGGTTTAGTAGGTAATTGGTGGCAATCTAACACGCTTCTAAAAATAGACAGCCTTGTACAAACAAAATCATAAATGTTCACATTTTGCGGATATCGAAAGCGATTTTCTCAGTGTGGTGCACTCAGAATTTTTTAACAGTAATATCAATCAACATTTTAATTGAATCTTTAAGAAAAAATGTACATTTTAAGCTTGTGACTGAACATTGTCTGTTTGGTTGGCTGTGTCTATAGAAGCACTACGGCCTATTAACATCTCTCCAAAGAAAATAAAGCTTACCTGTACAGCTCCAGTAAGCCCATCCATGGTCAGTGATAGAAAAAGCAGGATTTCTCCAATTCCAATCCCAGAAGAATCATCCACAGTTTTCTTGCCTTGGTCTTTGTACATAAACATAACTATACCAAGTACTATCAGCAGGACAAATAGATACTTCTTCAGTGGGTAGGACTTATGTCCAATGAGGACACCAAGTATCATCACTGGTATCGGCTTTGCTGCTTTGCCAACCACCTGAAAATGTTATCAAAAATATCAGAAACTACACTTGAGGTCACAATCCATTACATAATTGTCAATACCCCTCATCTAGCTGTATCTCGGAAAGCAAGTTAAATTGTTGATCCCATAATATTGACAGTTGCTTCATAGACAAAAGTCCGAGGGTCTGACAACCAGTATTTCAAGGGGTTGCCCAACAGTAGCTTGGTTGTGAAGGACAGATAGGCAGTCACTCCATGTAAAATACTGGTATCAGCTGCATCATTTTAAACTAAAAGCCAACTCCTTTGAGAACAGGCTAGGGATATTATGTGTGGCCCTGCGCTTCACTTCAAGTATTGTGTTTTTTGCAAAAACAATGTTCTCTGATAGCTTCCCCTCCTCATTTATGAAATTGTTATCTCTAAATGGAATGTTGCAATAACAGTAACTTCAATAGTGGGTTTATGTTATGACAAACAGATATATAGTATTAAAACAACAGATCTTACTTGTGTTGGATAGTTGATCCATTGCAGAGCCATGTTTGAACAGACCATACCGAGAAGGTATGTCAGGGCTGACGAGAAATAATACACTTTTCTGGTTGAATCTAATTCCCTCTTCCATGATAACTGGAATGAGATAGATAATAATATTAACTTTTTAATAGAAATTTAGAAATAGATAACTATCCTATAGAATACTATAGATACTTTTTAAAGGTACATAATTTTAATAGAAGATAAAATAGGAGCTTATGTCGATATTATTTTTTTAGTACAGTGAGTGGTCAAACAAAACCAGAGTTGCAGACATACCACTAAAACAACAGCATAATGAATCAGTATATAGGATTTGATTTTGACAAACGAAAAGTCTGTGTGGTGCCGGACTTAAAGAATACCACCACCCCTTACTTCCCGTGGGTGTCGTAAAAGGCGACTAAGGATCGTACCGGAGAATGGGCAGCAGCGTTCTCTATGTATTCCACCATCATACCATACTGCGATCGCCAACCCGCCTGCCAAGCGTGGCGATTATGGCAAACCCTCCCAAAATTGGGGGAGGCCTATGTCCAGCAGTGGACGTCTATCGGACGAAACGAAAAGTAGGTAGGCCAATTTGCAACACAAACATGTTTAGGGATAAACAAATTTAAAAACTCTTTTTTGTTTCTGTCAATCGTTTGAAGATAACAGAGACAGAATAATTTTTAAATATCTTTGGTGTTAAACGAGTTAGTGATTTGTTGTGCAAGTGGGTCTTAAACTATTAACTCACTAATTCTTAGTCTATAAGATAAGGTAAACCGATGAAGCAAATGCAATACTGCATCATATTGAAAACTAAGAAACATGCTGGAAGATATCTTGTCCATCACATAAACTAACATTTGTAAATTAGAGAATTCTTAAATAATAAGTATTATAATGAAACTAATCATTTAATTTTATTTATAGAACAGAAAACCTGATATGACAGTTTTACCCTGTTTTCTGCCCCGTTCCAGTTTAAAATAATTTTTAAAACAAAGGGATTTATGAGGACTGGAAAGATCAATAAAAGGGAAAGGTATAATAAAAAGACTTACGAGTAGAAGTTGCACGAAGATGTAATTCACCACGCACTGTATAAGAACCAGCGATAGCGTACACGTAAACTTTTCATTATTTTCACCATATTTACCCCGCGTTATTTTCTCTTGTAGCATACCATAAATAAAATAGCATACGAATATTGCACCCGCATACACGAGAAACCTAAATTCGCTGCGGCTTTTCATTTCGCCGAAAGAACTGTGCCACGCAGAGACTGTAAATAATTATACATTTTTATTAAATACTAACGTTAGAGTGGACTAAAAATCACAAATTGGTCAGTGGGTCGTCTTATTTATCGTAGGTTTTTAATAACTAATAACCAAAATACCTTTATCTAAGGGCCGGCTCGGCAAAAATAAATCTTTAGTAGGTTTATTTCGCGAAACCCCAACGTCCACCACTACACTTGACATATGCTTGCACACTTAGAAGAAGTAGACCAAAAATTCGAAGCCGAACCTTTTTCAATCAATTCAAAATCAAATCAAGGTCGAATAGCCGATTTGATACAGATATCTGTCCCCTTTACTCAAGACCAATTAGAAAGAGAGACCCAGTAAAGTTGTCATTCGTCCACGTATTCTTTGACATGGACATTGCTTGACAACATGACAAGTCTCAGGGCGCGTTCCGTGTTGCGCTGTAATCGACTTGAGCATGCTAAACCCGTACCGATTAATAGCGTGAGCGCGATAACGATGTCCCGTGAGACATGCGGCACATGGCGCATATGACTGCCATCTTGCGATAATGCCGACCATGCCTTATAATAGTATCACCGTGAGCGCTGTCAAAAATGATAGTTGTGTTGTTTTGTTTTGATTCGCATCATATCTCTAAACTAACCATGTCGTAACATGGCATTTCCGAAGTTGTGCTTCTGGCTACAGTTGCCACCTAAGAAGAAAAATACATTTTTGGTGTCTAAACAAAGAAATACTGTAATATCGTTTTATTTATTTATTTATTGATTTATTTCAGGCGACGCAGGCCCATAAATAAAAACCTTAACCTAAACATACATATTTTTATTATAATAAAATAGAACTTCATTTCACTAGCTTGTTCATGTGCTGTTCTGTGGTACTTGTCCGCGGAAGCGACGGAACGCCACGTCCTGGGGCCAGAAGTCTTCTTCCATGACGACGGGCAGATAACAATAAAACACCACGAACGCTTTGAGGTTGACGTTGTGGTACGACTCCAGTAACTGCACCCTCGGCGTTTACCTCGTCTTCTGGCGCACGTACTCAACGATGTCCTCCACCTTAGTGGTTTAGTGTAGGCGGGAGATGTACACCGGTGTGTTCGGCTTTGCGGTAAGCAAGCTGACTTCGGGCTCCATAGGAGCTTTGCCGCAGCGGTTCTTGTTCGGTCGCGATCGGCGCTTCCTCCTTTGCACCGTCACGAAACCTTCATCAACAGCCCTATTCGGTGCCTTTTCTGGCATAGGCTTCATACCACCTGGGGCACTCGCGGTATAACGCTAGCGGATTCCTTTTGTAAGGGCTTCGCCAGGGCTGCAGAAACTGGCAGCGGGACGGGGCGAGGGACTCGGGCGGCGCTGCTCGGAGGAGCTGCGATGACGGGCGCGGGGCTGCGGGGCACACGGGCGGGGCGCCTTGCAAGCTCAGCAATCGACGGGTGCGCTGGCGACGAAACTGCTAACGCGGAATTAGACGACGATAGATCGAGGCCGGGTCCGCGTTACATGTTTTCGTTAGATGCATCGACTGATGACCTAGTTACCGCCACACTGTTGCGCAACTCGCGACATTCTTTGCGCAAATCGGCGACGGTGTTTTGGGATGCATCTAACTTCGCCAGAACATCCGCGAAGCGGGCCTTTAGAGAGACAATGTCCTTCAGAAGGCTTGTTACATAGACGTGGTCGAAGGTGAGGTGGGTGGCAGCTTGTGCAGCTCCTTCGCCACAAACGTCGACACGTCCACGTCGTCCGGGTCGACATTAAGTGACATTGACATTAAGTGAGCACTGCGACAGCGTTCACGAGCATTCCAATTTGTTGACAACCCTCAGCTGTCTAAAGGTCATACGTATCAAACCGGAAAGAGATCGGCACCGTATCAACTCGAGACGTTCAGTATTCTTTGTATGAAACTCCCTACTGCAACGCACACCAATCGGAATCGTAACGTAATCGCCTCGCCTCGGGATAAGCTCATGAACCGCGATGCGGTGCGTTACGGCTCGTCGTCCTCGCACTTAGGGCTCGTCGTCCCCGCGCTCACGGCTCTCCGTACCCGAGCTTACGTCTCTTCGTTCACCCTTGCCTCTCACCCCTCCGGCATGCGTGCTGTACCATCAACCAGCGGTCGGCAAGCCGTAAGCGTGACGTTGCCGGGTCGCCTAGCCGTAGCCGAGTCGACGTATGGGAGCTCCTGATCCGCTTTGGTTACGTGCTTACGTTAGGTTGACGCCTATTTGATGGCGAGGTGAAAGGCGATTCGGTGCCGATCCCTTTCCGATTTGAAACTTGTGTTTATGACCTATAATCGTAATATCTATTCGGAACGGAACGCATGTGAGATGATGTGAGTGCCGTGCGTGAGCGATTATAGCTATTTCGGAATTCAGCCTCAGACAGAAATATCATAAAGGCGCGTCACAACTAGAGCCGGACTAAGCCTCCTGAGTTTTTTTTTATTGGGGAAACGTTGCAATCAACAGCAAAAGCCTCGGCTGGGCTCGCGCACTTATGATAATGGATTTTGACATCAAAGCGAGCTTCAGCGAGTTACCAAGTCCTCTGAGTCGCTACGTGTACCTAGCATAATGACATGTTGCTTAAATCTGCGACAAGGATCTTTTACACTGACCTCTTTAATACAAGCGTACTTGTATTATAGAGGTCAGTGATCTTTTAGCGCTCGAAATGTTATTTTTAACCAGTTTCGTGTGTTTTTAAAAAAAAAATCCCGAGAATTACCAAACAACAATGTCAAGCTCCCCAGAACTGTCAAATTTTCCCAATCAACATTGAACCATAGCGTTGAAAATCTATTATAGAAAGCCAGATTGTAGTAGCTTGATGTGCTGGCCTCGGTACATAAAATGTACCCAATCTATCTCCTAAAATCTAAGGCCTTTTTCGTTAAAAAGGGCATGAAAACGCCTTATATTTTAGGAGATACTAAGATCTAAAAAAAATTTACACGTAATGATAGATTCATCAAATCGATCAATTCGATCAAAACTTCTTACGTTTTTTGCAATTGGCAGGTTGTATGTTGATTAAAATATGATTCCTTTTCTGTAACTTTGAAATCTTTTAATTATAGATGAATGTGTTACTAATTTCGTTTAATAAGTTATTGCGTGAGAATTTCAATTGAACCCTGAACAGGGTTTGTTGACACTTTCATTAATTATACTTTTGGAAGAGACCTTATTACCCACAAAAATGTATATGTCATGGACCAAGTGATTATTAGGACATTATAAAAAATGCCCGGGCAGTTTGAAATATGTCCAATATGAGAGGGCAGTGTAGTGTGATCACAACTACTGAAATAATCAAATTTAACATTTTTTTAATGCTGGTCACCTATGGGCCTATGGGGCAGAACAATTAAAACCAGGTTTTATTACTGTAAATTTTATTTCAAACGTAGAATCATTATTTAAAATCAATTAACATCTTTCTATTCATAGACACTCTGCTGGCGATACGCGACGTAGGATGCAAGAGCGAGCTAAGGGCACCCCAAGGTTAGGTTTGGTTAGGTTACTTTAAACCCTTTACACAGAAATATTTCGTAACGAATGAAATAAAACTAGACCACATTCAATCCCCGCTTCGCATCGCTTCGCGGGGCTCCGTCGACATAGGATCCAAAAGCGAGTGAATGAGAATAGAATATACCTTTAGTTACGATTACGTGGATTGTACCTACCTGTGTATTATCAGATTGCCCAAAGACCACATGGCAATATTTGTATAATGTCGAGGCAATGTGATAAATAAGGAAGTTCAAATTATAATTATTTATTTCGCCCTAAGTACATAGCTTGTCAATAATCATAATGCGCGGGCATTTTGAAAAATGCCCCTGTTTATTTCTTGGTCCATAACATATTTATGCCACTCACTACTTACCATGTTTGTGAAGATCGTCGTCAATAAGGAAGCACTGGATTAAAAACCTATTAAACAAGTACGCTGAACTAAATATATTAAACGAAATGACAGTTGTTTTTTGTGCCGACTCAAAGCACCACGCTCGAATTTTCAGGAACTAAAATTCTGATACAGAAAGTTGTGAATGTTCCATGTCTTTAGACAGTAAGAAATTTGACATTTACGTCTTTCAAATAGAAAATTAATGTCTTGCGATGTGACCGCGCCCTAATGAATTTCCAGTTAACCTTTGCAACAATTATTCTATTACCTAAAAATGAAGCATAAAAATATCTGGTAGTAATAAATTACACTCAGTAGTTATAACGATCGATAAAGTTCAGTAAAGTATTTTTTTATCGAAGGATATGTCCCATCTCTAATATTAGTTCCACGGACCATCACGTTGCTATTAGCGCCGAAAAGGCGAAAATTAAATGTCTTCATTTTGCCATCGATAGTATGAAGTCCAGCGAACTGGTATAATACAAGTCAGTGGTGAAAGTAGGAATGAAACGTGCGATTGTTATGCCTTGGTAGTTTTACCACTGGCTGGCAGCAAGGCAGGCACGAGCACGGCACCGTCGGCGGCCGACTCACTTGGTGTGAACGCGGCTTATAAGCCGTTGCCGGCAATTATTGAAAAGAGGCTGCCACAAAATAAATTATTTTTGAATAAGTATAGAACTAAAAAAAAAAGAAGAATTATTTGAATTTTATTTGTTCTGTTGATTAAACTTTTGTTTTTTTATATAATTAATTCAATGGCGCTACGGCGTACTTATTTTAAATATTGTAAAATAAGCAGTTGAGGTTTGAGATTGTTGGATAAAAATATTGTGTTGTGTGTTTATTTTATGCTGAGACTAAAAAAAGAATGAAGCACCCAAGTAAGTGTAATATTTTCCTTGGTTTATAAAAGCAAAGCAAAGGGGCAGTGCGGTGTAAATGCAAACCTATAATAAAACACAAACTTATTATATAGGTACCTACCCAACATTTTTCACATTGTTTTTAAATAAGTGAACTGAATCTAGCGCCATCTGCCATGATTTTACCATACTTCGTATGATTATGTTTTGTTCCGCTGTTGTGCACAAGAGGGATGCACATGTTGGAGACAATGAATTTGAATATTAAAAATAACCTGGGTAAGTATTAAAATCATTTGTTATGCTTTATTCAAAATTAGGAAAAATATCCCTGTCGTATTTGGAATATTTATTCCAATGTAAAAAAAAAACAAAATGGCTCTTCGGCATTGAACATAACTATAGAATATTTAGAAGATTGAATGTGGTCTAGTTTTATTTCATTCGTTACGAAATAATTCATCATGACTTGAGATGTCAATAATTTATGATACCGTAGGTATATTTTATCTGTAACCGCTGGATTGGAATTGGAAATCTGTAAAACAGAACGCAGTAAAAGGCGTTCAAAACATAGTTACCAAAAGCAACTCTATCGTGTTGTACAAAGGCTTACTATACAACACGAGATACGACCTTCAATTTTACAAAAAATGCTTTAGCTACGATGATGTAGAATAGGTAAACGTAAAAGGTTATTTTTTTATTGTTACACTGCAGACGGACGATTTCCGGCCAAAAGTAGAATGTGTTAATAACTACTTAAAATTCAATACCCTAATTTTATTCTAAAGTTATTACGAATTTCTTAGAGCCATTGTTGGAACTTATGTACTTTAGTCTAAGTTGGTAAAGTTTAGTCCAAGTTGTGATTTACTTGTGTGCAGTGTCGTTCCGTTCGAGTTTCTAATATAATTTGGATATTAATTATTGACAAAGTGTTATTTGTTGTGAATGACAGAACATACGACTAGCATAAACTTAAGTTTCAAGAGATATTTCTTTGCATGACATAATTGCGGCAAATTCAAGTGTTCGTGAGTGGTCGTTACAGGAATAATTTTCTAGTATGAGTCATGATCCGGATAACAATGGTTTCTGTTGTTATAACATGAACTTGTGTTATTATAACTACAGCTTGTAATTGTTGCCCAATGCGACAAAGTTTTCTGAATGATATTCCATCGGTAACGGATCACAAAACTTTTTAAAAGTAAGTCATAACTTTTGTTTAATTAAGCACACATCTCTTAGGAGTTTATTTGAGGAATAAACTGCTATTTTGTCCTGTTCTTTACAATATTGTGTAAAACAACCTCAAATGCTACTGCATAGCTTAGTAGGCAAATACGATTAAGTACCTACCTAGTCATTAGTTAGTTATCGTGTGACAACGATGAGTGGTGTCATTAGAAAAGTAAATAACTACTTAACTAGGTAGGTACTAACTTAATTTGTCATTAGTGTAGAGGTTTTTAAGCTGTAGAATTGTAGAGTCAAAGTTATTACGTCAAGTACAACATAAGTAGGTACCTACCTAGGCATGCGCAAGATATTCGATACACGTTTAGTACTTAGGTCCCTATTACGTTGTCATTTATTTATTTTCAAATAGTAGAATTAGGTATACGGGTATTTGCATGATTACCAAACACTCAATAGTTTCGAGGTCGACCAGTGTCTAGATGAAATAAAATTATCTTCCACTTAAATTAAAAGTAAAAGATACCTACCTACATAATTATGAAGGTCTGTGGTTATATGGAAGGTTCAATAGGAAGTTAGCTAAGCACCTTACTTAGGTACTTACCTATTGTTTACATGAATACACTTCCAATAATGCAACGACGTGACGTCTATTTTAAGAGAAGTATGAGTATTACAACTAGGTACATACAGTAGGTACTAAGTGGTATTTCATTTTGGTAGGTAGGTACCTAATTAGTGTAGTTATTATTGGATTTAGTTAACATTGAAATTTGATTTTGTTTGTACCTAGCCATAGAGTTAAAATAGAAAGATGCGCATTTGTATCGTCACAAGGTCAACAAATGCACAACATTCGTAGGTAGGTACCTACCTAAATTTGGTTAGGAATAGGATCGACACAAATCTACCCCATTCTCAAAAACACAAAGGCCCGATATATCGCGAATACCTAACTCCGGCGGAAATAATGCGTTTCCGATTATTTTCTTCACCCCAAAACCGTGAATTTAAGGCACTTTGACCCGAAACGATTGGCAGTGGCTCACGGGTGGTTATAACAGTAGGTATATAGGTAGTTAGGTACGGCCCCTGACGAGACTCGTCATAGTAGGTAGGTACCAACCTACCTACCTACCTACTATGACGAGTCTCGTCAGGGGCCATTAACGTCATCCCCTGCGAGTTGATATTCTTTCAACCATTCATAATTGAGGAGCCGTGGATACTTATTTGTTATTCTACAGAACCCTCTCATTAAACAATGATAGCTGAAACATTACTGATTCGTGGTGAAGTGGTTTCGCATAAACGTGAGATAAACCAACTGTTGATACAATTTCTTTACATATAACATGTATATATACTCTAAAACTTATTTCGTTTAAAGTTATTGGATATAACGTTTATTTAATCGACATTTAGTCAATTCCGATCCGACTCGGGTAGGTTAGGTTAGAAGGCCTTCGTCGCTTTGTGGGTTAAAAATATTGTCTTCAAAGTCAATATGCTGTGCTACAAAAGTTAGTGACAGAAACGCATCATACTAAACTTCCGAAAAAATACTAAGTTTCCGAAAACAAATTTTTTATGAACGAGCGAAGGGCACTCCGAGGATAGGTTTGGTTAGGTTACTTTAAACCCTTTACACGGAAATAGGAGCCCCGCGAAGCGGGGCTACGTCGACATAAGATGCAAGAGCGAGCGAAGGGCACCCCGAGGTTCGGTTTGGTTAGGATTCTTTAAACCCTCGAGCCCCGCGAAGCGGGGCTACGTCGACATAGAATGCAAGAGCGAGCATATGAGAATACAAATACCTTTACCTAGGTATTCATTGATTGGAGTGATTGATTAGAGACTCGAAAGTTTTCAGTAGAACGTAATCTGGGGGCACGGGATTGCCCCCGCCAAGACCAGCCAAGCGAAGCGCAAGGGCACTACCTACCTTTTCTCGAAGCACTTCGTCGTATTTTTGAACCCTCTTAACTTGGGTTTGGATTATACCAGATAAACAAAATTTTCGGAATATGATGCCCAGGGTTCGAAATTATCAAGATAATTAAGCTTTTTGATAATTATCCGATAATTATCTGATAATTATCCGATAATTATCGGATAATTATCACCTGTGTTAGAAATTCATTTGTTGTATTGTTTCATAACAAATACATTATAATTTGGGCAATTCTCACAGAAAAAAATTATAATATCATTTAATATACAACACAAAGTACCATTAATTATAGGCAGATTGAGTAAAAATCAGTGTCCGTCAGATTCGACATTATAATTAAATTAAATTGAATGAAGTAAAGCCAAAGGAATATCTTCGTCCGATGATGATTCTATTTCCATTGGCGTTCCGATACACGCAAGTGCAGAAATGTTCATTCGATTACAGTTCACTTTCACGAGTGCATTTTTTGTTATTATCAATAGATAATTATCCATATGTTATTATCACGATAATTATCATGATAATTATCATGATAATTATCATTGATAATTATCCTTTCGAACCCTGATGATGCCAGTGGTTGACTTATTAAACCTATAAAGTTTCAATTGCATAGCTCTTATACTTTAGATTTTATTGATATCTAAAATACCCCGATTTCGTCACTGACTCACTGACTGATGATCATCAAAATTCTTAAGGTACTTCCTGAAGTCCTATAAAGCTGAAATTTGGTATGTAAGCTAGTAATAGTACACAAACAACAAAAAAATATTAAAACTTCAAACTTTTACACCCCCAAAAAAAAAAAAAAAACCGTAAATTTTGATGCTAGAGGTCTGAAAATTTATATAGGGGGTCCTTGTTATAAATAAACCTCAAAAAAAGAAAGAAAAAATGAACAACAGCAAAAATACTCGTATAAATATCATAAGCAACTTACAAAAAGAAATGAAATCCCACAAAAACATTTCATGTTAAATGTTGCCAAGACGAGACCATGTAGCTCGCACTGTCAAAAAGTAATCAGATCTCATGTAGAGCCAAGCTTCTAACTCTACACGCCCTAACTCTACAAGGCCTGACTTCGCAAACTCTACACCTTAGTCAAAATAATATGGCTTGGCCATTTCGCTACATTCACATGAGCGTAAGGTGAAAAACTCTCATACTGTTAATGGTTAATGGTAACGAAACGGCCAAACCAGATATTTTGACTAAGGTGTAGAGTTTGCGAAGTCAGGCCTTGTAGAGTTGTTGTGGATGTTTTTGTGGGATTTAGTATTATAGCAATAAACAGTAATGTTTATTTTGCGAAGATTTCAGTATCTCATTCGGTCGTTTCGTCATTTTTATTCGGACAAGAGTAGTCCGAAAATTAGTAGGTAAGTATTTTAGGCAGTAGATTTAATATTTTAAGTAAGGACAATTCTTATTTTTTTGTCGGAGCTTTTATTAATTCCCTTAGACTAATAGGTTTTATGTGTTTTGAGTGGTATATCAAACGATTTTATATTAATTTTAGTTTTTTTATATTAGTTTTGTAATTATATCATTATATTACTTACCCCGTTAAGCCGTTTGTCTGAAATTCGTAGAAGATAGTCTGACCACCAGTCTTACCAAGGGATATCGTGTTACCCAGTAACTAGATTGTGGACGTCAGACAGGCAGTCGCTCCATGTTAAAGTCTGTTATTCAGCTGCTTCTGGTTAGACTGGAAGCTGATTCCAAATTCCCAACTTACCTAGTTGGGGAAAGACTTGGCTAATGGATGATGTTCGGCTCCAGTCACAAAATCTGAATTGGGAGTTGTGTTCCTACTGTTGCTTATACTACTTACCATGAGTCGGGGGCCCGGGAGATACATTTACTTACATTCGCCGCAACCCCGACTGGTATCGGCTCGCCATGCCTAGCGGGCCCCGTCACCAAGTGCGGGCGCGGCCGATCGACCGCACGTCCTCGTGATGGCTTAGTAGGCGTTCCGGCCGCTGAGTTTCGTCCGATCCGGTCGAAACAGGAATTTCATACAGGTCGATCGATCAGGTTAAGCTACGCTTGCCGCGGTTGGTCTGTGGATGGGTGACCATCTTTACATACCGAGACCCCTCCGTGCCTCGGAAAGCACGTTAAGCCGTTGGTCCCGGCTGTCATTTGTGGATCTTTGACAGTCGTTACGGGTAGTCAGAAGCCCGAAAGTCTGACAACCAGTCTTACCAAGGGGTATCGTATTACCCAGTAACTGGGTTGTGGAGGTCAGATAGGCAGTCGCTCCATGTAAAATACTGGTATTCAGCTGCATCCGGTTAGACTGGAAGCCGACCCCAACATAGTTGGGAAAAGGCTAGGCAGATGATGTTTCGAACGAATCCTTTTTTAGAGGCAAAGTAACGTCAGAAACGTAATAAAATAATACCTATTTCACTTTGTGGCCATGGATAAATTATTAATTATAAGTATAATAAACATTAACGAGTGATAATAAACATTAATGAATGAGTGATCTCACGGCTCACGGATCGGTTTGTTTTCCACTTTTGGCATGTTGCACGCACATTGACACACAAACAACAAAAATAGCTATTATTACAAAGTATTGATGTCTCTTTCTTACACGTGATCGGTTAAAAGGGCAAAAAGTAACAAAAGAACTTTTGTTTTAATTTGCATTACGGAGAATCCTTATCTTCAACACGTGGCATCGTTGCGCCCGCCCAGGCTATGTAAAATACCTAATTATTTCATCTAAAGGTGCGATGTAGAGCGCACGCCAATTTTGTTTACGCAAAGTGAAGTGAGTGACTGTAGTTTTTTTGTGAATTACTATCCCAAGGTATGTTTATATAGACAATATTTTAATATTACCATAATTTATTAATATTCTTGGAAATATTCGTTTTTAAATTACTTGTTTATTTATTGTTGTGTTGTTATATGTATTATATAACATTGATTATTGTGATTTATCATATTTACTGTTGATTGTTGTAATTGTATATTAAACTTCATACAACTTTTTCCAACAATTCCCTGAATTTTACTTAAATAAGTAATAGAACCCTACCTAAAGTTTTTCATTCTCACTGAACAAAATTTGCTTAAAAAAAGTAGGTATAGTCCGAAACACCACTCAAAAATATTAATAATAATGAAATGCTTGTTTCGACCGGATCGGACAAAACTCAGCGGCTGAAACGCCTGCTAAGGCCTCGTGATAGGGTACCCTACATCAGAGTAAAATAAAAAAATCATTTAAAGAAATCAAATCGACTTCAAAAAGAAATTAACTCAAAATTATGAAATACTTAGCTTTAATTTCGGAAGTCGATGTCTTGGGATCTGTATTTTAGCTTTAGTTGTTTGCTACCGACTTCCGAAATTAAAGTTATTTCATAATTTTTTTAAAGCTAATTTCTTTTTGAACTCGAATTATTTTTTTAAATTACTTTTTTATTTCGTAATCTTTAGGGTTCCGTACCCAAAGGGTAAAAGCGGGATTCTATTACCAAGACTCCACTGTCTGTCTGTCTGTCACCAGGCTGTATCTCATGAACTGTGATAGCTAGACAATTGAAATTTTCACAACTGACGATGTATTTCTGTTGCCACTATAACAACAAATAATAAAAGTTCAAATTTAAAGGGGTATGGATTGATTCTTGTTCTTTCTTTACCCTAATCCTACCCTACTCCTACACTACTCCTACTCTACTACTACCTACTTCTACCCTACTCCTACCCTACTCCTACCCTACTTCTACCCTACTCCTACCCTACTTCTACCCTACTCCTAACCTACTCCTACCCTACTCCTAACCTACTCCTAATCTACTCCTACCCTACTCCTAACCTAATCCTAACCTACTCCTACACTACTTCTACCCTACTCCTAACATACCCTAAAAAAAAAACTGAAGAAAAAGTATTCTATGCCAGTCTTCTGGTTCTAAGCTACCTCCCCACCAATTTTCAGCCAAATCGGTTCAGCCGTTTTTGAGTTATAAATAGTGTAACTAACACGACTTTCTTTTATACGAGGGTGATCCAAAAGTAATGGTAATGAATATTAAACAAGGTGATTATAGTTAAAAAAAAAAAATATTCCTCTACATAGTCTCCTAACAAGTCAATACATTTAGTCCATCTTTTTTTCTAAACTCAAAATTCCCTTAGAAAAAAAATGTTTGTCTTGAACTCTTGACCCTAAAAAACCCCTCAACAGCGGCCATCACTTCGCTATCGTCATCAAATTTCTTGCCCCGGAGGTGTTCCTTGAGTCGTAGAAAGAGATAGAAGTCACTGGGAGCTAGATCTAGCGAATAGGGCGGGTTTTCGAGCAGTTCGAGTCCCGATTTTTGAATGGCAGCCATCACAACTGCGGCTTTGTGAGCTGGTGCGTTGTCTTGGTGAAACAGCACTCCAGCTCGCAGATGGCCGCGTCTTTTTTACTTAATGGCCTCCCGCAATCTTCTTATTTGATCTGCGTAGTAAGAGCCCGAAATAGTGGCTCCCTCCCTTTTCTAAATATTCCACCATAATTATTCCTTCAGTGTCCCATAAAACGGACGCGATAATCTTTCCCGCTGAACTTGACACTCTGAATTTCTTCGGCGTAGGTAAGGAAGCGCGCTTCCAGGTCATTGATTGTTGTTTGGTTTCAGGATCAAAATGGTCAACCCAGGTCTCGTCCATGGTCACGAAATGTGACAAAATTTTTTCCTGATCTGCTTGGAACTTTTCGAGATTCACTCTCGAAATGTCTACTCGTTTTTTCTTTTGCTCGTCGGTTAACATTCTCGGCGCCCAACGCGCGGAGTTCTTTTTCATATGCAATTAGTTCGTGAGGATTCTTTGAACACTGCCATATGAGATCCCTGTGACCTCAACTATTTGTCTGATGGTTACTCTCCGATCTGCCAACACGACATCTTCGACTTTTTTCACATTCTCTTCAGTGGATGAAAAACTTACGTGGATGGGCGTCCTTCGTGATGTTCATCTTCCGTGGATGTTCTGCCCAGTTTAAACTCCTTGGCCCAGCGTGCAACTGTGAAATAAAGAGGAGCAGAGTCCCCCAATGTTTCCACCAAGTCGGTGTGTATGTCTTTGGTAGATTTTTTTTTTCAAACAGAGGTACTTGATGACAGCTCTAATTTCGTTTTTCTCCATTTTGATGTTATCTCTTCGACGGTTCGTATTCAAATGAATGTACCTTCTTTTTTTTTTCAAAATGGCATCTCGCAGTTCAACCTGAGGGGTTGTCGACTGCTTAACCGGGCTTTCCTGTGGATGCCTCAATAAATTAGGGCTTCAGCCAGGGCATAAATAAAGCGCTAAGGGCACCCCCTTTGGTGGTTCGGACATCGGCTTAGGGCGTCGCTGGGAGAGGGCAGCAAGTGACAGGCTGGATCGGAATTATTATTATTATTTTTGGGGACGAATTTAAAACTCTGGCTCTTCTTTCTCTTGCCTCTCTTTCCGACGACTTCATAGTCGTCTTCGGAAGAGGACGAAGAGGTTGAGAGTGTTTCCTCAGGGTCGGGTTGAGGTACGGACATATCCATAGCCTCGGGTTGGGAAGATGTGAATGTACCTCCCGGGAATCGTGACCTATTTATATGATTTTTTTATGCTAACCTAGTGGGTACATGAGCAAGCAAATTTTTTTTTTTTTATGGGCACTGGAAATACCCGATTATCATTACTTTTGGATCACCCATAGTATATATAGACTAGCTGTCCCGGCAAACGTTGTTTTGCCATATAAATTATTTCTAGCTGCCCGGCGCTACTTCGTTCGCTTGGTGTCCTACCCCTTACCCTACCCTACCCCTACTCTACTCCTACCATACTCCTACACTATTCCTACCCTACTCCTACCCTACTCCTACACTACTCCTACCCTACTTCTACCCTACTCCTACCCTACTCCTACCCTACTTCTACTCGACTCCTAATAGGAATCAGGGGTGTACCTCTTTCGATGTTTAAGAGCAAACTAGTCGCGAGCTCGAACTCACTGGTGGTCATGGCCAAAAATCACGTTGTCTTATCTGGCTTCGTGCCCGACTGAGCTAGTATCAGTGATGAGCAGTTAGACGCTAGTCTACATGAAAAAAGTCTAGTTCTCACCCACAGTTATACCATTCCGAACTGATCGGCGCGGAAAAATAATATTAAAAGTGCTTCGGAAAAAAGTGTTTTATGAAAAAAATAATGCGTAAATCAATTAAAAATAAAGTTTATTGAACTCTTCGATAACTGAGCGGACTTGGTTTTGAAGATTTTACAGTTCTTAATTACTTATTTACACCCAAAGTTACGTTAAAAATAGCAAGAAAAACGAATCTTTGTTGGCTCATAACTTTTTAATGGCTTTTTATTTTACTATTCTGTTTCCGTACAGACAACATTAATAATAAGACAAAACGATATCATGCTTAACTTTGGATACACAATGTCAAACAGTGGAATAATACACTCCCGAAATTTGTATGGAAAAAATATCGACTAGTCACCTTAAGAGTTATTTGACCAATAGGACAGAACAGGTCATTATTAATTCCTTCCTTAGTGACGAACTACCTGTCACCTTCGGGGTAGTGGAAGTGTTTTGGGCCCTACTTTGTTCAAAATATACATCAATGACCTTTGCAAAATGTCACTTTCGAATGCAACAATGTTTACGTATGCAGATGACACCGCTATTGTAGTTTACCGGCCCAGCTGGGAATTCGTTAAAGCTACGGCCGAAAACTGTCTTAGAAGAATAATGAACTGGCTAAACGTTAACCTATTGACCCTAAACATTAAAAAAAACCAATTATGTCACCTTTACGATAAGGAAAAATAGCAAACCATCGGAAGAGTTTAATATAATGGCACATACTTGTTGTTATAATACACAGACCTGTCAATGTCAGACTCTTACTCCAGCCAGTGTTGTTAGATACCTAGGAGTGCAAATTGACGAACAACTACGGTGGGATAAACACTTAAGTAAAGTTGTTGCTAGGTTAGGAGAACTATGATTTAGCTTCTTATAAAAATATTCGTTGCGCTGTGTCAGTCTGTGATCAGCTATTGTATCCCAGTATGGGGTGGGGCGGCAAAGACGATGTTTCTTGCCCTGGAGAGAGCCCAAAGAGCAGTTCTCGAGGTCATCATAAAGAAGCCATATCAATACCCTACTGAGCAACTGTACATGGACTGTAAGGTGCTTTCTGTTCGTAAGCTCTTTGTGCTTCAATCCATTTTAAGAAGGCATCGAACTGTTGCTCTGCCCGGTGCTGGTAGACGAAGAAGTTCACCAGTCTGTCCCAGTGTTTCACACAGTACAACCTTCGCAAAAAGACAATACTTTGTTTTAAGTTCCTAATCTGTATAATAAAGTTAACAAAAAAACCAACATAGTTAAACTAGGCACACATGATGCAAAAGTTGCGGTAAAGAGGTGGTTATTGCAATTAGATTACTTAGAAACAGAAAATCTCATTACCTTTATTAATTAACTTAAACTAACATATCCACTTACAAACTCTACATACATATACTCACAACCATGTACATACATTTCTCCTCCACATCTCTACACTCATACAGCACACCTTTAAAATACACTTCACACCACATACATACCGTACACTTACACGCCACACTATTCAGCATGTATGCTGAATAGTGTGGCGTATACACCTACACGGTACACCTCCTTCGCATACCTACTTTTCACACACCACTTTCATAGCTAGAAAAACAAACACTTTCAATTCCGAATCTCTAAATAATAGTAGTGGCACTCGGTAAAATTGGCATAACCCATGGCTGAACACTACCCCCTGAGATACAGGTTCCCACCTAGTTCAGGGGATAGGGTCAAAATTTATTGGCAACCAACAGAGCCACCACGTTATTTTATTGTATACTTACACAAATATTGTTTTGGTTTTGTAAAACTATTTCGAAATGATATTTCTAGAAATTGTTAAAATGTATTGTGGTGAGAAATAAACAATTTTAATTTTAACTCCTAACCTAGTCCTACCCTACGTCCGTCTCCTGGTTCCTATGTCCGTCTCCTGGTTCCTATGTCCGTCTCCTGGTTCTAAGCTACCTCCCCACCAATTTTCAGTTACATTAAGCTAACCGGAGACTGAGTCAGATCACAAAGGGTGTATGTACACTCACGCGAATAGTCTACCAATGCAGTATTCAATACTACAATAACACTAAGGCCAAAAGGTTCTCCATTCTGTTTCTTGAATATTTGTACAATAAGCCTTGACTGTGTGTGTAGTTTCGCCAGCCAGAAAGTTAATATAATGTTCTTTGTGCTGAAGTGGCCTTCCATGTATAAGATATTCGACATCGCTTCTAACGTAGTTAGTGAGCTGATATACAGGGTCAAATTAAATAAGCTAGTAAAACTATGCAGCCAAATGTTGAAAATGTTTTCTACTAACTTTTTAGACCTTTGTATCCTGCTTATGCGTATGAAGTTTCATTAAAATCGGTTCATTCATTTCGAAAAATAAGGGCTTGAAAGTTTGTATGAAATGCCGTTCGGCGTAAACGCTCTTAAGTAATAACTTAGGAGTTTTGTCTTTAGATTGCGTTTGATGGCTGGCACACAGATTACTTCAGTCCAGAGAGTCAAAGACCAAGTTTCTTTTAGTTAAATATTTGCGGTAGAGAATTCGAAAAGCCTCGTTTTGATCGTTTGGTTGGTTTTTAGATGTATAAAGGAGCTAGCGCAGGTTGTATACAGTGATTAGGACGGATCAGAAACCGTGGCCGACCGGAGACGAAAGTCGATAACGATGAATTGAAAGCCATAGTGGAAGATCATTCATCTCAAACCACGTTGGAACTTGCAGCAGCCTTCAACGTAAATGATAAATCGATACTGATTCATTTACTTAGCACCGCACAACCGACCGTCTCAAAACTATAGGAATTAAAATTACGACTGGAAACTCTCCGTCCACACTCATCAGACCTTACTCCAAGATTTCCATTTTTATTCGGAGTTTAGATAACTTTTACAGGGGAATAATTTCAAATCCAACGAGGCGGTCAAAAACGCCTCTATAAAGCTTGCCGTCCTCAGGATTTTTATAGCAGAGCCATCAACGAACTTTCACTAAAATGGCAAAAGTGCTGCTTCACTAATGGCCAATACTACGATTCCTTGAAAAAATTTTTTTTCTATGTAAAACGGCAATTTCATGGGTAAGGACCTAATAGGAACGCGTGGAGATATGAAGTTGAAATTAAAATCAAATGCGTAGGTCCCACGGGGAACAGGCTTAGTACTGAAAACCATCGAATCATTAAATGTTTGCATCTTTAAACGAATGACCAAAATATCGTGGGCCAAAATATGATTTTTGGTACTATCAACTCAAATAGCAGCCATGGGGTTGATATTGTAGATCTATGTTGTAATAGTTAAAACATGTTTGGGATGTTAAAATAATATTTAAAAAATACCAACTTTTAATTGAATCATTCAATTAAAAGTTGGTATTTTTTAAATATTATGCTTAAAATAATAGATTAGTAGATTATAATAATAGTAGATTGTTGCATCGAGCGCCATGAGAGAGTTATGTTGGAGCCCGAGCGCATGCGAGGGCACTAAATTAACACGAGTGCATTAATTACTCACTTTAGCAAGGTGCCTAATCTACTTTTCTTTCAACTACCAATCTACCTATCGCGATAAAAAATACCTACTCAAAATAAAAACTCAAGTTAATGAAAACTAAGTTTTCCTAAGCTTTTAAATATTTATTCCGCGACTTTTGCAGCAAAAGGTTATTAACAATTTCATTTGCAGCTGTTTTTATACTTTCTGGAGTTGCATTCATATCGCTATCGCTATTTCTATTTTTTAAATCTTTCTTTGCTATACAAGAAGTATCAAAGATTTGCAATGGTACAAAATGCGCGCCATTTGTTTTTTTTTTCCATCATTTTGGTTTTATTCAGCCGGTTTTTTATTTTCAGTCAGTAACTTTTTGATCTAATGCATACATTTTATATTAAACTTAATGGGAGACATTTTTAACCTCTGTGGTAAATTTATATCTAAATAAAAAATAATAAACAGTGCATTAATGAAAACCTGTGCAACAATGAGATTTCATACAACATTTCTGCACTGTTTTGGTTCTAAGCAAAAAATACGTCCTTTGTGATCGGTTTTGTAGTGACATTACTACCTACGTAGTTGAAAGACAAAATATGATTTTAATTCTAGACTTTCGTTGTACTTAATAGTAAAAAATGCTCGAGATGTTATTTCCCATAAGAAAATAGTTATACTTTTTTTCTTTAATGTTTGGGTATAAAATGTTTGACACTTGAATGATGTCCTTTCTACGACAAAGTCAAAGGGTTCTTATTACAAAAACTGACACTAAACCCTAAGTTGTAAATTTTGAATTTAGAACTTTACGTTTGTGGGAATAAAGTTCAAAATACAATGTTATTGGATGTGTTGACGCATATTTTTCCCTAACTTGCTCTTTTTTTGTCTTTGTGTTCTTTCTGTGCGTCATGTTTGCCGCAAGCCGCGTACGCACGAACGAACAAAACATGGTGAACACGAACACATTGGATCGCCACGAACATTTTTGACGAACACAGTGTTATGTTCGCTAGTGGTACGCACGTGCGAACAAAGTGTTCGGTGTTCGTGTTCACCATGTTTTTGTTCGTACGTGCGTACGCGCCTGCAAATAAACGTATTTTCTGTCTTTTCTTCTTTCATTCTTTCTAAATCTCAAAGTCAAGCCGCCACCGCATCTTTTTAATTTTACCTTACCTACTCGCTAGGTAATTATGACTAAGAGCTGATTTTACCAAAGTCAGATATCTTTTATCAGTAGAATAAAATTGACTTCTGACAGTTTTAGTATGGAAAACTGTCAAAAATTAAAAAAAAATCTCAGCGTAAGGCTTATTCTAGGTAAGAAAGTATGGCTAGGAGGTTCATCCAGAATAGAATTTATGATACTGACGAGTTTATTTACCCTTTAAAGATTTGATATTTCTTGTCATCTTAATTGTCTCATCTGCGGGTTGCAAGCCTCGTTACTATTGTGGTCAATGTCGGCGATTTGAGGCCACAATGTCTCAATTCTCCAATCTAACGCGTCAAGTTATGTTTGCTTCATAACAACCAATAATGCTAAAATACCACATTCAAGATCGTTGGCATAAAATACAATTTAGGCTAACTATAAGACTAATAAGCAATTTTAATGTAACTTAATTTTTTACGTGCTAATACTGATAATTATTTTAAAACAGAATAGTGTTGATTGTATTCATACTCACATAATCATATTATCATATTCTCATTGTATGTACTTATATTATGTATAGATAACAATAAAATTAAAGTTGAGTCACATTTCAAAGACTATTATTTAGAGTCATGCCATTTTGAGTGCCTACATTTTTGGGGTTCGTGTATTTGATTTCAGCCGTTTAACAACTGACCGTGAATGTGTTGTGTGGGTGTAACACCTAGGTATTGCCAGAAATTTCGATTTACAGAATTTTGAAATTCGATTCCCTCAGTTTTAATAATCCCCGTTTGCATAAAATGCTAGACTGCACGGTTACCTAACAATTAATATCTTGATGGAATTACTGAAACTTTCAATTACCTTCAGTTAGCCCTAATAATTGCAATTTGCTGGCTGCATGCAATATCAAGTTTTTTGTTAGACAAACATGGTGGACCCTGGAAGTCCACTAAAGCTATTTTACCCCCTAATTTCGTAGGTAACACTCCTAATCCATTGCTTCAAAAGTTTAATAAAAAAATCTGCTCAACAACGTTTATATCGCAATGAAAGTGGCTTGACTGTCAAAATAAATGCATTGCGAACAATTATTAGTTTTATATGTGTTACGCAATCACCCCGCTGACTAGAGTTCCAATTAAGCATGAAATTGGTCGTTCATGGAACTTAATATTGCATAAGGCTTTAAAGGCTTGATATACTCGTATGTACGTATTTGAAATAAAAATATGTTATGGTTAGATATTGTTTAGAATTAACAATTACCTACATTGTTGCCGATTCTGTTGTTCACAAACTATACAAAATTTAAGTTCATGCATCTTTTTCTTTCTATTTCATTAAGAAAAGGACAGAAGATAAATATTAGTTTAGTCCTGTCAAATTAAGATACTCCATAGACAACTTTAGACGAGATTAAAAAATTGGCTATTAAAAATACGTTAATTTACGACAGGCGCTAATTTGACAGGACTAAACTAATATTTATCTTCTGTCCTTTTCTTAAGGAAATGGAAAGAAAAAGATGCCTGAACTTAAATTTAGTTTAGTTTGTGAACAACAGAATCGGCGCCATTGTATGTTATTTTAGTGATTTTACAACAGTGGAAAAATTGTGTCTTTGTGTGATTGGAGTAATATCATATTCTTTCGAAGAATTCAAAGAATTATTGGTATCAAATACATACTTCGCATTCGTACCTACTCTGGCATGGACATAGACATATTTGTTATTTAAACTAACAAGCTATAAAAAAGAAATTGATCAAGAAGAAGAATTAACAAAAATTGTTTATTGGGGTTGGAATCTTTCTATGCGTGTATTACTTTCAAGTAATACATGTACTAGTATACAGGGCTACTTATAAACGTACTCGTGTGTATGACCTCATAGTAATTAAAGCTCTTACTCAACCGAGGAGTGACTTAATTCACCATGACGCAACAAACCCCTGATTAAACAACACGTGTTCCAGTTAGGTTCATCAATGTAGCCCTGTAATCGTGGAAAACTGTTCATATATTTTTGTTAGAAGGTACTTTTAAAACACGCATAATCGTGAGGAAATGTTTAACTAAAATAAAGAGAGTGTGGGTGGCCAAAAGAAAATACCAGTGGAACGATGGATGGATTGTGTGTATAAAATGCGATTCAAATAAGAATAGGAACGTCAATGACCTCTATCTGTCAAAAGTTGATTGAAAAGTACGGTTTGCAAAGAAAACTTATTTGAGTATCAATAACTTTTTTTTTTTGTTTAGATAAGTTTTAGATAACTCAAAGTGAAAAAAACATCAAAAAATTAGTCATAATTAGTTTTTTTTTAAATTATGCTACTTTCATTCTTATTTTCATTGTTGACAACAATTCACCAGAAAGTAAAGAAGATGCCAGCCGCCATCTTGTCGTAGTTGGGTGTTACAAGCTTTGTGGTTGTTCGTGTGCTTCTTCGTGAGACTAAGTGCTTGTGGAGTGTTACTGTTTCTTTCGTTAGTTCTGTATGTTACGTGGAGGTTTCCTGTTTTTGTTATTGTTGGTTATTTGTTGACGATGACCACTCAAACAGTGATGCAGACATGAGCGGAATTGAAAAAAAAAATGTTTTCGTAAATAATTAATGTTATTAAAAAAATATCTTGTTTTGCTCACCCTACCCAATTTATTCGATTTGACAGCTATGACGTCACAACATGGCGCTAAGTCGATCCTATTCTTATTTGAAACGCATTGTACATTTAATCTAACTAAGTGCACATTAAAGCCGCGGCGGGTCACAGTGCGCCACATTGCAAAAATACGCCAAAGTACATCAGGGGCCGCGGCTAAGACATAATCAATGTTCAAATTTGAATTATTTCCACTGCAGTGGAATGAGGCTCGCGAGTCGCGAACATTCCAAAAATCCTCCTGCATCATCTTAGTACATCATGTTCATCATGTACCATCGCACACTACAAGCGGCGGGGTAATTGCGTAACACTATCAGTAGCAATGGGTTTTACTTTGACAGTTCAACAATATTCATTGCGTTATTTGGTCTGTGGATACGAACCGAAAAAAACGAAAACGAAAAATTTCACCAAAATCCATCGCCTAATCAAGCCTTCGGGAGTATTCGGGACCCGGTGGGATGTGGGAGTAGTAGGGTGGGGGAACACCATGGTACACCTCAAGGGCATTGACCTTGACCTCAAGGTCTTCGGGTTTCGCCTTCGACATCGTTTTTACGACAAACGGTTGGTCGGAGACAAAAATCACCCAGATGCTTTTCGCCTTATTTTCAGGTGTTCTATACGATAGAATCGAGAAAATAAACAATTTACAAAAAAAAAAATTGCAAAAAATTTCCGTCTTTTTTCCTCAGTGCTCCGTATATAATAGTCAAAATCGAAGGTTGACATAACAACAAGCTTCCTATTTCATATGGAGTGTCTCAAGGAATTGTTTTGGGCCCTACATTGTTCCTGGTATTCATAAACGACCTGTGCAACCAGCGACTGATCAAGAGTTCTGACCGCCCTAGGCTATTATGAGAACGCATACCTGGCGGGGTGTTACGGACGGCCTAAAAAGTAGTAAATGAGTGGAGTAGTAGTGTGAAAATTTTAACATGGTTCATACTACCATAAAGTTTTCAGATCGATCTGCAAGCGAAACTAACGTTGTCGTTAGGGTGGCAAACCATATTTTAAGCTGACCGTACATAAAGGCAAAGTACCTCACGCATTATAAGTCCAATATCATGACAAGTGACGGCAAATCAAATCCGAGAAAACCAAATCCGTGTCATGTTTGGCCGCATGACTTGTAATGGCTTTGTTTCTATAGACAACTTAGCTGCCATTGCCAATGACCATGAGCCTGGTCATCTAGTGTGTGAAGTTGCTTCGACTTGAGTATTTTTAAATATTTACACTTCTGTTATTGTTAAAAAAAGAAGAGAGGCATCATACAAGTCAAACATTTTTGCAACTGATTAATGATTTATTTGAAAATTATAGTATGTAGTAATTATTATTTCCTTTATCATCATCATTATCACCATTTCAGCCGATAAAACGTCCACTGCTGGACATAGGCCTCCCCCAATTTTGGGGGGGGGGTTTTCCATAATCGCCACGCTTGGCAGGCGGGTTGGCGATCATTTCCTTTATAGTATGTAGTAATTATTATTAGATTATACAAAAATTCTTTTTCGTGCTTTAGCGTTTGCAAATATTTCCACATATTTTTCAAATTTAATAGTTTGTAAAAAATCACTTTCTATGAACATTAGCGAGAGCGCTGCAAGTTTTTGCTGGCGGACTGTGGAGCTCAAGTATTTTTTTACTCTTTTAAGTGCTGAAAAAGACTTTTCGCCGCTGCAGTTGGTAACACTCATTGTCAAAAAAATTCTCAATATTATATCTCCACATTCGGGAACATGCATGAAATATTAAAACGTTTTATTAACTGCAACAAACCCTTTGGGGTTCTGGCAGAAATAGAGTGCTCGACCTTGGTGTCAGATTTTAAAAACTGCGCCTAATGGACGCATTGTTCAGATTGTCAATCAAATCAAATCAGCTTGTAGCTGTGATTTGAAACTTTACAAGCACAGAGTTCCAAAAGCACAACATTATTGTAATTTCTAGAGTTTTAATTTTTTCTAATATTCCTTTTGCTTCTACTTTGGTCTCCTTACTTTGATTTTCATCTTTGCAAATAGAGTTTAATGTTTCCAGAACTTGTTTGTATGAACTAGGCTTTGCTTGCATCTGCTCGCGCACTCCGTCGAGTTTTCGATAGATTTTTTAGTACCGTCGATTTTTCATCCAATTTGGATAACAAAATTTGCCATCTGCTTGTAGATCCAGACAAAAAATTGTATAAGTAGTTGTTGTTCCAGTGTAAAAAAAGCAGCTGACTCGTCACTACTTTCCGCGGCAGCCGATCCCACGAGTTGTAGAGAATGGGCTGCACAAGGAACAAAAGTAGCCAATGGATTTACAGCTTTCTTGACTGAAGACCTTTGTATTGACCAGCCATATTGCTAGCAACTTTGGCCACGACAGTCTTTAATATCAAGTTCTAAATTTTTATCAATTGTCGCAAGAACAGCCTTCTCCATGTCTTCACCTTTATGACCGCAATTGGGTAAAAATGTGACAGGTTCTCCGTTAGGCAAAATATAACGAATTATAAATGTCAACTGATCGGTGTGTGAAATATCTGGAGTAGAATCAATGCTAATCGAATAATATTTTGCTTTTTTCATTTCTCCTATAATCGAAAGTCGAACTTCGTCAGCGAGAAGTAAAATAAATTCATCGATTATTATAGAGGATGACAAGTAGGTACGATGGAGAACCTCTGCCTTTTTGTCCAAATCTCACCAAATGTTCAGCCATGAAAGGATCAAAATTACAATTTGCACTGTTTAAATTCCGAATTTCCCATACAAAATGAAGTTAAAATTTACGTCCTTTATTGCGAGGCGGATTAAACAAAACTCGCACTAGGCACTCAGTTGCCAGCTCACCCATTCGCTCGACCACCGACCGATTCGAGTAACAGGGTTTGTTTTAGGCGCGCTTTTTATAATTTCAAAATTTATTGTTAAAATCAGGGACTCTCAAGCGCATTTAGTTTTAGTGTTTTGTCTCAATCTAGTTGAAATATGTAGGGTAGATGCAATGATGCTAGATTAGTGCATGCGAAGACACGATTTTAGCGCGCCCCCCGATCCTCGCGCCCTAGGCTGCAGCCTAATTAGCCTAAGGGTTAATCAGGGCCTGTGTGCAACATGCACCTGAGCACTGGTAACATTGTCTCTTTTGCCGATGATACTGCAATTACCTTTTAAGATTGGAAACTGGATTTGATTTTA
The DNA here is from genome assembly GCA_916614155.1 of Mesoligia furuncula. Taxonomy (NCBI): domain Eukaryota; kingdom Metazoa; phylum Arthropoda; class Insecta; order Lepidoptera; family Noctuidae; genus Mesoligia; species Mesoligia furuncula. The sequence continues at coordinate 34,479,748 of OU744790.1, forward strand.
AATTTTATCTTTTTAAATTAAAATTAAATCAAATCCAGTTTGGGTTTGAGTTGTGTTTAGAGTTTTATTGGTGTAGGTATACTAATAAAGCTAAACTCGTGACATTCTCTCTAAACTCCACTACGCAACCCTTCACACCCATTACTCTACAAGCTCACACCTGCCAACCCAATTATTCATCTTGCAACTGTCCTACAATTTCTTCTACTGACACAATTAAATACCTCGGTATCAATGACGTAAATAGACGCGTCATGCATGAACATCACAAGCACTCGAAAACAGCGTAAATACTATCGGTTGCTAGATAGTTACTTATTCGCACGAAGAAAGGGAAAGAAAATTAAATGTCATCTACGGAATTTCTGTTGTTAGAGAGAGATAAATATATTTCTTTAATTACGTTGTCATTCTGTGGTGTATGCCGTGTATGCTTATTGGCCGAGGGCGTACAAAAGTAGACATCTGGGCACAAATGGACACTCGATTTTCTCGTGTTGTTTTAGATATAGGTTACGGGTAAAATAATAAATTGTTTGCAAGAGTAATTATTGTTAATTAATTAATAAAACAAAATGTAATATAAAAACATAAAAATTATTCTTCGTTATGGATGTCGCTGGCTAGAAAATGTTCCGAGCATAGAGTAGTTTGTGAGTAGCCAATCGTCTTCACGCCGCACAGTGGATCGTCCCCATACAAGAGGTCGGACATAGAATTAAAAATTGAAAAAGTATTTAATTGAAAAAAATGAAATATACAGTTGCATTACTCTATTAAGGAACTACAAAAAATGTTACTACAATTTTTTTATTTGACCAGTACTTTATGAGCAATCCGATGAAAACTGTTATTTTTCTATGGAAATGGTCACAAAAATGTCTGTATCTCATGATTCCCTCCTTGTTTCGATTTGCGGTTTTCACTACTGTTATTTACCCATTTTATGCCACATTTTCTTCAAGGACACATGGTGCCCCCAGCGACCCCTTCCGAGATATTTTGCTTTTAGTAACTATACTTTTTATTGTATAACTGATGAAATGGAGGTACATTAGGTATATTCATTACTGAGAATAAGTCATCCCTAAGTAGTTCCTTAAAGAACAGGTGCATTTGCGATTACTTTAATGACTTATGAACGGTTCTGTTGCCATACAACAAAAGCGTTAATGAGTCCTTAAGTAAAGATTACCAGTACTTGCTTAATCTAATTAGTTATTGTAATTACTATGTTAACAGCCCTTAATCTCTGCATTGTGATTGGATAATGTCATCATTAGCTTAGTAATGACTGAGTCGAATTTACAATAACACATCGAAAAGAAATAGAGTTTTATGATCAATAAGAAAATATGTAGGTATAAAAATATTTTTTATTTATATAATATAACACTGTAAAAATAATTTAAAAATAAAACAACTATGTACCCTAAAACAAACTAAAAAATTAAACAACTACTAAGAACTAAATTATAATAGGAAATTAATTAATTAACACGACCATTTTACTAACAACAATAATAGAAAAGAAAGAAAAAAAGAACATTTATTGGCCGATGGGTGGCATAACACAAAACAAAAAAAGAACAGAATAATAAAAAAATACACATAAACAAGAAATTAACAAAGAAACTGCTTGTTAATAATAATATTAGGTACTATAAGACTTAAACTATATTTTCTTCATCTTCATCAATAACGACATCATGATCATTATTATCGTCATCATCTTCTTCAACGTCACTACATGCAGCAAGTGTATCAGTTGAAACGTCAATGAACTCCAATTCACTCTGATCAACTATGAGTAAATCGTCTAGTTCTCTAAATGAAGACTTTTTGGCTTTATTTGTCATCTTCGGTCGTAAGCTGGTGAGAAGAGGATCGGAAGATAATAGCAGATTATGAAGAATGTCTTCATTATTGGCGATGCTACTATGCTTTCGTGTATGACATTCTTAAAATATACGAAAATCCTTGTTTCTTGCTTCAGATGCTTCTTCAGACAAAAAACCTATAGGCACTACTGATAAATGGTCCACTATCTGTGATCCATGAATCAGCAATTTGTGTAAACTTGCTGGCATGTTATACCATGGATATAATTCCACGAATAAATTTGCTGTTTCATCACAATATAATTTAAATTTTTGGACTTGAATTTTTTCGCCTGAGGAAATGCAATGCAAAATAACGGCGAGTCTTCTAATTAAATTAACGTCTAATTTAGTAATTTCCGCAGTCGTTTCAGGGTTTGCAAAAAACCTTCTTGCAGCATTTCCAGTGTTTGTATTGCCACTACCCTGCTTAACAACGTCTAGAAGTAAGCCTGTGCTTCTTCGGAAAGCTTCTTGAATGGCTTCTTTCTTATCTTTAACTTTTTTTTTTATTTTCGTCACCTTTTGCTTGCCATGATTTTATGTCCATTCTGTAAGCAATGTGTAATAAACACTCCATAGACCGAATCCAAGCATGCAATGAACTAAATCCATGCTTGTATAAATCTGTATTCACGGGTTTAGCTCTCACTTCTTTCAAGTTATTCATTTCGTTTGGGCGAGCTTTGCACAAATCACACACTGCTGCCGATGTACCAGATATGATTGAATGTACCTTACCATCAATCATGGTTAGCCATAGATTGTGAGTAACAGTAGCATTGCCGCAATCAGTCGGGTTCAGTTCACGAATCTCGGTCTCAAATATTTCCATTTCAGCCATAACATTCGCTTCCGTTTCTTTCATAAATGTAAATGAAATCGGGCGACAATATGTGGTTGACGATGGCCGATCATTCTGCCACACTATACTTCCACTAGAAGTCACTAACTTAAGCCGTACAAGACTTGCCATAAATACACTGGATAAGTCTTGTTCACTTGTTGTTGTCGTTTGATGGTAAATGCTTTGACTTGAAGCTCCATCAAAACCCCATTTACTGTGAAGCACAAGTTGTTCACCAGCATCAAAATTTGATTCAAGTGAATCGATCAGCCTCCTAACTGTGTGATCAAGGAGGGCTTGGATCCGTATCTTTGCGGAAGTTTCAGTCACAGTTATGTCTTCTTTTGCCGGGTAGCATTTAAGCTTTTCTTTAACTAACAAGTAGTAGCTTGGGTATTTTGCATGACCTTCTTTTAAACTAAAGTCCCGAAGTGTGATGTAACGCCACTTGGATAACTGCAAGTGAACGTAAAGAGTAAGTGCTTTGTGAGTAGGAACTTCACGAAGCGAAGGATTCTGCTTAGTTTCCAGGACATTTAAAACTGTTGAGACGTGTTCAGGATTTTCCAGCAAATTTTTCATTATTCTGGCCATATCATTTTTTCCGGCAGACTTAAGTATACTTTCAACAGTATGCAAAAGCTCATCCGGACGACTGCAACTCGCAACATTTTCATTAACACGTCTTCTTTTGTGTCTAGTCGATAAATCTTCAAAGCGTTTGCGAGATGTATATGTTGAAGTTGATGCATCTGATTTTGATGGACTGACTACCTCTTCTGCCTCATTTTCATTTGCTTCTTCAGTGTCAACAACATTTTCTTTAACGCAATCTGGCCAAACGATATCGGAATTTAACCACTCTCCGTTCTTGTTAATGAACCTGTCGACTGTCCTTCTTGATTGCACCCATTTGGCAACCCTATAGCAAAATCGTCGACACCAGTTCTTGAGATCCGTCTCATCACTTTCACTTAACTGGACGTTAGTACTCGACTTCAATGTGTTAAATAAATTGTCATAGTCACGAAGATCTTTATGATTACGAAGAGCAACGTAAAGATCTAGATAAGTAGAAAACCCACGGAAAGCCATAATGACAACACTTGGTAGAAGTTATAATTACCACTGAATTACATTTGCTAAACACACTCAAATATATAGGGCAGCAAGTAGGCAACTAGCAATGAATTTGATAAGCTAATGATGACATTAGACAATCACAATGCATAGATTAAGGGCTGTTAACATAGTAATTACAATAACTAATTAGATTAAGCAAGTACTGGTAATCTTTACTTAAGGACTCATTAACGCTTTTGTTGTATGGCAACAGAACCGTTCATAAGTCATTAAAGTAATCGCAAATGCACCTGTTATTTAAGGAACTACTTAGGGATGACTTATTCTCAGTAATGAATATACTTAATGTACCTCCATTTCATCAGTTATACAATAAAAAGTATAGTTACTAAAAGCAAAATATCTCGGAAGGGGGTCGCTGGGGGCACCATGTGTCCTTGAAGAAAATGTGGCATAAAATGGGTAAATAACAGTAGTGAAAACCGCAAATCGAAACAAGGAGGGAATCATGAGATACAGACATTTTTATGACCATTTCCATAGAAAAATAACAGTTTTCATCGAATTGCTCATAAAGTACTGGTCAAATAAAAAAATTGTAGTAACATTTTTTGTAGTTCCTTATTAGAGTAATGCAACTGTATATTTCATTTTTTTCAATTAAATACTTTTTCAATTTTTAATTCTATGTCCGACCTCTTGTATGGGGACGATCCACTGTGCGCCGTTGAGTCCTTATAACTCTTAACCACTTTTCACTCATAAGCTCATCTTTAGGTAATCTAATTATTATATTGATCATTAGGTTTCATAGCACATATCATATTCAAACAATATAATTCATCAAAATAAAAATACAATGTAAGTTTTATAAATACTGATGCAAAGTACCCCATCTTCCCCTAACGGCACGTGACTTTCCTTAGGCGCCAGCCGCCATTAGAAGGCATCGAAAAAAAATACATTTTTCACAGTTCCTAAAAACATAATTTTTTATATTTGAGGAGTTATTCATAAAATAAGTTATTTTACGTAATACGTTTTGGTATTAGTTTGTTACGTACAGCCACGGCACTGGTTGGTACGCGACTAAATGGTCGTGCGGTAATTGCCATGCATTCATGTTGCCACTACAGAGCGCGGGCAACGTATCTATGGTTTATTATATCATTGCTCGGTATAAATAATCCTAGATAAACACATTAACTTCAAAGCACGTATCACCCACACTTAAAAAGAAATATGAGTTTACGATTTCTGGCAGAGAAATCGTAAACTCATATTTCTTTTTAAGACTCTTAGACACATTGCCAATACTTATGTACTACACCGTGTTTATCGCTATGTGTCAGTCAGTTGTCGCGTACTGTATTAATAGTTGGGGTGGAGCTGCGAAAACTAGACAAAAACTTCTGGAAGTACCTAGCTCAGAGAACCATTCTAAAGGCTGCAACTTTCCGGCCAATGCTCTACCCAACCTTTGATCTACATAAAAACTGCAGTCTTCACGGTCCGGCAAACATTCATTCTCAACAATTTAATACAACAACACACAAAAACTCCTTTTACAGAAACTCAATTCCACTTAGGCGAAAGAACGAAATTCGCAGAGTACCCTTCACACACTTTGCTTTTACTAACAGTTGTACTGTACATCAATCCTCTTACGAAATGTGCAAAAAACAGATAACATGCTTTCTAACCATTTTAAACTACGACACTGAATACCTATTTACTTCACATTCGTAGTACCTAAGTTCTCTAACTCTCCGTATCTAAACTCAACCTCCTTCCCTTCCGTTTACACATACACCACACCTACCTACACACCACACGTCATCACAAAACACATACACATTACACATACTAACACTTCACACTTAATAAGTTTTCATATGTTGTTACCGTATGATTTTTTGTACTCTTGTGGGAACCTGGGCTGATTATATCGTCGGTGTCGCTGTCGTTGGGTCCGCATTTTCGTTGTTTGCCACCGATTTCCGAAATTAAAGTATTTTTCACTTTGCAGTGTCTTTTTTGGAAGTCGATTGTTTTTTTATTATTTTTCGCTTTCAAATTGTACTTACCCCACAACAATTCGTATTTATAACTACTTGCTATGTAAATATCAGTGACAGGAAGTTATTTTACCATCATCAATATCTAAGTGGCAAAAATACGTATTATTGAAACTAATTCAAAAACTACCCAAGCAAAGTCAATAAAAAAATATATGGGACCACCCCCTGAGGCATACCCTAAAAATTAACAAAATATTTTTTGATATCGATTAACAATTGCCGGAGATATAATCACGTAATGTCCATACAAAAACAATTTCGTTTACTTGAATTTTTACCGGTAATTTTGATTTAGAAACCAAACTACAGAACCGATTTTAATGAAATTTCTATGGGACGAATCTGAAAGTGTATCCTTTCAAATAAAACAATAATTTTGCAAATCAACTTATAAATAACGGAGTTCTGAGGTAACAAACATAACAAAATTCTACCGAATTGATAACCTCCTCCTTTTTTTGAAATCGGTTAAAAAGCTATCGAATTTGTGATACCAATGTCGTTCTTAGATGCACTTTGAAAAGGTGACGTGCAGTTTAGTATATCACCTCCAATATCATCATCATACATCCTACCGTAGATCAGATAGCTAGATGATCCTCGTCGTTCATTGATCGTTGAGATGATCCTATCCTACGTGAAATAGCATATTTGCCAGGATGTCATTCATTGCATGTTTACGGAAGCGCAATGGGCAATATAATTTCCGTGCTTATTATAGATGTGACGTGGCTAAATAATAACAACTGCACAGGTCCATAGATCAGGTTAAGCTACGCTTGCCGCGGTTGGTCTGTGGATTGGTGACCATCTTTACATATCGTGACCCTCTGTGCCTCGGAAAGCACGTTAAGCCGTTGGTCCCGGCTGTCATTCGTGGATCTTTGACAGTCGTTACGGGTAGTCAAAACATACAACATGACGTCAACATCTATAATCATCATATCAGACTAGAAAGTCTAGACCGGACTAAAGGGTTGTTTGTTTCATGAATTTCCTTTGTCTCAGTTATAGTATTAATTCGTACTGTCCGTCTCAATCTCAAAGCAACACACCTTCTACGGTAAAATTTCCTATCAATCAGCACCACAATTAATTGCGTAACACACTTCCTATCAACTTTGAATTTTGAGGAAACTCCTAACAAGTGCTTTCATACCTGTGTTTGAAAAATTCTGCTCAACAACGTAAATAATGCAATCAATGTTGTCAAAATTAATGGCAATGCTAATGTGTGCCAAGTGTGTTACACAATCAGTCTACAGATTCGCTATTGGATTTAAAATGTTATAACTGCGAGTGCGGATACCGGGTAAACAGCTCGACGTACAAACTAAAAAAAACGATAAAGTGTTGAACAGTGGTGACCTTATTTGATCAGAATATCTACCACGCCTTGGTCTCAGATAAGGCAGTAGATAGGTACTCCTTATCATTGCACGGTATGACCAGATTATGGCGATAAGAGCAAAAATGCATATAAAAAAAAAACTGTTCAAGTGCGAGTCGAACTCTCGAACCAGGGTTCCGATTTGTAGGTAAAAAACTATAAATTTACGGTTTTCAGATTTTTTCCTTTACTTGTGCTACATGACACTGCTTCTTGCCAAATTTCATGATTCTAGGTCAACGGGAAGTACCCTATAGGTGTTGATTTCCTTGCGAGTTTCAAAATATGCGCCATAAACGGAACATAAACGCCCGTATCTTTTGATTGCGCTAATTTAGCAGTTTGATTTTTACTGCTTCAAGCGATTGTAGTATATTTGAGATTAATTTCAACTTGATAACTCCACGCGTTCATGAGAAAAAGCATTTTGACAAACGGTCAGACAGACGGACAACGAAGTGATCTTATAAGGATTTCGTTTTTTCTTTTGAGGTACGGAACCCTAAAAATGGCCAACTGCGTCTTTTATACACTCCGCACTTACTTATATGCCTTGAATATTATGCTAAGGTAAAGAAATTAATTGTTAATCAAACACCCTATTTCAATTTGTCGTGTAGAATACTTAATAATACTTAATACCACTTCATACAACTGCCAAATAATGACAGTTGTGATTTGAATATACCTATGGACGGACAATGTAAGTCCGTGTCTAGTTAATTTGCTAAACAATCAATTTCCCTGACTTGACCGAAATCGGTAGGTAGAATAAAATAATCCTGCACCTAAACTATCTACATAAGGTATTTTTTAAAAATCACATCTATTCAAAAAGAGCTAGTCTATTCTACGTAAATAGGGACTAAAATAGCTCTTTAATCCCTAGGGGCTAAAAGTGATTTGAATTTGGAATGTGGATATTGTTAGTAAAAGTTCCAATCACCAAAGAGATCAATCACGAACATTGTATGAACAAGTAACAGGCTGTATGACAAAGTAAAAGGCGCGCGCGACAAATTAAAAAAAGTTTATGAAAAATAAAAACGCGCGAAAAGCATTCTGCCTTCGTTCGTAATTGTTTACTCAAATTTTATGCAAATAAATAAACGTACTATTCTTATTCATACGTTGCACTTACTTATTTTATCATAGAGGGTGATAAAATGTAGGAGGTATTCCTCGTAGCGCTCCCGTTTTGAAACGCTCCCATCTAAGCGCTCCCGTTTTGTTCCTCCAAGCGCTCCCAAAAAGAGCGCTTCGAGGAACGATTAAAAATATTAAAATTTATTTCCTCGAAGCGCTCCCATGATTAACTTTCGGATAGAGATGGGACTATACTAACTGAAATTATCGATAATAAGTAGAACACATTGTTATAATATACAACTAGCGGCCCGTCCCGGCTTCGCACGGGTTTGGTTTTCTCCAATTACTCTCTGGCGCCCCGAGCTGTGTGCGAACTCGCATGTTTCATCATGGGTGGCGATTTCGTGGTTTTCGAGGGTGCTGAAACCGATGGTGAGGTCAAAATGAGAATCCAAGATGGCGGATGTGAAAAATGTTACAATTTTTCATGATGGGTGTCAATTTCGTGGTTTTCGAGGGTGCTGAAACCGACGGTGGGGTCAAAATAAAAATCCAAGATGGCGGATGTGACAAATGTTACAATTTTTCATGATGGGTGTCAATTTCGTGGTTTTCGAGGGTGCTGAAACCGATGGTGGAGTCAAAATAAAAATCCAAGATGGCGGATGTGAAAAATGTTACAATTTTTCATGATGGGTGTCAATTTCGTGGTTTTCGAGGGTGCTGAAACCGATGGTGGGGTCAAAATAAAAATCCAAGATGGCGGATGTGAAAAATGTTACAATTTTTCATGATGGGTGTCAATTTCGTGGTTTTCGAGGGTGCTGAAACCGATGGTGGGGTCAAAATAAAAATCCAAGATGGCCGATGTGAAAAATGTTACAATTTTTCATGATGGGTGTCAATTTCGTGGTTTTCGAGGGTGCTGAAACCGATGGTGGGGTCAAAATAAAAATCCAAGATGGCCGATGTGAAAAATGTTACAATTTTTCATGATGGGTGTCAATTTCGTGGTTTTCGAGGGTGCTGAAACCGATGGTGGGGTCAAAATGAGAATCCAAGATGGCGGATGTGAAAAATGTTACAATTTTTCATGATGGGTGTAAATTTCGTGGTTTTCGAGGGTGCTGAAACCGACGGTGGGGTCAAAATGAAAATCCAAGATGGCGGCTTTAATTTTTTTATCATGGGTGGTCGTTTTTATGGTTTTCAAGGGCGCTAAAGCCGATAGTGAGGTCAAAATGAAAATCCAAGATGGCGGCTGTATTTTTTTTTTTTTCATCGTGGGTGTCGTTTTCATGGTTTTCAAGGGTGCTAAAACCGATAGTGAGGTCAAAATGAAAATCCAAGATGGCGGCTGTATTTTTTTTTTATCGTGGGTGTCGTTTTGATGGTTTTCGAGGGTGCTGCAGCCGAAAACAAAGTCAAAATGAAAATCCAAGATGGCGGCTGTAATCTTTTTTTTTTAGATACTTTTGTTTTATGTTTCCGATTAGTGACCGCATCTGCCTAGACAAGACCCGGCCTAGTGCCTGCCTACCTATTCTTAAGGTCTCAACAAAACTAACAAAAGAAGCCGAAACTAGGCACACCTAGCTCAGCTCGGCTATTAGTTCCAGTAGCAGTCTTCGAAGTACACCTGCAGGTCACTCCATCAAGTCCGGAGGTAAGGTCTCAACATAACTAAGAAAACGAGCCCATACTCGGCACACCTAGCTCAGCTCGGCTGTTAGTTCCAGTAGGAGTCTTCGAAGTACACCTGCAGGTCAGTCCATCAAGTCCGGAGGTAAGGTCTCAACATAACTAAGAAAACGAGCCCATACTCGGCACACCTAGCTCAGCTCGGCTATTAGTTCCAGTAGCAGTCTTCGGAGTACACCTGCAGATCACTCCATCAAGTCCGGAGGTAAGGTCTCAACATAACTAAGAAAACGAGCCCATACTCGGCACACCTAGCTCAGCTCGGCTGTTAGTTCCAGTAGGAGTCTTCGAAGTACACCTGCAGGTCACTCCATCAAGTCCGGAGGTAAGGTCTCAACATAACTAAGAAAACGAGCCCATACTCGGCACACCTAGCTCAGCTCGGCTGTTAGTTCCAGTAGGAGTCTTCGAAGTACACCTGCAGGTCACTCCATCAAGTCCGGAGGTAAGGTCTCAACATAACTAAGAAAACGAGCCCATACAAGTCCGATTTTTATTGTGACCCCACCATCGGTTTCAGCACCCTCGAAAACCACGAAATTGACACCCATCATGAAAAATTGTAACATTTTTCACATCCGCCATCTTGGATTTTTATTTTGACCCCACCATCGGTTTCAGCACCCTCGAAAACCACGAAATTGACACCCATCATGAAAAATTGTAACATTTTTCACATCCGCCATCTTGGATTTTTATTTTGACCCCACCGTCGGTTTCAGCACCCTCGAAAACCACGAAATTGACACCCATCATGAAAAATTGTAACATTTTAAACATCCGCCATCTTGGATTCTCATTTTGACCTCACCATCGGTTTCAGCACCCTCGAAAACCACGAAATTGACACCCATCATGAAATATTGTAACATTTTTCACATCCGCCATCTTGGATTCTCATTTTGACCTCACCATCGGTTTCAGCACTCTCGAAAACCACGAAATTGACACCCATCATGAAATATTGTAACATTTTTCACATCCGCCATCTTGGATTTTCATTCTGACCTCATCATCGGGTTCAGCACCCTCGAAAACCACGAAATCGGCACCCATGATGAAACATGCGCGTTCGCACACTACACAGCTCGGGGCACCAGAGAGTACTTGGAGAAAACCAAACCCGTGCGAAGCCGGGACGGGCCGCTAGTTGTATATTATAACAATGTGTTCTACTTATTATCGATAATTTCAGTTAGTATAGTCCCATCTCTATCCGAAAGTTAATCATGGGAGCGCTTCGAGGAAATAAATTTTAATATTTTTAATCGTTCCTCGAAGCGCTCTTTTTGGGAGCGCTTGGAGGAACAAAACGGGAGCGCTTAGATGGGAGCGTTTCAAAACGGGAGCGCTACGAGGAATACCTCAAATGTAGTGTCCACCTTAGGAGCTACACTATTTTAAGCTTGAGTGACGTACTTTGAATCCCTCGCTGCGCTCTGGGAGCAAAGAAACACTCGCATTCAAAATAGTTGTTTGCTCTCTTGGCTAACACTCGACTATTGCAGCTGAAGTCTGAGCATATCCAAGTTTACATACCTAGAGCAAAATATTCCAACCCGGTATTGCCGATACAAGCTTATGCAGGCTGAGATATTTAAAATTCATACAGGTATAAAGTTGAATTCAACTTTATGTTAGAATTCTTCGACTTCATTCTTTTGCTACATAACCAGATTCTATCGGTTTTCAAATAGACTCTCGGAAAGGTCTATCTTTTTAGGGTTCCGTACCCGAAGGGTAAAAACGGAACCCTATTACTAAGACTTCGCTGTCTGTCCGTCTGTCTGTCACCAGGCTGTATCTCAAGAACTGCGATAGCTAGACTGTTGAAATTTTCACATAGTATGTATTTCTGTTGCCGCTATAACAACAAATACTAATAAAATAAATATTTAAGGGGGGCTCTCATACAATAAACGCGATTTTTTTGCCCTTTTTTGCTCGATATCAAAAATGGCAACAGGTAGGCACTTGAAATATTCACAAAATACTCAGTTGTATTTTAACTTTAATAATAAATAATAAAATTAAAATAAAATAAATATTTAAGGGGGGCTGCCATACAACAAACATGTTTTTTTTCGGCGTTTTTGCCTTGTGGTAAGGAACCCTTCGTGTGCGAGTCCGACTCGCCCTTGGCCAGTTTTTTAGGTATCCATAGTTCTGACAAGGAACCCTTAGGCTTCGGGTAGACGACACCGGAGCCGGACCGGTGCCGCACCGACGCCGGACCGCATGTTTGTGTAAACGAATAAAAATCGCGCATGCGCCGTACCGTCGCCGCGCAAGGCAAAAACGCCGAAAAAAACATGATTGTTGTATGAGAGCCCCCCTTAACTATTTATTTTATTTTAATTTTATTATTTATTATTAAAGTTAAAATACAACTGAGTATTTTGTGAATATTTCAAGTGCCTACCTGTTGCCATTTTTGATATCGAGCAAAAAAGGGCAAAAAAATCGCGTTTGTTGTATGGGAGCCCCCCTTAAATATTTATTTTATTTTGTTTTTAGTATTTGTTGTTGTAGCGGCAACAGATATACATCATCTGTGAATGATTGATTTCAACTGTCTAGCTATCGCGGTTCTTGAGATACAGCCTGGTGACAGACAGACAGACAGACGGACAGACGGACAGACAGCGAAGTCTTAGTAATAGGGTCCCGTTTTTACCCTTTGGGTACGGAACCCTAAAAATGTAAAAGCGTGGCAAGAGATCTGTGTAATTTTAAATGAAAAATTCGAAACCTTAAATGATAAAGAAAAAAACGTTTAACTGTGATCGTTGCTTTACTATTAGGTAAAGGTTAGGTTAGGTTAGGTATAGGTTAATAGATAGATTAAGTTTAAAAATATTATTATGTTACCGTGCCCTAATCGGGTTTCATGTTGGGACTTAATATAACACGTTAAGCCGTTGGTCCCGGCTGTCATTCGTGGATCTTTGACAGTCGTTACGGGTAGTCAGAAGCCCGAGTCTGACAACCAGTCTTACCAAGGGGTATCGTATTACCCAGTGACAGGGTTGTGGAGGTCAGATAGGCAGTCGCTCCATGTAAAATACTGGTATTCAGCTGCATCCGGTTAGACTGGAAGCCGACCCCAACATAGTTGGGAAAAGGCTAGGCAGATGATGACTTAATATGTATATTGTAACAACGAAATGTACACATGAATGCAATAAAGAGTTTGAGTTATTTAAACTGGGCATCAATGCGCGTGCACGCGGTTTCATTCCGGCGCCGGTGCGGCGACGGTGCAGCGACGGCACGGTGACGGCGCGGCTCATGCGCGATATTCATTTGTATACACATATATGCGGTCCGGCGCCGAAGCGGGTCCGGCATCGTCTACACGAAGCCTTATAGTTTCGTCATGTCCGCCTGTCTGTCTGTCCGAGATTTTGCCAAGCGACCGTTAGTACTAGAAAGCTGTAATTTTGTAGGAATGTGATGTGAAAATGTATATCAATTACGCCGACAAAGTGATAAAATAAAATTTTGGAAAATATTTTTTTTTGGGTACCTCCCCTACATGTGAAGTGGGGATGAATATTTTTTTTGTCATCTACCGGGGTATCGTTGATTAGGTCTTCTAAAATGACATGACAAAATGACAGGGGTTGCTAAAGATTGAAAAATCTGGACAAAATTCACGATGATAGTGCATTTCATGAACTTTAAAGGAAAATTATAGCGGTTAAGATACCTTTATTAGGTTAGCAGTAATAGTCGTGGAACTTGGGTGTTGGATAATTTTGTACATAACAAAAAAAAAAAACTTCCATAAAAAACAACAACATCAATTAAGTGAGCGATTGTTTGAGGCTGGGGAACTATTGGAATTGGTGAAGTGCAATACTGAGAGTTATGAGTCTCTGACTAATAATCTCTCATGCAGCTGTGCCAACCAACCACCACCTCCTCAGCCTCAGAGTGACTTGTCTCCACCTGTGTTGTCTCATCTACCAGAGTCCTGTTTTAGTACACAGAATAATAAATCAGTTTTTTTAAGTGACGAATTAGGTTCAGGCTTTGGAAAAATATTACTTAATTACCTTAGCCATAGTTTTACCAATCATAGTTATCATAACATAAGTTTTAAACAAATGATTAAAAGAATTGCAAAGACAAACCTAGATAATTATTCTACGATGGTTTTGCTACTAGGTAAAAAGTACTGGTATTACCAGAAAGGACATAGTGGATGGTGTGAACACCTTATTAAACTTAAACACAGGTAAGCTAATGTTGTGTGCCTTACCTTACTCTAATACTCTATCAGAAGATGAAAATAAATATATATACATATAAATTGAATAACACTATTCACATGCTGACATGTTATCATAGTGACAAATTATTGTTTTTTGACACTAATAAGTTTTTTAGTGGTTTTAAGGTAACTCGGAGAACTTTATCTCTGTCTTGGGAATATAGACTTATGATTGCTATGTTGATAGCATATAATATTAATGGGGTTATAGCTAATATAACAAAATGTAGTATTAGGGACGAGTCCGTGTTGTCTAGTTATACTAACAACATAGTGATGAATAATTATGAATCATCATGTTGTAGGAAGGAGGAGAGTCCACCTATAATACCAACATCATTGGAGGCCACTACCAGCCAGATAGGGTATTCTCTTCCTGCTGGAACTCATATGGGCTCACTAGACACTTCAGTCGTAGTTGTGGTCACAGAGGTCACTCCGGATAACTCTTTAAACTAGTTAGTAAGACAACAGAAGTTGCCCCTTTAAATAACCAATTACTATTAGAGAATAATGAAAAGGTATCTTCTGGCAATATTACTCAGAATAATAAAAAACTAAAGGGAAGGCAATATATTTTAAAATTATCTAATCAAAATATCCATGGTTGCTCTTCTAAATTACTTGAAATTGAATTGTTTTTAGAAAATACCAAGTTTGATATCATTTGCTTAACAGAACATTGGCTAAAAGCCCATCAAGTAATGTCAATTAACTATGAAAATTATTGTGTAGTTAGCCATTTCAGCCGAACACGTATGATACATGGCGGATCATTAATATTAGTTAAAAATTCTATTAAATCAAAGGAACGAAAAGACATCATCGGGCTGTCTGTTGAACACGCCATTTAATTGTCCTGTGTTGAGCTCGATAAGCATGTGGTAGTATGCGTATACAGACCTCCAAGTTACCAGAATCTAGCTGTGTTTGATTCTGTAATGGAAGATGTGCTAAAGAAACTTTCTGCTAGTAGTAAGTCAATAATAATATAAAAATAACTCGAATACTATCAGATTATTAAGTCTTTTTAGGTCATTTGATTTGTCAAATGTTTTTATTGAACCCACCCGAGTGACAGCTTCCTCTGCCACTTGAATAGATAATATTTTCTGTAACTGTGATTATTTACACAAACAAATTGTAAATAAGTTGCCTTCTAATCACGGTGGACAAACAATAACATTTTGCTCCTACATATTGCCTTTACAAAAAAAAAAAAAGGTTTAGGCCAATCACATTTAAAAATTTAGAGAAATTAAATAATTCTTTGGCCAGTAAATTATGCGTTCAGACTTTTAATAATCAATGTGACCCAATTGAGTTATACGCCGAGTTCTTTTCACTATTTTTTGAACTTTATGGCCTGAAGCAACATATTATGAATAACACAAGCTTTCATCAGTATGTTGCAACATATTTTAAGACTTTCAAAAGTGTATGCAAAACAGCTAAAGCTCTTTATATTAGCAATAAAATAAAATCAGCCGATGATAAAATAAAAACTACCTGGCAAATAATAAATAATGAAACAGGTAGGAAAAAACAGCGTATAACTGAATTTAATTTAGAGACTGCACATGGCCCCATCAATTCAGACGTAGAAATTGCTGAGGAATTAGAAAACTTTTTTGCTAATATTCCCATTAAAACTACTGAAACTTTAAATTCCTCTCCCGCGCTTTCAGCTAACTTGCTTAGAAATGGTGTTAAGGCATGCCCTTCGGAGTTTAGGTTTCATCATACAAACCCCCAGGCTGTTATAAAAGCTTTTGAAGATCTTAAAATTAAATCAACAGAAGATCTCTGGGGAATGTCTGTAAAAGTTTGTAGATCTATCATCGAAACGATTGCGCCCTATTTAACTTTCATATTTAACATCAGTGTAGACCAAGGAGTCTTTCCGGATCTCATGAAACACAGTAAAGTAGTTCCTTTGTTCAAATCCGGTGATAGTAAAGAACCCAACAATTATAGGCCTGTGTCAATTCTGCCATTAAATTAGTTGCCAGATCTCAGTAAGGTGTTTGAAAAATTGGTGCTCAATCAAATGTTACAACACTTTAATAAAAATTCCATCTTTCATGAACAACAATACGGTTTCACCAAAGGGCGTTGTTGTACCATTGACGACGGTGTCACCCTAATAAAGAACATTTTTAACGCCTGGGAAGAAGCACAAGATGCCATTGGAATCTTTTGCGACCTCTCTAAGGCGTTCGATTGCGTAAACCATGAGACACTTCTGCTGAAACTTGTGCACTATGGGATTATGAATTTAGCTCTTGATTTACTAAGGTCTTCCTAAAAGATAGAAAGCTTAAAGTTCAAGTAAACGGCGTAAATTCATTAGGGTCTGAAATAGCAACGGGCTTTCCTCAAGGTTCGATATTGGGTCCATTCCTCTTTTTAGTTTACATTAATGATTTACCCCAATTACTTCAAAATCAACCGAAGATGGTGTTTTTTGCAGATGACACATGACTGATCATTAAGATAGACAGACGGGCACAAAGTCTTGACGACGTGAATAACTCTATTCATCAGGTCCAAGATTGGTTTACGGTAAATAATTTGGTACTAAATGAAAAGAAAACCAAATGCACTAGATTTAAATTACCTATTGTTAGAAGTAGCGAATATGACATCATACTGAATGGAGAAAAACTGGAATTTGTTGATCAAACGGTTTTTCTGGGAATCACGCTAGACGAGAAATTACAATGGGGACTTCACATAACATCTCTTGCGGGGCGGCTTAGCTCGGCCGCTTATGCTGTTAGAAAGATAAGACAGTTAACTGATGTAATCTATTTTAGCTACTTTCACAGCATTATGTCGTACGGCATTTTACTATGGGGTCGAGCTGCTGACATTATATTATTATTTTGCAAAAGAGAGGAGTCAGAGCCATTTATAATCTATTTCGCCGCGAATCTCTCAGGGAACTTTTTAAAAGGATTAATATTATGACGGTACCTTGCCAATTCATTTATGAAAATATTATGTATGTAAGAAAAAATCTACATCTTTTTAATAAAATAAGCTATAGACATAATTTTAACACTAAAAATAATACATCTTTTATGGGGTACTGTATTAAATGTTACAATAAAATACCTTGTGATATATTGCAATTAAATGAAAGAAAATTTAAAACTCACATTAAACGTACACTTTGTAAACAAGCATACTATAAATTAGAAGATTATATCCAAGATAAGCTTGGAAACATGCTGGTCCTGCTCCGCAGGGCAATCTAGAGTCTAGACAAAATCAAACTGGTTGCTAATTTAATTGTAAATTTTTTTCTTTGTTCTTTTTTTTTTTGAAATTGATTTACATTCTGTAATTACTTTAACTCACACCCTGACGTATTATCTACTTTTAATTTTTTTTAAATGAAAATCGTTTATGTTTACCATGTTTGTAAAAATGTTAGCACCGCCTATCTATCAGATAATTAATTTATGTCATGGCTTCATTTTTAATTCTTTTACCTATTGTGGTACAGTAATTTTAATATAGTTGCATCGTCTTCACATATTATTATTATAAATTTATGTACATGCAAAATATTGTAAAACATTTTAAAAGAGTAACGGTGGAGTTTCTTGCCCATTCTTCTCCATACGAAACTAAGTTTTGAAAGGAGCGACTAGAATCAGCAGTACTGCTGCAGCTACTTCTGCCAAAGTAGCAGTTTTATACATTTAAATACCGATGATATAAAAATGTCGAAATCTCTCAATTTTGCAATATTACTAGTACTACTACTTAGAATGTCAATTTTCTATGCATGAACATAGACCAACGTCACATTTTGAACATGTATTTTAATAACTCTCACAATAGTTGTAGTCAGCTCCAACACAAATACTAATTGTTTCTCAGGTGTTTTTTTTTTGTTATAAATTGATACGTAGCATTTAGTGGTATTTAGAAATTCAATTAAATTCTGACGCTTTAATTTGTTCTCTAAATATACTAATTCAGTCATTGTTATTACGTTCTAAGGAATGTATATATTTTATGAGTGCGTCATGATTGCCGGAGTCCGAAGAAGTTTACCCGAATGTTCGTTTGACCGATTATATTATTGTTTGACCGAAAAAAAATAGGGTTGCCTTGAGAGCTCGGGAAATAGTCACTAGACTTGGCGTGATTTTTTCGGAATGAATGTTTTTTTTCAACTATGTAAATTTTATAGTAATTGTACTGAAATTCTGAAATGCTCGTATCAAAGCAAACTAAATTATAGACGTCAGGTCTATAGTTTGCATGCCCTGCTGTATGGCTACGGCACCTGCTTTGGACGTCACAAGAAATTCAATATGGTTGTCTCTGGTCGACAAATTGATACAGGTTTAAGTACCTATATTATTCTCTTGTAGTTCGTAACTACTCGGCCCACGCGAGTAAGTAGATAGCCTAGTCAAACCTTTAGTTAGAACGTCCAGTTTGCGGTCCGTCTGCGGCTAACCGCACCTTTGTCTAAACAAAGGTAACCTATAAATACATAATATAACTAGTAAAAACAAATAAGGACCATGTATTTTCTGAATTCTAACAAATGTATTGGGTTTGAGGGTAGATAAATAATTAAATTGAATTAGCTAACTAATTTTTATTGCAAAACCTTAAAATTAAATTTATTGATAGATAAAAGAACATCTGATTAGGTTTTTTTGTAAAAATGCAATTTCAGCAAAAAAAAATACACTTAATGAAAAAAGAGGTTAAAACAAAAATGTCGAAAGATTTTTATCTATTTTGCACTTGTTTAGTATCGTGTGTGTGTCCTCGTTTTTTTCGAACACATTCTTGAAGCCTGGATGGCACACTCTCCACCAGATCTCACACTACCTCTTCTATTATATTATTGTTTTGACTATCTAGTATATAAGTTTCTAACTAGGAGTTATGACTGAAAATGCATTTAGAAGGCTTCTAGGCGAAATGCTACCGTAGTTATACGTGCCTTGCAACTAGTGTTGCCAGGTCCCATTTGTTGTATATCGGTACATGAGGTCAAAAAAATCGGGATTTAGGGTTGCAGATCGGGACAGTAAACAAAAAAAAGAAAGGGTTTTTAGTCTTCTTGCAGTTCTCAATATTTGAATATATCCAAAGCCAATAGATGGCGTTCCGTGTTAAAAAAATTACGTAGCGCAAATATACATTTTTTTAATGATATTTTTTTCATTTTTTGATTTATCGGGACATTTAGCGTCCCGATGAGGTACAAATCGGGACGCGTCGCCAGACCCCTGAAAATCGGGACGTCCCGCGCAAATCGGGACACCTGGCAACACTACTTGCAACGTTTAACGTATCCAAGTAATGTTTACAGTCCTACATATTAATAATGACTACTTCTATTTCAAAAGAATTCGAATGTAAGCATTAATTAATCTCAGAATCTGTCTACTGCTATTTACATCCATTTCTTAGAATATAGTAATCGTAATCTTCATGTTCGTGCTTCAGCCGAGTGTAGGCTCGCCAAATAGGCGCGACGTGACGGAGCGACGCGATTCTGGTAAACAATTTCCATGAAGTTTTCATAGAAATACTAGAGTCGCGTTGCTCTGTCGCGACGTGCCTGTCTGCGGGAGCCTTGTGTACCAGACGTCCTCAAACTTTCTTTTATAATAATGAGCCTTGTGGACCAGACGTTCTCGATCTTTGTTTGATAATATGAGCCTTGTGTACCAGACGTTCTCGAACTTTGTTTGATAATATGAGCCTTGTGTAACAGACGTTTTCGATCTTTGTTTGATAATATGAGCCTTGTGTACCAGACGTTCTCGATCTTTGTTTGATAATATGAGCCTTGTGTACCAGACGTTCTCGAACTTTGTTTGATAATATGAGCCTTGTGTAACAGACGTTCTCGATCTTTGTTTGATAATATGAGCCTTGTGTACCAGACGTTCTCGATCTTTGTTTGATAATATGAGCCTTGTGTACCAGACGTTCTCGATCTTTGTTTGATAATATGAGCCTTGTGTACCAGACGTTCCCGATCTTTGTTTGATAACATGAGCCTTGTGTACCAGTAGGATAGTAGGAAGTAGGATAACCCAGCGAAACCGTCGCTTATCTTAATTTTTATGTTTTTCCTCATAGAAGTGAAATCAAAAACCGTAAACCGTATGTAGGTACGTAATATGACGAGATGACGTCTTATAGAGAAGTATGGACGAAAAAAAAATATCATGTTGCGCCGACCCTAAATAAATTGGATTATTCCGTGGGATAAGTGCAGGAGAATAAATATGAATATGTATGTAAGTACATACATTACTAATCCATACTATAATATTATAAATTCGAAAGTAACTCTATCTGTCTGTCTGTATACCTATGTTACCTTTTCACGCCTAAACCACTGAACGGATTTCGATAAAATTTGGCAGAGAGATATTTAGATTGCATCCAGGGGAAGGACATAGGATAGTTTTTATCCTGATATTCACAAGGGATCGACACTTATGCGGGTGAAACAGCGGGGCGCCTGTTATAAAAAATAGATCACATTAATGAAAGAATTGTCAAAATTGCTTCATTAGTTTTTGAGAAAATCGCGTAATAATACTTACTTACGTACATACGGGTCGAGCTGTATTTTTAATCGACTTCAAAAAAGGAGGTTTCCTTTTTTGAAGTCGATTAAAAAAAAATACAGCTCTATTTCGCATTCTTGTTAGTTGGAAATGGAAACCTCATTCACGCAAGCGCCTTATCAAAAATGTTTGAATGCAGTTTTACTAACTTTTGAAAACAGTTCCTTTCAGTAAAATATGTTAACATCAACATAAATAAGGGAATCTACTTCCCCTCCAGGGCCCGCTTCGTTTTTCCACTCGGTATATAATATGCATTCGACTTTTACCTACTGTAAGTAGTTACTTTCTTTTGTCAACTTGCATAAAAAGTTGTGGGTCAGATTGTAGAAATTGTTTTCATTACTCCTAGTTTCTCCTTATGACGTATTTAAATGCTGCAGAAGTAACGGTCACAGTAACGATCTCATCCACTTGTTATTTATTTAGAGATCGTTTTTTATTAGGGTTTCGTACCCAAAGGGTAAAAACGGAACCCTATTACTAAGACTTCGCTGTCTGTCCGTCTGTCCGTCTGTCTGTCACCAGGCTGTATCTCAAGAACCGCGATAGCTAGACAGTTGAAATTTTCACAAATTATGTATTTCTGTTGCCGCTATAACAAAAAATACTAAAGACAAAATAAAATAAATATTTAAGGGGGGCTCCCATACAACAAACGCGATTTTTTTGCCCTTTTTTGCTCGATATCTCAAACTCAAACTCAAAGCATTTATTTCAATTAAACCTTGAACAGGCACTTTTGAATTGTCAAAATTAAATAGTCTGTCAGTTAGTCAGAAAGTTGAAACTAGTTGCCCATTCCAAAACGTAGATCTCTATGGAGAAGAACGGGCAAGAAACTCCATGGACACTCTTTTAAATCAAGTTATTACAAAATCCTGGGTACATTATTCTTGTTGTTTCTATATGTGAGAACAATGTAAAAAAAAGACAAATGAAGAAACAATTCAAAATATAAGATTAAAAATAAGCCTTGGCAGTTAAGAGATGACCAGTCTCAACCGACGGCACCCGTTCACGAACATGACGCGTGGATCAGAACCATCCAGCTCAACCATTTTGTAGGGAACCGAATAATCCAACACACGCGCCACCATCGGTGAGACATTTAAGTGAGCATGACACGTTCTCAACTGCCATGCTCTTTCAAGTCAACAACAAACAAAAAATCATAATAAACGGAAACATGGTTCTTACATTTACAAAATTTAAAAAAATGCTTCTAAATTATACAAAACTATAGATTGCAATTTATTTAAGATGTTAATATAATTTACTACCAAACAGGAAGAGGTATCTAATATTGCAGTATTCAACAATTAAAACTGGATTGAATAAAATAAAAAAGTTATGTTCGTAATGTCAGAAATATTGAAAAAGAAAAAGGGAAGCACCTCTTCCAAATATTGAAATTTTAACTAGTGAGCCCAAGTGCCTGTGGAGCAGGACCAGCATTAAGCCAAGCATTTTTATCTACGATATAATCATCCAACTTGTAATATGCTTGTCTACATAGTGTGCGTTTAATGCATGTTTTAAATTTCTTCTCATTTAATTGAAGAATATCGAATGGTATTTTATTATAACATTTTACACAGTAACCCATAAAAGAAGTTTTTACTTTAGACAATCTGAAACGCGGTTGATCTAATTTGTCCCTATTTCTAGTGTTCAAATTATGCCTGTCACTTATCTTACTAAAAAGATGTAGATTTTTTCGAACGTACATAATGTTTTCATATATATATTGACAAGGAACCGTCATGATGTTAATTTCTTTAAACAGTTCTCGTAGAGAATCGCGTCTGCTGAGCTTGTAGATGGCTCTAACAGCCCTCTTTTGCAGAATAAAGATAGAATCAATTAAATATCTGCAGCCCGTCCCCACAACAAAATACCGTAAGACATGATGCTATGAAAGTAACTAAAATAGACCAGTCTCGCGGTATCCACGTCTGTTAATTGGCGAATTTTCCAAACAGCGTAAGCGGCCGAACTGAGCCGCCCTGCAAGTGATGTTAAGTGCGGACCCCACTGTAGCTTTGAGTCAAGCGCGATCCCCAGAAAAACCGTATTTTCAACGAATTCAAGTGTCTCCCTATTCAATACAACATGACATTCATTACTTCTAACATTCGGTAAAGCGAATCTAATGCATTTAGTTTTTTTCTCATTTAATACCAAATTATTCACAGTAAACCAATTATGGACCACAAGCATAGCGTTATTTACGTCGTCAAGCTCCTGTGCACGTCTGCTTACTTTAAAAATCAGTGATGTGTCATCAGCAAATAACACCATTTGTGGTTGGTTTTTCAAAAATGGCAACAGGTAGGCACTTGAAATATTCACAAAATACTCAGTTGTATTTTAACTTTAATAATAAATAATAAAATTAAAATAAAATAAATATTTAAGGGGGGCTCCCTTACAACAAACATGTTTTTTTCGGCGTTTTTGCCTTGTGGTACGGAACCCTTCGTGTGCGAGTCCGACTCGCACTTGGCCAGTTTTTTTGATTCAATAAGAGGTGTAGTACCTAAGTATAAGTATTATTTTCACATTTATTACAAACGTGTAATTAGAAGTTGTTATTGCAAGTTGCCAACGTACATTTTTATTTTGAGCGCAGAAATAATAAAATTGTAAAAGTGATACTTATAATGTGATACACACAAAAACCGCCTTCTTCTCATGGGGGTAGGCCGAAACTACAAAACGCCACTAATCTGCATTCGCGATTTATTTGCCAAAAATGTGTACGAATATGAGTTTATGGAAAAATAACTTTAAAACCTTCACAATAAAGTTCAGTTTACGCTACAATTTCAAATATTTTTATAACTTTTTCAATAGTCCGAGCCGCTCTAAAATCAACTTAATTGCAATTACAATAATGTTGATATTTGTACTTGAAATAATATTCATTTGAAACATAAGTTTAAATAGACTTCAGGTAGGTACGCCAGAAATTACAGCAAAAGGGTCTGTAAATTGGATTTTGAAGGTCAAATAATTAAAAACTTTCAAAATAAAGTCTGAAATCGGCAACCCGTCTTCGAGCAAGCGTGGTGATCAGTACTCGTGCCTGCCCTGGGTAAGATACCATTGCACAGCAGTGGGACAATAAAAGCCTGTTTTTTTAAATCCTTATCGTCTGGCGACTATGCGAATGCGATATAGTTATCGAAGTCACTGGCGGAGCTATATAATTAGGTATATCAAAACTTGCTCATGGGCGGTTGTTCCTTATTAAATAAACTGCAGTGCTAGTGCCCATAATATAAACTCCTGCTACGAATTTTAAGACGAACACGTTAATATTTATATCGCTTCCGTTTGTAGCATGCCTTGGTAGTCAATATCCCGAAATAATCAATTATTAAAAGTGACAAATGGCTGAGATACATTCTGTTTGCGCAAGAAGCATTCAATATTCGTTGAAAGCTTTTAGGTACTAAAAACAACTAGGAAAGATTTATGTTGACATATTTGAATAAAAGTAATTGTATTTCCTTCGATGAGCCTTACCGTAGCGTAAACGGAAAAACATACACACCTATATCCAATACCCGGATTCCGGAATATCCCCGCAAGTCTTTAATGGTGTATTGAAAATTAAGTTGGCAAGCTTCCAACCCATGATTGGACATCGATTTATGCACCCTTACCTCTCTATATATATATTTTCTATACTACGGCTTGTGTTTTCACAATCACTCGTGTAGATTTAGATAGTATTTTCAGTTAAATAATTATTAGTAAGTTTAGTGCAACGTTAAAATTAATTTTTTCATCAACATCGTTAACACTATAAAGGAGTCTGCCCACTACACCGTAAAACACCGTGATCGTGCTATGAACGAATCAGGCACGGAAAAAACATGCCACGGACTACTATGCCCAGTAAAGCGTATCATACCCGATGCCCAGTAAAGTGTATCGTATCGTGCAGCGTATTATACCCGTGCATAACCGCAGCTGGATACGCCAATACGCCGATACGCTCCGTGCATGGCAAACCTACGCGTGCAGGGGGCAAAACGGTATGCACGGATACGATACGCGCTGTTGGTACGTTGAGCTGCGTACGGTCCGAGACGGAAGTGGGCATTTTACACAATAAAAATGTCACAATCAGTCGCAATAATACAATAATGGCAAATGTCAAGAAAGGTTACAGTTTGAAAAATTTTAAATGTCATCAAGGTTACAATAAAAATAAAATAAAAAATGTCAAATGGTCTAGTGGGCATACTGGGCATAGTCTTATTCTTTTCAATACAAATATTATTTTTTTGTTTCTAGCACGGTCGTGGTATACATACGGTGTAGGTACAGGGCAGGCTCTTTTAAAGCGTACTACTAAGTTTAATCTATTCACTTTCGGACGCTTTCGGAAGTGACATTCCGTAATTAAACGCCGTCGTTGGTCCTTACTAAGGCATCTGCCAATAGCTATCGAGTTGATGGAAACGTCTGTAAGCGAATTATTATGAAGTTTCAATCTAATTGCTGGACAAGAGTTTGACTTAAACGTAATTATTCTATAAATGTAGCATTCTAAAATCTATTTTTTTTTCAGGTAAAAAGGAATCAAATCTTTCAGACGAAGCTTTACACCGAAGCCTTGACACAATGTCAGAAAACAATAAGAAACGGGCTGGTAGTTTCCGCAAACTATTTCCTAATCTTTTCTTTTCTCACAAGTCTAAAGAGAAAAATTCAAATAAAGATTCAAAAGCAAAAAGTGCCACAGAATATTCTAAAGGTAATCAATATCAGAATCCTCGTTCGATAAGATCTGATAAAAATGGTCAAGGATTGGAAGATACTGAACGTATATATGAAAATTTAACAACACATCGTCCTCGGAGTGATAACGAAACGCAAAGCAACGATATATCAAGCCATCACTCGTCCAGCAGCACACTTGTTTCGGAGAGTGCGAAAAATAAATCGATCGACACCAACGAAATTTCTGAAGTAGAAAGTTTTGCTTACACGAACTACGCAGCAAGACCTCAAGTACCACCTAAGCCGTTCAACGAAATGGCACACTCACCGCACTCACCGAATCGAAATAATCAAGGAAATAGTTACGATAACACAGAATTTCCAAACGTTTACTATCATTCCTTGGAAAAACTGACAGATAAAATATCGCCATTTGACGAAATTGAAATTTATAGAGCATCACAAGCACAAGCCAATCCAGCTTCAGTAGGAGCGGAGATAAAACGAGTGAGTACAAAATTTCTAATATCACCGAAAAAAGAAGCAGAAGTACGAACGATCCAGCCTACGAGAGCTCGCAGTTTGTCTTTTGATAATAACAAAGAAAATGAGCAAGACGTCAAGAAATCTAATTCCTACAAAAAACAAGAAAGTATCACAAAACCTTATAACTATTCAGCTCCGACGTCACCAATGCCAATTAGTCACAAAATACCGAACATGCCAAAAACTGTTTCCCCGTACGAACATGTAAGAAAGGCTATGATTGAGACAGAGGAGAAAAGAAATTCGTTGAGTAGAACGAGTCTCCGCAATAAATCGACGCCTTCACCTAGATCCGAGTACAGTCAAAGAATGACGCCAACCTTACAAGAAAATTCGAAACAAGATTCGGCTGATAAAGAAAAAACCAGGCAAAAAGTCGAAGCATTCTACTGGCAGAAGTTAAAAGAATTGAAACAAAAGGAAGATGAATATTTAATCAGACAGTCTCTGAACGCTTCTTTAAAAAGCTCAGTAAGATTAAATACTTCCGCCAACTCCAATTGCAGTACTCCGAACTCTTTCTCATTCGCAATGGAGCCTAGGAGTTGTAGTCTACCGCGTGGAAATGACCTTAAAAGTTACTCTATGAATCAGCCAATTTATACCTCCATGCCGTTTGCTAGAGGTGCCCCTGAGAGGCGAACAGACACGTTCATTAAATCTCGAACTTCTTTTGATGATCCAGAAATCATCTACCGCCACCCGGAGAAACTTATTGCAAGGACTATGTCACCTGTGTTCCAAGAACGAAAAATGCCTATTTATTATCGTGGGACTATACCTCAAGATAACAGGAATTTAGGTCAATCGAAACGCGTTAGTTTTGAAGAACGATATGGAAAAACTGGAAATGGTGGTAAAAGTGATAGTGCATTAAAAGTGATCGATTATAAAATGCAAAACCGACAGCCACCGAACAATAATAAAGTTAGTGAATTATCATCGCGAGTGCCTCCGCGACCCCCTGTCCGGACCACCAGTGTGGGAGGTGGGAAAAAAATAGAACATAATAAAAACATTATACAGGAAACCAGTGCTGGACATTCACTGTGCTCAGAATCGGAAAGTGGTTCTGAAGCTGGAGAAATACAGAGGATAATGCAGGGCAACGCACAGAAAGGTATGAAGTTTTTAAAGTATTGCAGTTGCGAAATAAATTGTGTATTTGATTTCACGAAGCAGATAGGTCGGTCGTTGCGATAATGGCGATAGCGTATGATTACTCGGTACTTTTAAGGGTTCTGAAGTAAAAGGAATCCTATTTAAGTGTAGCTCTGCCCAAATATGTCAATATCTTATGGAAAAGTGCTTATGGCAGAAATCAGAAATCTAACTTAGAAAGATGTATTAGTGATTCTAATGATTATAATTCTCTAAATATGTACCTGTTAATGTCGCGAATCATATTTTGATTAAGATACAACCTAACACTGACCTGCAAATTGTAAAAAACGTAAGAAAATTTGAATTTCGCGGTAACCACTAGGTACCCATTCACCTTTTTTTACCCGACTGCGCGACGCAAAGGAGTGGTAATGTGTTTTTTTTTTGCGGATGGGAAATCATCAAATTACTCCTCCCGCTCTGGGTGGAGCGGAAGGGAGTGTCAGACTCTTACTGACTAAAACCCACCCGTGTTCCTTCCTTAGCCCTTTATGTTCCGGGCCAGCGGTAACCCTTTCGGACAATCCCGCTGACCCGGCAGGCTTCGGCCCTAAGGGGCCCCTCCCCGATGCTGACATCTCTTTGAGGCGCGCGTGGAACACGTACGCGCCGTCCGGCACGGGCCTGGTCCTGATCGGGCGGTGAGCTACTCATTACTCTCCGCCCGCAGGCCCGCGCCTACGGTGGCCGGGAGTCGTCACGCGGCTCCCGACGCCCGGAGCGTCTCCCGCGGCGGCTGGGACGGGAGGCTCTCTCCCTGAGCCGTCCCGCCACCTCCTTCGCTAGCATGACTGCTTCGCAGAAGGAGGTGACTGCACCCATTCACCTTAAATTTAGAATGCTCCATAGTAATGTAATACTCTGTGGCCGCGTTTTATTTAAAACCGATCGTCGCGTCCATTTGTCACTTTTTGTTCGGTGAACTGAACGTATGATAGGGCCAACAGAGCGCTTTCGGGTTTTCCGAACAAAAAGTGACAACAACCGAGTATTCGCGCGACGATTGCTTTTAAATAGGACGCGGGGTCGTTGAAATTGGTATTTCAAAATTAGGCATTGCAGTGGTTTAGGAATAGATTTCTATAGACAATTCGTCAAACAGCTTGATCCGTTACAAAATGTTTAAGTTTGATTAACATATACGTGGCTATTGCATTGACATTTTTATTTTTATTTTAATTCCATGACCTTTTTAATTTGTACTTATTCGTTAATTTATTTTATTTGTAATAATTGAAACTTTATTCAGAGGCATTTTAATAAGACAAATTTTATTCTGTGGTAGTAGGAATTGTAATATTTTAATGTAATTTTATGTAAATATGGGTCTTGCCTGAATTAAATGAATTTTAATTTTTTAATTTATGCTTGGAGTTTCCCTGCGTGATCGAATTAGGAATGAGGAGATCCGCAGGAGAACCAAGGTTACTGACATAGCCCTAAGAATTGCCAAACTTAAGGGCCAGTGGGCAGGGCACATTGCTCGCTGAACAGATGGCCGATGGGGCCGAAAGGTTCTGGAGTGGCGACCGCGTACCGGAAGACGTAGCGGTGGAAGGCCTCCCACAAGGTGGTCCGACGACCTTGCGAAGGCCGCACGAACCTGTTACAAAAAATATACTTACATATATTTTTATTTCTTTCTTATTTGCAAAATAGTTGGGCAAACGTCATCTAAAACTATTCCAAATTTCAAGTTGATAGCATTAGTAGTTCTTGAGATATCCAGCTGTGACAGACAGACAGATAGACTGAGTCTCCGTATGGTTTCCGTTTTACCATTTTGGTAAGGAACCCTACCCCGTCTACGTAGAGCTTACACCGCAGTACTTTCTAGTTTACGAGGAATAGTCGGCCAACTTATGCCGTCGGATAGTTGGAAAACCATGCAAAATGAACACCAATAGCAAAAGATTATGGATCCGTAAAGAGCGCATGTCATGCCGTGATGCCACTCGTAGTATTTGCCTGGCCGCCGCATTTTTTGTGTTGTTTTTTAGTACAATAAGACCGACAATGTGCTCGGCAGAATAGAGAGCAAGGTTAAATTGTTTATTTCTATTTACTTAATAAAAAGGAAGACTATAGGAACACCTCAACAATGCTATTGTTAGCGTAGTTAGGATTTAATTAGTGGAGCACGATAATTGAAAGTCTGAAAGGAAAACAGTGCTAAAAGTTAGCCTTGCAAATGGGAACTAAAACAGAATGGAACACGGAAAAGCACTCTAATTGTGTTAGGTACATACTCTGTGTTTCAATCGTTTCCAGTTTGAATGTCCGTTGGTGACTCGTGGCGAATGAACGTGGCTGGCAGTGTCAGTAAAAGTCTGAAAAAAATCTGAACAAATGAAGATGGAATAAAAAGGCCAGCTAGAAAACGGAATGAAAAGCAGTGAAGGGACGTAAATGGAATTGGATTTAAACTCTGTTATTTTAGCGTTTACGCTTACGCTCGTTCCAAACAAGAAATGAAATTAAGGTCTTGTTTTAATGTAAAAAGGAAAAGCAGATTATCCTGTTTTGTTTATTACTAAGACTCCGCTGTCCGTGTGTCCGTCTGTTACAAGGCTGTATCTCATGAACCGTGATAGCTAGAGCGTTGAAATTTTCACAGATGATGTATTTCTGTTGCCGCTACAACAACAAATGGGTACTAAAAACAGAATAAAATAAATATTTAATTTCCATGCAACATACGTAGTTTTTTCGGCGTTTTTGCGTTGTGGTACGGAACCCTTGGCCAGTTTTTTACTTCTTGATGAATTCGTTGTGTACAAGATACGAGTTGTCAACATTTAACCTCCCATCCGTTCAACTGTTGAAAAATTTTAATTAGATTTAGATATAACAATAGAAATTCAATTGTGTCTCATTAGCCACAGTTGAGCTAGGAGACGCGTTAATCTAAAACCATGCTAGTCATGGCGAATCATACCTATTGAATTCAGGCTGAAAAGTAAGGGTCTCAATCTCAATTATCGCTCATGCAGCTGTTAATGAAAACTTGCCAAGTTTGGTCTGTTTTCTTGGCACTGTTCCACATTTCAGTTACCAAACCGCCCAAACACACAGTCGTGACTAGAATTTGGCCTGTTTGGGTTTGGTGAGATTCAATATTACGTGAATTCTGTGTTACGATATGTGTCGAGGTGAGGTGGATCGTTATATGAAATGTTTCCTGCGGAAATTATAGTCGCCCCCTGTTGATAGTTAACAAAGATTACGTTTGTGATTAAATTGTAACGATATTCCGACAGGTAAGGTCAGCAAAAAATGTAGATGAACACTTCTTGTTTTAATCATAATTGTGGAACAAAGTAATGAATTATTCGTGCAGCATTAATGTTCATATTCTAATAACACGCGCTCACATCCCATACGCAGGTCAATAAAGACGTAATTTCTAATATTTATTTTTTTTATTTCAGTTTGTATGTTGTAACAACATACAAACTATAACGATATACCACTGACCTCTATAATACAAATACGCCCTCTATATAATACCAGTACGCTGGACTGCATATTGTCGATGACAGAATGAAGCCATTTGATTTTCGCCATTTTGGCGCTGATAGCATCGTGAAGGGTGTGAAAGTGTTCACTCGAAATAATAAATTCAATCGGCGTTATTTTATTAGCTTCGAGCAAAAAGCCGTAAAGGATTATTGGATAGTAATCCTTGTTTGATGAGACAAAAGAGGAAAAGCGGTTTAATCTGAAGCGAGTTTTTTTGTTCTGTGTATCTGTGTCTAATTCTAACGTCCTAACTCCCAAATGAATGGTCCGATTTCAATGCGGCTTTTGATCTGAAACATCTACTGGCGCGCCTTGGGGGTAAGATCGCGACTCGTCTGCCGTGACGGCAAACGGCATGACGACCTCTTATGGCAAGCATGCCCCCTTCCACATCTGCCGGATATCCCGTGACAGCCCTCGTGGTAGTTCTTAGCTACGTTTAATTAAAATCTGATAAGCCATTTTGAGAATGAACTGGGGGCCTAAAAAGCCCAATTTCGCAGAATCATAAAAGGATAACATTATGAATCATAATGGACAGTTAACTGTTAAGTTAATAGTATCAAATCCCATTGGTGAAGGATTTTTCAGTAATTTTTTTTTGTCTGTGCTAAAATAACAACCAATCCAATCCAAATCTCTTTGATTATACCTACGTAGTGCAGCGAAAAAAAGAAAAACACGGACTCTCTTCGCCATATTATGATTCATAATGTTATCATTTTATGATTCTGCCAAAGTAGCATTTTTAGGCCCCCAGATCAATAGAATCAGTGGCATGGGGATCTCAGTCAAGTATGCGGTATATGCTGCTATGTTTTTGTTTTGTAATACCTTGGCAGATTTTGACTTATTCAGGTCTGATCCCCTGATGAACCCCCATGAATAAATATGATCAGATTTTCTGTTTTGGCATAAAAACTATTAGGTAAGTATTTAGCGTTATTTTAGTTTTGGGGAAACTATGACTAAGGTCATTAAAAAAATCAACTGAAATTCACGAAGTTTTATACATTTAAATACCGATGATATAAAAATTTCGAAATCTCCCAATTTTGCAATATTACTAGTACTACTACTTAGAATATCAATTTTCTATGCATGAGCATAGACCAACATCACATTTTGAACATGTATTTTAATAACGCTCACAATAGTTGTAGTCAGCTCCAACACATACATATACTAATTGTTTATCAGGTGTTTTTTTTGTTATAAATTGATACGTAGCATTTAGTGGTATTTAGAAATTCAATTAAATTCTGACGCTTTAATTTGTTCTCTAAATATACTAATTCAGTCATTGTTATTACGTTCTAAGAAAACCAATAAATTCAGGTCCACAGCCAACAAGTCGAGCGCACATGATACTGTTCGTCAGGGTTACCTTAAAATATAACTTAAATGTCAATCTGCCATACAGATCTATTCAACGTAGGAATTTTAATTTTGCCTTAAAGATAGTCTCAAATCCATACTATCTATTATATAAAAGAAAGTCGTATTAGTTACACTATTTATAACTCAAGAACGGCTGAACCGATTTGGCTGAAAACTGGTGGGGAGGTAGCTTAGAACCAGGAGACGGACATAGGATACTCTTTATCTTTCTTTTTTTTACTTATAGGAGTAGGGTAGGAGTAGGGTAGGAGTAGGGTAGGAGTAGGGTAGGGGGTAGGACACCACGCGAACGAAGTAGCGCCCGGCAGCTAGAAATAGTTTATATGGCAAAACAACTTTTGCCGGGTCAGCTAGTAATATTATAAATTCGAAAGTAACTCTGTCTGTCTGTCTGTATGTTACCTTTTCACGCCTAAACCACTAAACGGATTTCGATAAAATTTGGCAGAGAGATGGATTGCATCCCGGGGAAAAACATAGGATAGTTTTTATCGACATACATCGCGGGCGAAGCCGCGGGCGGAAGCTTGTAACAAATAAAATATTTAGATTTATTTAGGCGGTTTTGTATAGTGTTCGATATGATTTGGATTTTTGTGGGCTTATTTATAATGTTTGAACGGGTGTAGGTACACTCAAAGTACAGCCTAAATGTAGAATGTTATGTGTTCTGTTGAAACAAAAATAATTTAGGTTTACAGCAACTTCACACAGCAGCCAGAAGAAATATCTATGCTCCGCTGTTTTTGGGAAAGGAATAAATTATCGTGTTAGTGTGTTACATGATAGTTTTCCTGCACAATCGTAGGATTCGATATCAATGGGCTCTTGAACACAGAAATTGGGCAGAAGAACAATGGCGTTTCGTGTGCTTTTCTGATGAGTCTCGTTTTGGTATGAGACCGGATACAAGACGTATACGACACTGGAGAACCCCTGGACGCCAACAGCGATTAAAATCCTGCCAGGAAGTCCATCCTTATAGTGGTGGAACCATCATGGTATGGGCGGGTATTTGGATCGGCGGAAGAACTGAGTTGATTTGGATCAGAGGCAACCTCAACGCTCAAATTTATGCTGAGACGATTGTATCAGACGTCATCGTTCCTCTACAAGTGCAAATCGGTCCCTTATTTCAGTTAATGCATGATAATGCACGACCGCACACCGCAAGAGTTGTAAGACAGACTCTCGCCGCAGCTAACATCAATGTCCTGCCCTGGCCTGCTCAGTCGCCAGACTTGAACCCGATTGAGCATGCATGGGATATGCTACAGAGAAGAGCTCTGCCGAATATGGAGGGTATCCAGTCGCAAGAAGACCTTTTTTTGTTGTTGCAACGAACATGGGCGGCCATTCCACAGCGTGATTTGGATGAACTCATTTTGAGTATGCCAAACCGATGTTCTTGTGTTGTTAGTGTTCGCGGTAGAAACACGGATTATTAATTGTTTAAGTTACCCAATAAAATTTTAAAGAAAACTGTTATTTCAGTCTTTTTTTCGAACTTTTGTGTTAGTGGTTCAAATGTCAAAAATCCCTTTATTAGGAAAATGTTACTCTTTCACGCAAAAACTACTGAACGGATATGGATGAAATTGGCACACTATTTGTGTTTATAACCAGGATTCACACATAGTATACTTTTTATCCCCATATTCCCACGGGATCGAAACTTATGCAAGTGAAACCGCTGGGCGCTGCTAGTATCTCCATAAAATGTTTGAACTTTCATCAATAACTAGCTGCGCCCCGCGGTTTCCCCAATATAATTACCTACATTGTACAGTAATGACTACCACGTGTAAAAAGCTGTCTATAATTTTCCATTCATTGAATTTTCCAAAGCTCCAAAGTTTTGCGAAAATAAAAGAAAATATTTTAAAGGTAATTTTTTATTATTAAATCTTTTCAAAGTACTCTCCACTGGCCTCTGTAAAAAGTTTCATGCGTCTGAACCAGTTTTCGAAACACTTTTTCCAGTCTGCCGCAGACACATCGTTTACAGCCTGCTCGAACGCTGACAGCGCACCATGCGGGGACAAAAATTGTATCCCTTTGAGCTGATTTTTAACCGACTTCAAAAAAAAATCAATCAATCAATTCTCAATTCGACCGTATATATTTTTTTTATGTGTGTTCGCGGATAACTTCGTCGCTTATGAACCGATTTTGATTATTCTTTTTTTGTTGGAAAGGAGATATGCCAAGGGTGGTCCCATGATAAGGAAACCAGAATCTGATGATGGCATCCCAGTGAAATCGAGGGGAACATTCGAAAATCGTAAGAGCGACTAGTGCGTTTGTTAATTTTTTCATTAAGTATTTTAAAGCACTACAATTTAATGAAGGCCTGGAGTCGATCTGATGATGGAGCCGAAAGACAGTCGAGGGGACTCCTCAACGATTTACAGCAGTCACCTTGTGATTGGGCTATTAATTGAGGAGCTGGCGAACAAATCCGGACTTGTCCTGTAATTGATTTTTTAGAATAGGGGTTAAAAACAAAAATAAGCTAAAGTTAATTAGGTAGAATTTTAAGCTTTAGTAAATGAATAGTGTATAAAAATTTAAGCCCGAATCTGGTTTTAGTTCAATAGAAACCCTAACCCCCCTTTTTTTAACATTTTTCTTTTTTGGACATGTCTGTTTTTGTCTGAAAACGGTGGACAACTTTGCTTTTGAAAGAAAATCATCAACAACTCCGCTGTTGATTTTCAATTTTAAATATATTATGTCCACTTAGGAAAATACAACAAACCATTTAATAATGCAAGATTATTTTGTTTATTACTTTAACCAATCTCTTTGAATTTCGAACCAGAAAGTATGTGATAAAAAACAGATTGTTCTGAGGTTTAAGCGATGACGCCCTCTGTCTTCTTCTTTCAACTGGACACGGTGATATCAATTACACGTCCTGTGTGTGTAAACAATTTCATCCACTGTAAAAGTCTAGCATTTAAATTTCCCTTTATTGTGTGCGCAAACAGATTGTAAGTTAAACGCAAGTGGATCATGATCTGCATACCTGAAATATTGAAGCAATATTAATAAAACTGAACAGCAAAAACGTGAATTTTGTGGATAAATACCTAAGAGTATTATTATAAACTTACTTCGTTTCCTGGTTATTTAAATCTGATCTTCCTCTTTTCTGCTTTTTACGTACGCCATCATTAATTTCTTCGACCGTAGTCTCATTGTCATCAATTTTTCACTCAATTCACCAAACGTTGATAAACACCAATAAACACGGAAATAGGCAAACAGCTATCACTTTGACAACCATCATCGAAATAAATACCACAGTAACAACGAAAATGCACTGATAGTGTAAAACTGCCAGTGTTACTATCGTTTCAAACAAATTTTTGTGGGACATGTATGGTTTTATTTGAAAACAATATGTTAGGACACAAATTTCATAAGTATCCGTCTGGTGTTGATTGAAAATATAAAGTTGATGTAATATTCATCCAACTAGACAAGGACAAGTCCGTTTCTGATTGAAAACACCGTTTTTAACATTTTTTTTGAGGCATTTAGACCCAGTTTTGATTGAAAATATTTTGTTAGTAAATTTAAGAGTGCACAACGAGCGCAAAAAAAATAAAAATGGACTGTGCGGACAAGTCCGGATTTGTTCGCCAGCTCCTCAATTTGTATTGATGAACTTTACACCTAGATGGGTTGTGACTGTCATTAGGGGTCTGATGATGAAGACGAAGGACAGTTAAGGGAACTCCTCAACAGTTTACAGTAGCTACCTTGTGTATGTTCACCGATTACTCGAAGACGGGTAAAAGGGTAAACTCTCGAGGTGGTCCCATTATCATCAAGTTTGAATCTGATGAGAGGATCCCATGGAAATCGAGGGAAACCCTCAAATTTTATAGGCAAACCTATAGCGATTTGGGTATTTTTTAAAGTAACTTGAGCATTTGCTCTTGGAAATCATCATTTGGTAAAGTGGAGCTGATGATGACACACCACACACCACACCACACACCACACCACACAGATGGCCACAGATAGCCATCGGAACTACTCAATGACAAATATTTGACGGGTTGCGATTCAATTACTTTAATATGGTTGCTAAGCAATTTATGCTCGTCACAATGCGTATGGTGAGTGATTGTTGAGGAGTTCTCCTGGTTCTTACCGGGAGAACTCCTCAACAATTAACGTCGTTTGTAAAAGGTGATGAACAGTTGGCATTAGGCTATTGTAACTTAGATAAATTACAAACTGACCCACTAAAAAGTGAAAAATAAAAACATTTGTAAAAAAAAAATAACCGACTTTCAAAAAAACACTATAAATTGAAAAGTCGGTGTCGATAAACGAAAATGCGGAACCAAAGACACCGACTTCCGAAATTAAAGTTATTTTTCAATTTGTAGTGTTTTTTTGGAAGTCGGTTATTTTTTTTTTTTGTAAAAATATTTTTATTTATTTTCACACGAAAAAAAAAGTCACACGGTGGTGCTAGGTCAGGGCTGTAAGGTGACCCAGGATTTTGACAGGCGTGCTTTCCAGGAAGTTTGAGCGCGGTGTGCGAAGACGCGTTGTCGTGGTGGAGCAGTAGCCCGCGGAGCAGGGATGTTTGGTCACTTGTTGCTCACAACAGAGAAAACTTCTACCAAGCATTTGGTATCTGCCTTTCAGCGTTGATGCTTCATTGGTTCCGTAAAGGAATTGATACTTAATAGCCAGTCAAATTGAAAAAGCTCGCGATCAAAATCTTCCCCCCGCTTCTAGATCGCTTCACTTTGGTAGGCGTTGATTCGTTTTGAAACGACGGACGGTAGAGACGGTATGGGTATACCGTCGACTGGTGCTTCGTTTCTGGATCGTATTGATAAATCCAAGACTGATGAAAATGCAGGTGTAGAATTTCGTGAAGATTTCCCGATCCAACCTGAGTATGTGCTGAATCTCTTGATACGTAATTCGTCTTTGATTTTTTTTTTTCACTGCAGCACGTTTTCTTCCGTAACAGCCGTCAAAGGGCGACCACTTCTTTCTTCATCCCCCAAAGTTAGTCGACCGCGCTTGAATTCGTTATACCAACGGTTGCCTTAGAAGGGCCTTCATTCATTAATGCCATTTGAAGTCTATCGTACGATTCGTCCTGTTTCAGGCGACACTTGAAATCGTAAAATTCATAGCGTGAAAATGTTCCCGGCGCAGATTGAGACACGATAATTTAAATTAGCTCTTAAACATTGTGGAGAGAAATTTTGAAATTGGAACGTACCTATTTTTACTTACAAATAAGTAATCATATTTTCAAAATAGATTAAAACTGGACAGTCTCTCATACATAAAAACTTTTTTTCGCAATACTTTCTGAGTGAAAGAGAAAGTGAGAACTCTTATCGAGAAAGTGAGAACTTGGATAAGACAAACATAGTTACGGGGCGCTAAATAATTAGTTGCTCTGCGATGCTAAGGTGTAATTGAGAGGTCGGGACAGCAGAGTATATTTACCTAAACTTTGCGTTAGTAACATAGAGCAGATAATGCCTCCTCTAAAACCCCGGAATGGTGCTAAATTACAAATGATTTATTTTCTATAAGTGGGTTTGTACAGACACTTTTACACGTCAATCATATTTTTTTAAACGAGATGTGGTTGGCGTTTCCTATCTGACTATTCTGAGAAGAAAGGCCGAAACAAACTCAGAAGTCACAGTCTCTTTTAAAGTCCAGACAAAATCTTGGTCAGATCGTGTGAAGACCATGTAGATTGGTGTCTGAAATGGTGTTTTGAGGAAAGAACCACACAGATTGAGCGGACCTGTCCGATCAGTGCACGTATTTGTCAAAAATCGTGCAGCTCAACTCAGAACTTCAGGAGCTCAACGATTCGACGAACAATACCAAAGAAAGGACATTTGGGTAGGCCGCGTAAATTACTCAAACTGCCAGATCATAATTAAAACTAACTAAGAAGGAGAACTGAAAAAGGAAATGACCCACATAGTGCTTTGTTTTTTTTTGGGTGGGAAATCTTCAAATGACTCGTCCCGCTCTGGGTGGAGCGGAAGGGAGTGTCAGTCTCTTACTGACTAAAACACACCCGTGTTCCTTCCTTAGCCCTTTATGTTCCGGGCCAGCGGTAATTACAAAGTATAAAATTCATTAATATTCATGTCATTGTATATATAAAATTTATCAATGTCAATGTGTATATAAAAAATCCGGACATAATCTTTGAGGACCATGTAGATTAGTGAAACCATGAAAATTATTCCTCCGACAAAGCTATTAGGCGTGGGAAAAATCAGCTCTAAAAAATACGGCAATATACGGCCTTTATGTTGATCTTTTTAGTGTATTTTTAGTCAAACAAGAGCTATTTATAATCCTAGCTACTGACTGACAGCTAATTATAATTTAATATCAAGACAAAACAGATTTTAAAAAACGCAAAAAAAAACATTTTCGCGCTGGATTAGAATTAAACTGCCAAGTAATGTAATAAATTACACTTTAAAAGCTTTCATATGACATATAATTCATCACTGTTGATCAATGTTGAAAAAGTGGGCCCAAAATGACGCATGGCTCCTTTGTACGGAACCCTCGTTTTTTTTTTTTGGTTTTTTATTTGAAATGGGTTTGCTTGATTCTAGTCTAGTCTCGGTGCGCGAATCCGACTCGCACTTGACCGGTTGTTTGAAGTCTAAACTACCTTCTTCGTCTTCAAACAGCTCTGTTACGGACAGTCTATAAAATGAAACCGTACAAACGGATATTGAACATCACAACTCACATCTACTCACGAGTTTCAGCACATACTCAGGTTGGATCGGGAAATCTTCACGAAATTCTACACCTGCATTTTCATCAGTCTTGGATTTATCAATACGATCCAGAAACGAAGCACCAGTCGACGGTATACCCATACCGTCTCTACCGTCCGTCGTTTCAAAACGAATCAACGCCTACCAAAGTGAAGCGATCTAGAAGCGGGGGGAAGATTTTGATCGCGAGCTTTTTCAATTTGACTGGCTATTAAGTATCAATTCCTTTACGGAACCAATGAAGCATCAACGCTGAAAGGCAGATACCAAATGCTTGGTAGAAGTTTTCTCTGTTGTGAGCAACAAGTGACCAAACATCCCTGCTCCGCGGGCTACTGCTCCACCACGACAACGCGTCTTCGCACACCGCGCTCAAACTTCCTGGAAAGCACGCCTGTCAAAATCCTGGGTCACCTTACAGCCCTGACCTAGCACCACCGTGTGACTTTTTTTTTCGTGTGAAAATAAATAAAAATATTTTTACAAAAAAAAAAAATAACCGACTTCCAAAAAAACACTACAAATTGAAAAATAACTTTAATTTCGGAAGTCGGTGTCTTTGGTTCCGCATTTTCGTTTATCGACACCGACTTTTCAATTTATAGTGTTTTTTTGAAAGTCGGTTATTTTTTTTTTACAAATGTTTTTATTTTTCACTTTTTAGTGGGTCAGTTTGTAATTTATCTAAGTTACAATAGCCTAATGCCAACTGTTCATCACCTTTTACAAACGACGTTAATTGTTGAGGAGTTCTCCCGGTAAGAACCAGGAGAACTCCTCAACAATCACTCACCATACGCATTGTGACGAGCATAAATTGCTTAGCAACCATATTAAAGTAATTGAATCGCAACCCGTCAAATATTTGTCATTGAGTAGTTCCGATGGCTATCTGTGGCCATCTGTGTGGTGTGGTGTGTGGTGTGGTGTGTGGTGTGTCATCATCAGCTCCACTTTACCAAATGATGATTTCCAAGAGCAAATGCTCAAGTTACTTTAAAAAATACCCAAATCGCTATAGGTTTGCCTATAAAATTTGAGGGTTTCCCTCGATTTCCATGGGATCCTCTCATCAGATTCAAACTTGATGATAATGGGACCACCTCGAGAGTTTACCCTTTTACCCGTCTTCGAGTAATCGGTGAACATACACAAGGTAGCTACTGTAAACTGTTGAGGAGTTCCCTTAACTGTCCTTCGTCTTCATCATCAGACCCCTAATGACAGTCACAACCCATCTAGGTGTAAAGTTCATCAATACAAATTGAGGAGCTGGCGAACAAATCCGGACTTGTCCGCACAGTCCATTTTTATTTTTTTTGCGCTCGTTGTGCACTCTTAAATTTACTAACAAAATATTTTCAATCAAAACTGGGTCTAAATGCCTCAAAAAAAATGTTAAAAACGGTGTTTTCAATCAGAAACGGACTTGTCCTTGTCTAGTTGGATGAATATTACATCAACTTTATATTTTCAATCAACACCAGACGGATACTTATGAAATTTGTGTCCTAACATATTGTTTTCAAATAAAACCATACATGTCCCACAAAAATTTGTTTGAAACGATAGTAACACTGGCAGTTTTACACTATCAGTGCATTTTCGTTGTTACTGTGGTATTTATTTCGATGATGGTTGTCAAAGTGATAGCTGTTTGCCTATTTCCGTGTTTATTGGTGTTTATCAACGTTTGGTGAATTGAGTGAAAAATTGATGACAATGAGACTACGGTCGAAGAAATTAATGATGGCGTACGTAAAAAGCAGAAAAGAGGAAGATCAGATTTAAATAACCAGGAAACGAAGTAAGTTTATAATAATACTCTTAGGTATTTATCCACAAAATTCACGTTTTTGCTGTTCAGTTTTATTAATATTGCTTCAATATTTCAGGTATGCAGATCATGATCCACTTGCGTTTAACTTACAATCTGTTTGCGCACACAATAAAGGGAAATTTAAATGCTAGACTTTTACAGTGGATGAAATTGTTTACACACACAGGACGTGTAATTGATATCACCGTGTCCAGTTGAAAGAAGAAGACAGAGGGCGTCATCGCTTAAACCTCAGAACAATCTGTTTTTTATCACATACTTTCTGGTTCGAAATTCAAAGAGATTGGTTAAAGTAATAAACAAAATAATCTTGCATTATTAAATGGTTTGTTGTATTTTCCTAAGTGGACATAATATATTTAAAATTGAAAATCAACAGCGGAGTTGTTGATGATTTTCTTTCAAAAGCAAAGTTGTCCACCGTTTTCAGACAAAAACAGACATGTCCAAAAAAGAAAAATGTTAAAAAAAGGGGGGTTAGGGTTTCTATTGAACTAAAACCAGATTCGGGCTTAAATTTTTATACACTATTCATTTACTAAAGCTTAAAATTCTACCTAATTAACTTTAGCTTATTTTTGTTTTTAACCCCTATTCTAAAAAATCAATTACAGGACAAGTCCGGATTTGTTCGCCAGCTCCTCAATTAATAGCCCAATCACAAGGTGACTGCTGTAAATCG
Source organism: Mesoligia furuncula (assembly GCA_916614155.1). Classification (NCBI taxonomy): domain Eukaryota; kingdom Metazoa; phylum Arthropoda; class Insecta; order Lepidoptera; family Noctuidae; genus Mesoligia; species Mesoligia furuncula. The sequence continues at coordinate 34,521,440 of OU744790.1, forward strand.
TTGAGGAGTCCCCTCGACTGTCTTTCGGCTCCATCATCAGATCGACTCCAGGCCTTCATTAAATTGTAGTGCTTTAAAATACTTAATGAAAAAATTAACAAACGCACTAGTCGCTCTTACGATTTTCGAATGTTCCCCTCGATTTCACTGGGATGCCATCATCAGATTCTGGTTTCCTTATCATGGGACCACCCTTGGCATATCTCCTTTCCAACAAAAAAAGAATAATCAAAATCGGTTCATAAGCGACGAAGTTATCCGCGAACACACATAAAAAAAATTGTATACGGTCGAATTGAGAATTGATTGATTGATTTTTTTTTGAAGTCGGTTAAAAATCAGCTCAAAGGGATACAATTTTTGTCCCCGCATGGTGCGCTGTCAGCGTTCGAGCAGGCTGTAAACGATGTGTCTGCGGCAGACTGGAAAAAGTGTTTCGAAAACTGGTTCAGACGCATGAAACTTTTTACAGAGGCCAGTGGAGAGTACTTTGAAAAGATTTAATAATAAAAAATTACCTTTAAAATATTTTCTTTTATTTTCGCAAAACTTTGGAGCTTTGGAAAATTCAATGAATGGAAAATTATAGACAGCTTTTTACACGTGGTAGTCATTACTGTACAATGTAGGTAATTATATTGGGGAAACCGCGGGGCGCAGCTAGTTATTGATGAAAGTTCAAACATTTTATGGAGATACTAGCAGCGCCCAGCGGTTTCACTTGCATAAGTTTCGATCCCGTGGGAATATGGGGATAAAAAGTATACTATGTGTGAATCCTGGTTATAAACACAAATAGTGTGCCAATTTCATCCATATCCGTTCAGTAGTTTTTGCGTGAAAGAGTAACCATCCATCCATCCATCCTCCGTCCTCGCAAACTTTCGCGTTTATAATATGTATTAACTAGAAATTACAACAATAGGATTCCGTGTAGAAAAAACGTACTTTCGGCAAGGTAAGGTGTGAAAATAATTAAGACGCCAAACGAATCATACTTTTGAATAAGAAATCTATTGTGGTCTATTAACGTCATTAAAAAACCACAATTGCTTTTTTGAGTTATTCCGTCAGAATTTTATGTAGAACGAACCTACATACAAACTTATATACAGTCATGATTCGTGTATCATCAAAAGGCTGCCCGCCCACTTCCGATAATCGGTGACCGATTTTTTGTAGGAGAAAAATAGAACACACTGATAGCAATAGTGCAACGCACACGTCCTACAAAAAGTAGGTCAGAAATAAAATCGGCGCATCCCGACCGATCCGATTATCGGTGAAAAATGGAACGTTCGGAAATGTATGCGTTAACGCACACTACTCACCGACAGTCGGCCGCATGCACTTGCTAGGGAAGGACTTTGTGTTGAAGAAAAAGTGACGGACGTGTACGTTGAGTCGGTCATAAGAATCGGAGGTAAAATCGGCCCGATTATCGGTGCTACAAAAAGTCTGACGTGGGCGGGCAGCCTAACTGGAATCTTCAAAGCCAGCATTTTTTAAGCTCGACCATACCTACTTTCGATCCTCAATGGTGGCCTCAATCCTGTTCCTCATAAAACAGAGAGGAACGTTTCGGTCCCGTGGGAATTTCGGGATAAAAAGTATACCAGGTGTGTATCCTGGTTATAAGCTATGTGTGTGCCAAATTTCATCCATATAAATTCAGTAGTTTTTGCGTGAAAGAGTAACCATCCATCCATCCTCACAAACTTTCGCGTTTATATTATTACTAGCTGCAACCCGCGGTTTCACTCGCGTAAACGTCGATCCCGCGGGATATCGGGATAAAAAGTAGCCTACATGTTAATCCAGGGTGTCAGCTACCTCCAAAATTTTATCAAAATTAGTGTGATAGTAGGAAGTAGGATTTAGGATACGCCAACAACATTGGTTGAAAAACAATCGATCACAAAAGTGGGTGTCGGTGGCGTGGGTGGGTATTTTATTTGTACACGGTTTTCTCAAAAAGCTTGGAGCATTGGAGCTCTCCATGGAGCACTCCAAAATTACTCACCTTGGTAAGTAGTCACCAGGGGGAAACGACAACTTGGCCACGTTAAAATGTTGCTTGGTTTTACATGCGTGTCTAATGGTTGGATGGATCTTATAAAACCAAGTAAGCCAATTATGACTTGATGATTATAGGACTCCCTTTTCCGCACTTTAAAGAAAGCCTTTAACAAGTTCAAATGTAATATCTATGTAATAGCTCACTGAAATAGGAAAAGAAATATGTAGGTCATAGTTTGCATTGAAATGAAAGATGAAAGTAGAGTACGGGCTTTCAGAAAAATAAAAATAAACGAATAGAGAGTAATAGAAATGCGATCAGCGTTGTTATAAAAGCGTAGACGACAGTTTCAAGAGTTAATTTACTGAGTAAAAACCGGCCAAGTGTGTGTCGGACCACGCACAATGTAGGGTTCCGTAGTTGGAATGAATTTATCCCAAGAACAAACTTAACATTGTAGTTGAAAATCATGTTCATCATACATTGCAACTGCAAATGTAAGTGGGTCGACTATTATTCGTAAACTTGTAAAGCCTACTTAGCTGTGATAGTTTCTTTAAACTTCGTTATACACATAGGTATATACTACTACCGTGAAATTTTTCACACATTCAAAACAATCTTTTCGCGCGTTTTTTTTTTTTACTTTATCATACAGCCTGTTACTTGTTCCATAAAATGTTCCACATTCCAAATTCAAATCACTTTTAGTCCCTAGGGATTAAACAGCTATTATAGTCCTTGTTTACGAAGAATATACTAGTTCTTTTTGAATAATGTGATAAAAATATGTTTTATAATAATTATGCAAATTAAGCCTTTTCATAATAAATTACGATAGCCCACTTGACTTAGTTACCTCACTTTAAAATTTCAACCTCCTATTTCGGGTCTCATTGCATTGAAAATAACATTTCTTTTCAATTCTTTCTGTGCTATGTGAGCAGAGGTGGCCCAGTGATATCGGCAGCAACTTAACGAATTGCAGGTGGTAGGCTCGAACCCAGACAGGCGTTTTACTTTGTGAGAATTATTTCATCACTACTGCTTTCAAAACGGTGAAGGAAAACCTCGTGAGGAAACCGGCATGTCTTAGAAACCTAAAATTCACACATCTTACAACCCGCTGGCTGAGAGAAGGCCTGTGTCCCAGCAGCAGTGGCGTAGCGTATCGGCTGCCCGGGGCGGAAGACAATTTTGCCGCCCTCTTAATTAGTTATTTCAATTTAATGTATACTATACATTATATACATTAATTCTAGAGAACTTTTCGGCAAGAACAGTACAATCACGTATATTAATACAAAAATTCTTACTTCTACCTACTTAAAATTATTAAATATAGGGTTCACCTCGACCATCGACATGATTAAATACCTAATTAGCGATTCGAATATAAAACGAAAATCATTTTTTTTTAGAAGTAGGATGATACTATTAAGTAATATTTATATCTTTATTGAAAAATAATATAAGAAGGTACTTATTAGAGTTAAAAACAAAACTTCCGGCATTAATTAAAAATTTATACGTCTACTTTTTTTAAGAGCTTTATTGCACCGTCAATGTCTATAGCGCACACCTCTTGTTCAATAGACAAGTAGAGTACCTACTAATTGTCGACCTTAAATAATTTTAAATAATTTCAATTTCGAAAAACTTCTCTCATAGCTAGCATTGCTTAGAGCAACTGTAAAAAATATTCGCAGCATGATTAAAATATTGGGCAGAGTGTCTTCCAGCTTACATTTTACAATAAACTTAAATTATTCAAGTCTACAGGCAACGAAAATAAATTAATTAATGCAGACTATTAATTTATTTATTTTCGTTGCCTGTAGCAGCAACGAAAGTCCGCAGTCGAAGTTGTTCCAGCTTGAAATCTTACTCGTCAATTTCAACAGATGCGTAGTCTAGATTACATTTAGTGCTGTCTGGATCTAATAATATAGCCGGCGTTAGATAAGCAAACATATCGGTCAATTTCTGTAGCTGATGAAAACGCTCATGAATTTTTACAATAATTCTATCTAACGAAGAAAACAGCTTTCGTCTCAACTCATTTTCACAAGACAAGTTAGCACCTCTAGTTCCGTCTTCAAAAATATGCTTTCTTGTTATGCGCCTCTGAGGTTCTACGGAAATTCCGAGCTCTTCACACATATTTTTTTGCATAACTTACAGCGCCATCTGCCCATTCCTCTCGTTTCTCTGTCAGTATCATATGCAAAGAATTTACTTTCTGAGCGCATATTCTAATGTCAAGTCCCTTTATTTGTAAATATTTTTGTGCATCATTTACTTCATGTAGTACTGGTTGCCAAAGGCCCAAAAAACAAAGAAAGGAAAATGACTGCATCAAAACTAGTAAAGCTCCTGAATTTCCTGCCATTTCTTTGTTTCCTTTGCCACTATGTTTTGCTCTTTCTTGTCAATAGTCTGTCCTTTTTGAAGTCTGCATTCCAACTCCTTCCATTTGCAATAATTTTGGTTGTGTAGTGCACTTGATTCGTGATTTAAAACCTTAGGATTTAATTTCCACCACGTATTAAATCCATCAGATGAGCTAAATTTAGATCCATTCGGTGTATTTACGTTCTCAAATAAACGACTGCAAAAGCAAAATAATGATGCTTTGGATGGAGAATAAGCCATCCAGGTAGGTAAAACTTTTTCGCCGTTTGTCAATGTACTGTAAAACCAATCCTGAGTAAGACGTATTGTCTCTCCTTTTGATGTCAATGAGCACGAATCTGAACGTTTTACTGTTGAAGTTTCGGCGAAGTTATTATTAATATGCTGAACAATTTCCTGTCCTTGCTGAATGAGATGCAATCGCATATTGTCGTCTATGTGTTCAGGCCATATTCCAATGCCGTCGAAATTTTTAAACGATTCTAAAATTATTAAAAAATAAAAGTTTTAATAGATTGTAGGTATCATTTGCAAGCGATCTTGTTTAAATGGTACCTAAAAAAAATACCTACCTACATTTATCAAAACTTTTGAATTCACAGGATCGAAAAGACAGTAAAAAAACCTCAAATTAAAAATTGGTCTTCTACTAGCATGCGCGTCACCGATACTTAACATAATGCCAAAATTCAAATTCCTACATTGCATAGCTCTTGAGAAAAACCTGTATGTCATAAGGGCCAAAAGTGATCGCAGACAGGCGCGCCGCGACGGTGCGGCGTGATTCTAGTAGAAAAATTCCCATCTAAAGTTCATTTCAAATAAACTTGCGATAAAGTTTGTTCACCTCCTTCTACTAATGTATCCCAATATTTCCAAACCATACGAAAAAAATGTATGGGCAGTGTCGGTAACACGATCAAAACAATGACTTGCTCCGTGTTTGGTATTATGAAACTCAACCGATGCAATGTTAGCGACAGTTTTGTATGACGAACGATATCTATCGTAAGTTATTTGGACTTTTTGGTACAGGGTGGTTGAATGACATTTATCGCAAGTTTATTTGAAAAACACTTTAGTTTTCGTAGAAATCGTTCTACTAGAGTCGCGTCCCGCTAGTCTGCGGAAGCCTTTAAGGTTTCGTTTACTTTAAAGTAGGAGCCCTAAAAAGTTTATTAATCTACAGGCGTGCTCGACGTCGAGCGTTATGTATAAAGTCAACATTCAAATACCCCTTTTAAATCGTTTTTTTAACTTCATAAACAAAGTTCATATTTGTTTGGCTTTGGTAAAAACCCGTGAGTCATATTCGTATGTGGTTTTGTTGTCACGAAACATTTTGTTGGTAACATGCAATGGTTTATTGTTTCACTTGATTGCGAAAGTTTTTAGATTGTGTCCGTTTAGCATATGGATACAGATATAGTTTGGTCCGGCGCACAATTTACATTCTGTCCGTTTGTCATATATATACAGATATAGTTTGATCCGGTGCACAATTTAAATTCTGTCCGTTTGGCATATAGATACAGATATAGTTTGATCCGGTGCACAATTTAAATTCTGTCCGTTTGCAATATAGATACAGATATAGTTTGGTCCGGTGCACAATATAAATTCTGTCCGTTTGCAATATAGATACAGATATAGTTTGGTCCGGTGCACAATTTAATTAAATAAAGAGAAATGATTATACAAACGTATGATTTCAGTTGCAACAGTTCTTGAATAAAATACGACACGCGAAGCTCTGAAAATATTATGTGTTCAAAGTCAAAGTCAAAGCATTTATTTCAAATAGGCACTTAACAGGCACTTTTGAACTTCAAAAATTACTAAAATAGAATTGATTCTAGTCGCCCATTCCAAAAGGTAGTTTTCGTATGGAGAAGAATGGGCAAGAAACTCCACCGTTACTCTTTTAAAATGTGTTAGAACGGATACATAGGCTTACAAATGTTCTGTTGTTCAAACGAAGACAAATGATAAGCCAGGCAACAGGCTCTAATGCAGACATCAGAATAGGATAGAATAAAACCGGTTTATAAAATAAAAAATTCCAAGGGTCCTCTCGAGGTCCCAATGAAACAAAGCTAAAGCTATTTGGTGAAGGTTTGAGTCTACTTTACTGAGCTTAATATACTTACTTACACACGATAAGGTCTTTAATGATTAACGTGTGAATTAGCAAAAAAAACTCAGCAACTATTTGTAATAACTTCCACAAGCGATTCATAATAACCAATAAAAATATTGATGTTGGAAGAAATTATGTAGCGTTGCTACTTCTTCAATATATTATTTGGTTAAATTATAAGGTGTAATCAGTAAATTAAGTCAGTATTATATAAACAAACAAAAATTAGTATTTACACAAAATTTATACATTATGTAACTATACGCTATACGCACTTAAATCTCTAACATAAATGCAGGGAACAGCAGATTTTTTTTCGCGACCGATTTCGTTAATTTTTTGTATATCATCAGAAAACGCGATAACAAGTATGTGGTATAATTTATTGCATATATTATGTGGTTTCTATACTATATTATGTGGGTTCCGTTTTTACCCTTTGGGTACGGAACCCTAAAAATGGAAATAGACAGCGATAGCGATATGAATTCAACTCCAGAAAGTATAAAAACTGCTGCAAATGAAATTGTTAACTCCTTGTTAACTCTGTCGACATTGGATGCAAGAGCTAGCGAATGAGAACTGGTTTGGCCTAGTCGAAACTAGTTCATCCTAAAATCGGGTTTTGCCGATAACATATATACCGGCCATTAATATAATTTAATGCCTTTGTGTGTAACGTGGAATTTAAATCTTTTTTACAGGTTGCTCTCATTTTCGGTATAAGCGGTGCTTTCAGAAGCTCTGAATTAATGAATATCACAATTGACAACATCGAAACACATAACCAGATACTGCTAATTAAACTTATGAACACGAAAACGAAGAAAGACCGTCAATTTGTAATACATGACGAATTTTTAAATGTAGTGCAGAAATTCATGGCGCTGCGTCCAAGCTCTATAAACACAAAGCGGTTTTTCTTAAATTACCAGAATGGAAAATGCACAAAACAAGCCATCGGCAGAAACAAATTTGGAAAATTTCCTTATGGAATTGCAAGTTATCTGAAGCTACAAAACCCGGAAGCCTACACTGGGAATTGTTTCCACCGAACGTCAGCAACGCTGCTAGCTGATTCCAGTGCTAATTTGACTACGCTCAAGCGTCATGGTGGATGGAAATCGGACCAAGTAGCAGAAGGTTACATAGAGAAATCGGTACAAAATAAAAGTAAAATCACTCAAAACATAACGGAATCAATTCATTTGCAACCATCAACATCACCACGTCCGTCTACTTCTCATGGAAATGATTTGAAATTGAGCCCGCGTCTACCTGTATTGTCTGATTCTGATGATAATAATTCTTATTCACAAATAAACCAAACAAATACTAGGTAATAGTTGAAAGAAAAGTAGATTACGCACCTTGCTAAAGTAAGTAATTAATGCACTCGTGTTAATTTAGTGCCCATGCATGCGCTCGGGCATATAAAACTCATGCATTACTAACTCACTTTGCGCTCGATGCAACAATCTACTATTACGAGTACATGCTAATAAACTGCACAAATAAGAATAAAACAATAAAGATTCACTTTTACTGCTTTCAATAACATCCAACGTTTATTTTCTCTTGACGGTACTTACCTGTCAAAAAGAGAAACCTAGATAAAGTGATAAAACAGAGATTACAACAGAAGACGAACTAGCAGGGGATCGAGGAAGGGTGGTGGAGGGGGGAGTGGTATCTATGTCGCAGCCACCTGGTTTAATTAGCCGTTTAGTTAACTTTGCTGTTTTTAGTTAACTGTACCTAGCTCTACCATGAGTTTGCACAGCCAAAACTCGCTAGCGTCTCCGTAAATAATATGTATGAAATATTGTACAGCGCCTCTAGCGGTCACAGAAAGAATTAAAATTCGTACCATGAACACTATAGATTTCGATAGGTAAGAAACCTAACGTAATCTATTCGATAGTCACTAACGTTTTTCAGCTGTCGCCATACAAAACGGCACCATGAGTTAATAATTTGACAGACGCTATCGAAAAATACGCTTACGATAGTAGTTACGTCACTCACTAGCATTTTGACGCGTGAAACATATGTTTACATTGAAATTATTTACGTTTTTGAGTATTTTGAGTCAAAATAATGTCTGGAAGAGCTTATTTAGCATGGAATATGTTAGCGGCCGCTGAATTTGAAGACCAACGACATAAACAACGTGAATTTCAAGCCAAATTACAAGGAAATGAAATTCTAGCTTATCAATGGGCGGGGCATTACGCAGCTATCTAGGAAACTTTCTGTGACGAATATTAACTTAAATTTAAATAAAAGACATTTTACTTAAACAACCTTTTCATTTATTTTATTATTATATAGGAAACATACAGCATATTTAACAAAATAAGTAACACAAAAATTGACAATAAACACATAGGTACTTAGTACCTAGTAACTACACAATTTTTTCTTTAAACATTGGACACTAGGATTTCCCCTGTATCGTGGATGCATTTACAAATACAAATCTCACATGCACAAACACCCAGACCCGGAGCAATTAGGTATATTTCTTTGGAAGATTGGTTCACACAACTTTTTGTGACATGCAAACACGTTCATAATTAATAATATACGAAATAGATTAAAAAAAAATTAAGCTAAGATTCTAATAATGTTATTCAAATTGCAATAGGATAGCAATATTATTATTATTATTAGAAATATGTCATATTATGGTAAATTAATTATTATAATTGTTATTTATTTCCAATGTCTTATTAAATATGTCGTTTACCGAGTAGAAATTCTTTTCCCTTAACCATGCTTTAAGACACCTTATAAATTTATTAGCTGGTAAGATTTTAATGCTGTCAGGTATAGCATTAAATATGCGACCGCACATTGCATAGCTATTTTTACTATATAGTGCTGTCCTAGGAATTATGGGCAGAACTATTCTATTTTTGTGTCTAGAACTTTTTGGATACAAATCATGAGCTTTTTAAATAGTTCCGGGTGCATTTTATCAAATTTCGCGCATTCTAAGATGTACAGACTAGGTAAGGTAACCTTTAACTTTTTGAAAAAGGGTTGCATGATTCCCATGGGCGTATTCCCGCTATGGCGCGGATGCATTTTTTCTGTACGATGAAAACTCTCTGACTTTCCGTTGAGTAGCCCCAAGTAATCAGAACATATCTCAACACAGAATCAACGTATCCATTGTATGCAGATAATACGGTTTTTAACGCTGATGTTTTTGAGATTTCGTATAGAACACGAATTTATTTATTTTATTGCATACTTTATTGACTTGGGCTTTCCAGTTGCAGTGCTTATCAATGGTGATGCCGAGAAATGTCGATTCGTTGACTTCGTTTAGTTTAAGCCCTCTATAATTGATGTCTAATGTCTTATTTTGCCTCAGATCTTATTTTATCTGCCGCATGTCAGACGATGGGACAATGTGCCAAATTAACGACCCAGTGGGTTCCACTTAATGGAAAGCGACATCGCGGCAGGCCTAGACAGATTACGGAAAGAGCTAGACTCTTTCAACTCTTCGTTCTTAGTTGCCTTACATCGAGAGAAGTGGAAAAAGAGTAGAGAGCCCTTTGCCCTGCAGTGGGACTATCCGGGGGTTAATAATAAAAATCAAGGACCATGACCTGGACCTTTGTGGCATATCGAACCGCCACAAAAGGTAAAAATAATCACACTAATATTATAAAGGCGAAAGTTTGTGAGTGTGTGTGTGAGTGTGTGTGTGTTTATATGTTTGTTACTTCTTCACGCTCAAACGGCTGGACCAATTTGGATAAAATTTGGTATGGAGGTAGCTGACAACCTGGATTAACATATAGGCTACTTTTTATCCCGATATTCCCACGGGATCGAGAATTACGTGGGTGAAACCGCGTGGCGCAGCTAGTTAAAAATAAAGCAAAGCGAAGCAAAGGTCCTTGATTTTTATTTAATATTAAAAATCACCTTTGTGGCATATCGAACCGCCATCCGTATTTGTTTTTTTTTTCAATTTTTCCGCGCACGATGAATCATGAATACATGGGTACATAAACAAACAAAAAATGCCAAGTAACATGGTACCCTAAAGTGTTACGTTCCCGATATATTTGGAGGTAAAGATCGCTATAATTATGAAAACTTAGTCAAAGTCAATTCATTTATTTCAAATAGGCACATTAAAGGCACTTTTGAATGGCAAAAATTACAACAAAATAGAATTGATTCTAGTCGCCCATTCCAATAGGTAGTTTTCGTATGGAGAAGAATGGGCAAGAAACTCCACCGTTACTCTTTTAAAATGTTTTACAGGGTTTTGTATAGGCACATAATATAATTAACTATATGTGAAGACGATGCACCTAGAATAAAATTAGTCTGCCACAAAAGGTAAAAAGAATCAAAAATGAAGCAATGACAGGTACCTAAATCAATTATGTGATAGATACATGGTGCTCACATACACACATCAAAAGTGTCTAGGGATCAAGCATTTTTATGCGGATTTCTTGAGATTGAGATGTGGCTTTGTAATAAATTTATGATTTTATAAATTTATATGGATCCTTTTTGGTGCATTTCATACTTTGAATCAGGAACTGTGAATCAAATTCGAGTAAAAGATGAAAATCAGCTGTCAATATTTTCCCTATAAAAACATACAACGCATTGAAGACATTATTAGTGCTACTGTTTCCCTACTACTGATTAAAACCAACGTTATTATGGAGCGGCGACGTCATTTAAGCAGGGAAGAAATGCTCAGAGCCGTGGGAATGATAGAAGCTGGTTCCCGGCAACGTACTGTGGCTTTAGCTCTGAATACAAGTCAGAGTGTTATCAGTCGACTTTGGACAGGTTACCGAAGCACTGGTACCGTGGCTGAGCGCCATGGAGGACGGTATCGCTGCACCACACGGAGACAAGACCGATACATTCAAATCTTAACTCGAAGAGCTCCAACAATAACCGCCATGATGTTAGCCGTGAGGCTTCATCACTCTTCAGGGAACTTAATTAGCGACCAAACAGTCAGAAACCGCTTGCATGAAGTGAACCTTCATTCCCGAAGACCGCTACGGGTACCACCTATAGCAATGCACAATCGTAGGATTCGATATCAATGGGCTCTTGAACACAGAAATTGGGCAGAAGAACAATGGCGTTTCGTGTGCTTTTCTGATGAGTCTCGTTTTGGTATGAGACCGGATACAAGACGTATACGACACTGGAGAACCCCTGGACGCCAACAGCGATTAAAATCCTGCCAGGAAGTCCATCCTTATAGTGGTGGAACCATCATGGTATGGGCGGGTATTTGGATCGGCGGAAGAACTGAGTTGATTTGGATCAGAGGCAACCTCAACGCTCAAATTTATGCTGAGACGATTGTATCAGACGTCATCGTTCCTCTACAAGTGCAAATCGGTCCCTTATTTCAGTTAATGCATGATAATGCACGACCGCACACCGCAAGAGTTGTAAGACAGACTCTCGCCGCAGCTAACATCAATGTCCTGCCCTGGCCTGCTCAGTCGCCAGACTTGAACCCGATTGAGCATGCATGGGATATGCTACAGAGAAGAGCTCTGCCGAATATGGAGGGTATCCAGTCGCAAGAAGACCTTTTTTTGTTGTTGCAACGAACATGGGCGGCCATTCCACAGCGTGATTTGGATGAACTCATTTTGAGTATGCCAAACCGATGTTCTTGTGTTGTTAGTGTTCGCGGTAGAAACACGGATTATTAATTGTTTAAGTTACCCAATAAAATTTTAAAGAAAACAGTTATTTCAGTCTTTTTTTCGAACTTTTGTGTTAGTGGTTCAAATGTCAAAAATCCCTTTATTAGGAAAATGGCAAATTTCTTTATTAATGCAAAGGTGACTTGGTTTATCGTTACTGTGACAAACGAAAACACTTTATTTGATGAATCCTTAAAGAAAATTTTAATTAATATCAATCAGGAGAAAAGTTATTGCAAAAATATATGTTGATCCCTAGACACTTTTGATGTGTGTATTTACAAATATTGTAAAAGTATTTTCCTAGAATTTTAACAAGTGTTAATTAACAAGTTACTGTAGTCACAGATTTTAAAATCAATGTCATAAAAATTTAAAAAATATAAATTACTACGAAAATCATTAAAAATTTATTTATTTATTTATTACCTTTACAACATCATAACAGGTCTAACCTAATGCGATGGTGTGGTATTTATATGTATACTTACAATATTAAATTAAACTAATAAGGAACTTCTATAACATACTACTTATCTATACATATAATAAATCTGTAGAAGGGTCAATTCTGTACATTGAAAATATTGAAAAAATAAATAGCGGGGGGTGTTGCTGGATAGATACCAAACCCAAATAAGTGATTAAAAAAATTTTTGTCTGTCTGTCTGTCTGTCTGTCTGTCTGTCTGTCTGTATATGCAGGCATCACGTGAAAACTAACGGTTCGATTTCGATGAAACTTGGTATAATTATACCTTATTATCCTGGGCATAAAATAGGATACTTTTTATCCTGGAAAAATACGTAGAAAAAAAATCTTATTTTTCGGTTTTATTCATAGACGTTGTTCTGTAGAACCGCGAACACACGTTGCATTACCCGTAGTGGATAATTTTCCATTTCAATTTAAGAGAATACAGTTTCCTGTAGCTTTGTGTTACGCCATGACAATAAATAAGGCTCAAGGTCAGACCCTAGGAGTTGCTGGCGTAGATCTTACCGCGAGTTGTTTTTCACACGGGCAACTTTACGTAGCTCTTTCCCGTGTGAGCAGTCCAAGAAATCTTCATGTTCATATTCCGGACGAGCTCACTAACAATGTTGTGTATGCTGAAGCTCTCAATTAACTTTCTGTCGCATTGTCACGATCACTTTTTTATTATTGCAAACTTTTCGTCATTGTCAGTAATTTACTGCTACATGCTACTTATCAAGGTCGGAATTACTATGAAAAAAATACTTACTACAGAACGCGAGCTCAACAGCAGTAGCTCAATAGAGGGATCTCCTTAATTATTATAGGCTTAGCCGTATTTGGGTCCAATAGATATTTATAAGATGTCATTGTCAGAGTTACTCAAAATGGAGAAATAAACCATCCACGCGAAGACCGACATCCGCGCGGACGGAGTCGCGGGCGGAAGCTAGTCCTAAATAACATAAATCTCATACATAACAATAACACAGAACAACTATTATATTAACTTAGTAACATTTAATACATAGTACTACACATTTATTTACAATACAAAAAACATATTTTGCCTATCACAACTTATGTGTAGCATAATATAAATAATAGTACCCTTGCGAGTTCACTCCTAGTACATGTACCTAAATACGTCAATTTGTATGTGAATTTTATTAATATTTTGGATTGCTCGGGTTAAAGGTGTTTTAAAATGCAGTAATTACGTGTGTATTATACGCAATCCATTGTATTCAAAGAAATAATAGTTCGAAAGTTAATGTCCCTGAATGGTCTCTGGTTTTAAATTCTTTCTTAGCATTTTTAGCTTTGAAACAAAATATTTGCTTTTTATAATACAGACCATTTTATGAAATGTAAATGAAGTAACGTAGTACCTAAGTGAACGCTGTTTACTGTTCGTTTTATTGTTTGGTCATCATTTCATTAGGTACTAGCTGTTCCTCGCGGCTTACTACCGGTAATTTAAGACCCTATTTGTTAATCCAGGTTATAAACTAAGTATCCGTGCGCCATATTTCATCCAAATCCGTGCTGCCGTTTTTGCGCCAAACCGGATCATACATCCAGACAAAACAGAAAAAAAACTTCGTTACTATTTTATTATATATAAGGTGTAAAAAAATTAACCTTACAAACTTTAAGAGGTGCTTTAGACCATTGGACTGAACAACTTTCGCTATGGGACCAACTCTGAAATCACGAAAAAAAAATCCACTGTTTAATACAAAAGTCTACTTGATCATAATGTATGAAACAGCGGATTTTTTTTTCGTGATTTCAGAGTTGGTCCCATAGTGAAAGTTGTTCAGTCCAATGGTCTAAAGCACCTCTTAAAGTTTGTAAGGTTAATTTTTTACACCTTATATACTAGCTGACCCGGCAAACGTTGTTTTGCCATATAATTTATTTCTAGCTGCCCGCCGCTACTTCGTTCGCGTGGTGACTTACCCCTTACCCTACCCTACTCTAAGCTACCTCCCCACCAATTTTCAGCCAATTCGGTTCAGCCGTTCTTGAGTTGTAAATAGTGTAACTAACACGACTTTCTTTTATATATATAGATAGATGTATCTGTATATCTATATATTCTATATCCATACGCAAAATACGCGCATTGACGTGGAGTTGCGGACACCAGCCCGTAGTACCTATTACCTATTACCTAGATGTATCTGTATGAGATAACTATTACGTACTCCATGCAACAAGTGATGGCACATATTGCACAATACACAATTATTTGGGTATTGTGCAATATGTGTGTGTGTGTGAGAGCTTGAGCTCTCGATTAATCAAACATAAAGCTATGCGTAGCGAGAGGCAGAGAACAATAACGCCTTTGGACGTGGGCGTACACTAGAACAATAGGTTTACTGTACAGTTCAATGGGGATGTAGTTGTGCCTGTCAATGGCACTTTAAGTGAATAAGGCGGATGGTCGTTCACCTGGATACTCGATATATTGTCCCTATTAAATCATGCACGACTCGTAAGGAACCTATATGTAGTGGGGTTGATGTGGGACATTTCACACCGTAATTATTGTAAGTAACATTTTGGATGGCGTTTTTGTCACTCAACTCAGATTTTAAATGATCCCTTAGTTTTGAATACACTTGAAATTAAAGTGTTTCCCGCTGTCGACTTTTCATTTTTTCATTATACGTGTAATATAACTGGTGTAAGAGGTCTTGCGTTAATTACGCAAGACCTCATACACCCCAATCAGAGTATTGAGTTAAAAGCATAATACAATGACCAAAACTATAAATTGTGTATATCCCTATCATCACTTTATGCATTTAAAGTTGAGTCTTATTACCTTGAAATAACATTTAATTTTCTTTGGCTCAATCTACGGCCAGTATGGAAAAATACATATTTTTGAAAAAAAATAACAATTTTAAAAGTTACCTAAATCGATTTAGAAATCAATTATGAACAAACTACTTTCAGGTTTTGCGATTATTCTGTTACACCTTGTATACAGGTACTAACTGCCTTTTTTGGTGCAATTCAGTATCGTGTTTCGTGTACGATCAACTGCATCGATAAAGTTGCGTTGTAAATGGGATTAACGGCCTTTTGTAAAATCTGTCGTATTGGCGCAGAATCACGGCTGCACAAGTGCACATGCATGGATTTATGTATTTGCATCGTATGTACCTGTCGATTCAACTTTGCGACTTTGGGTTACACTAGTCTGTCATTTTTCGATACTAACCGCGTCGTATGGAGTTTACTCCACTGCTTGACCGTGTTTGATATCTACTTGTCTCTTCATTTTCTAGCCCTGTGTTTATACATAATCTAAAAACAATATTGGTGTGAAAGGTATGAAAGTCGAAACTTTCATATTACAAGACTCATTTTAACGCATCTTCGGGCGAAAAGAAGCAACTCCCGGGGTATGAAAAACTAAAATAATGTTTTATGCCAATAAACCTTCAGCTCTAAATGCTGGCAAAACCTAACGCTCGGAGTCAGCGACACTATTTCCAGCCTTTTTTTTTGTTTTGCGGATGGAATATCATCAAATGACTCCTCCCGCTCTGGGCGGAGCGGAAGGGAGTGTCAGACTCTTACTGACTAAAACCCACCCGTGTTTCTTTCTTAGCCCTTTATGTTCCGGGCCAGCGGTAACCCTTTCGGACAATCCCGCTGGCCTGGCAGGCTTCGACCCTAAGGGGCCCTCCTCGATGCTGACATCTCTTTGAGGCGCGTGGAACACGTACGCGCCGTGCGTACGTGCCTGGTCCTTATCGGATGGTGAGCTACCCATTACTCTCCGCCCGCAGGCCCGCGCCTACGGTGGCCAGGAATCGTCACGCGTCCCCCGCAGCGGCTGAGACGGGAGGCTCTCCCTGAACCATCCCGCCACCTCCTTCGCTAGCATGATTGCTTCGCAGAAGGAGGTGACTGCCTCCCACTCCCTCTCGCCCCGGATCATGGCTTGCACCAGGGCCGGACGCGAGAGGTCGCCGCCGCTGCCGATCGCCTCTACGAGGACACGGCGTTGCTCCGCCCAAGCGGGGCAGACTCCACCGTTTCCTCTGGGTGATCCTGGCAATGGTGACACCCAGGCGTTTCCTCCCGCCTGATGATGTGCAGGAACCTCCCGAAACTTCCCTGTCCGGTGAGGACCTGCGCCAGGCGGTAGGTAAGGGCGCCGTGGCGACTCTCTAGCCACTCCTCAAAGAGTGCCCTGCGCTGGGTAGCGACAGTCGCTCTTTCCATGCCGCCATGAGCCTCCAACCTTATTTAAAGATAGATATAGATTTTAGTAAAAGGAAGACTTTCTTTGTTCCGAAGTTGTTCAATATATTGCTGCACTGGCCGATACCGATAGCGGAACGTCACGTCCGTAATAAAATATGTTGAATTCACACTTATGTGTTTATTGACGTACTGAGTAAGCCATTACTTGGCTACCCTAACGTTGGTCGATGCTATTTTGAAAGAATAAAAATCATTTATTTGCTGGTGTTACCAAAGATATTCACATTACATATTCACTAGAAAGAAAATAAAAACTTTTTTACAAAAAAAACAACCGACTTCCAAAAACACTATAAAGAGAAAAATAACTTTAATTTCGGAAGTCGGTGTCTTTGGATTTGTATTTTAGTTTTTTGCCACCGACTTCCGAAGTTAAAGTTATTTTTCTCTTTATAGTGTTTTTGGAAGTCGGTTGTTTTTTTTGTAAAAAAGTTTTTATTTTTCACTTTTTAGCGGGTCAGTTTGTAAATTATCTAAGTTATAATATCCTAATGTCAACTGCTTATCACCTTTTACAAAATATTGCTTTTCCCGATGCATGGACGTTAATTGTTGAGGAGTTCTCCTAGTAAGAACCAGGAGAACTGGAGCTGATTGAGAAGTCACCATCAGCTCCACTTCACCATACGCATTGTAATGAGCATAAATTGCTTAGCAGCCATATTCAAGTAAGTAATCGAATCGCAACCCGTGAAATATTTGTCATTGAGTAGTGCCATTTGTGGTCTTCATCATCAGCTCCACTTTACCAAATCATAATTTCCGAGAGCAAATGCTCAAGTTACTTTAATAATAGACTTAGGTAAGAAAAATTTTGCTAAGGGCCAAGTTTATGTTACGCTTAGTCGTGTAAAGACGCAGGATGACATTGTATTATGCGACTTGGAACCTACCAAATTGCTAAAAAGACCACATGACGAAAAGGCATTGCGTGAAATGCAACGATTGAGGCTTTTATAAATCATCATCAGCCAATT
Source organism: Mesoligia furuncula (assembly GCA_916614155.1). NCBI lineage: Eukaryota > Metazoa > Arthropoda > Insecta > Lepidoptera > Noctuidae > Mesoligia > Mesoligia furuncula. The sequence continues at coordinate 34,539,491 of OU744790.1, forward strand.
GCAGTTCACTGCTGGACGTAGACCTCCCCAAGTTTGCGCCAACGTTCGCGGTCCTCTGCTTCTCTCATCCAGCCACTACCGGCAACCTTTGTTTGGATAGTTATACAGAAGAAAAACTCGCAAAAGTATTTCACTTTAAGAAGTATTTATTAGTTTTTAGACTAGATGCTGATAATCCTGGCTGCAGCATCAGGCCAGACTTATGTCAACATTGCATTGAACTTAAAATTTAGTCCTGTTTAAAATGAGCCCAAACACGACTACGGTGCTGTAATTTCAAGGTTTGTACTTTTTCTGATGCTCGACTGGCTTCAGCATCAGGCCTCTATGTACTTCGGTGTTCCTCATTAACAGTACGTTTATCCACACATCGAGCCCTTTTCAATGAGCCTAAACACGATATATCTGCTGTTAGTTGTCGAGGAGTTAGGTACTCTGCAGACTATCCTGACTGCAGCATCAGGTCATAACTTGATGATCATGAGACCAAATGTGACAAATGCCCTATCAAACATCAAAACAATTTACTAAAACAGTCCTTGCCTGTTCGAGTAACTTCTTACTGTTAACGAGTTGTAACTTCCATCATCAGCCCAGCTACCTGAGATGGTGACCACCATACGCAAATACACAAGATACTTCATAAAATATGAAAAACAATAAGTGAGCCTATAAAATTTGAGGGTTGCCCTCGATTTCTCTAAGATCCCATCATCAGATCCTAATTTGGTGTCAGTGGGACCACCTCAGAACTATCTACTTTCGAACAAAAAAAGAATTTTGAAAATCTGTCCACAATTGGCGGAGTAATCGATGAACAAACATACAAAAAAAATAAAAACACAAACATCCGAACATAGTACCTCCTCCTTTTTGTTAAGTCGGTAAAAAAAAAACATACAAACATCCGAACATAGTACCTCCTCCTTTTTGTTAATTCGGTAAAAATCACTAGGTAGCAGCACGTTACTCCGAGGTCCGTGATGTCAATCCTCGGAGACCGACCTCAGAGTAGCCCCGAAATTATATTTGGTGCTAGGACCTAGCGGTGAATATATCTTTTACCCGCGGCTTTATCCACGTAGAGGGCGTAAATTATCCCACGGGAACGTCCTACTGGGATAAAAAATATCGCATGACCTAACTCAGGTCATGTGTAACCGTGTGCATTTCGTCGAATTCTATGCAGCCGCTAAGGCGTAAAAATTTTAGACATACAGACTAGAGAGGCAGAGAGTTATTTTTGCATAGAAGTAGTATGGTATGGAACGATTATAATATCAACGCTGGCTTGTGCTAGCCCTAAGTTTCACCCCTAACGTCCGACTTCAATTTACACAGCAGTCACGTGTACAAGGGTAGGTACCTATTCTCTACGTATTCAAAGTTTATGCTAACGAGGTGTCTATATTCAGTGTAATTACATCAGCAAACTGAATAATCAACGTCAGTAACCTACTTGAATTGAGACGACGACATTCTACTAAAGAGAAAATGTTAATAGGTACGGCTTCTACCAAAGGAACTAGTCAAAATACAAGCTAACACTTAGTCCAGTTTCCAGGGGTTATGACCTTGGAATTCTATGAAGACTGGATAAACTAGAACTTTTACACACCATTTTTTTCTAACACTGCCCAGTAACTTTGACCATCTTGGAGGTTCAGAAAATTTTGTACTCGTAGAGCTAAAGTGACTCGACTTAACGTATAGACATTAGACATTTATTTATTACTAGCTGCGCCCCGCGGTTTCACCCTCATAAGTTTCGATAACGTGGGAATATCAGGATAAATAGTAGCCTATATGTTAATCCAGGGTGTCAGCTACCTCCATACAAAATGTTTATCAACATCGGTCCAGCCGTTTGAGCATGAAGAAGCAACAAACATATAAACACACACACACACAAACTCACACTCACAAACTTTCGCCTTTATAATATTATATAGTGTGATTTCAACACTTCAAATAGTTTTCAGCTACGAGCTGCAATCTCAATTATCTGCAACATGTTTGTTTTGTCTCATAAACGTTGGTTCCCTGCACGATATCTATTGTTCTTAAACAATGGAACTTAAACTTTATTCTCATTCTATCTAGGATATATTTTTGATAACCACTGCACGTAGTTACGCCTCTTTTGTGCAGTACAGCCTAAATACACTCGTGGGGCGGATTTCGAGCGTAGTAAGTTACGTTCTTGAAAAAAAAACATAACCCTCCTTCTGACGCAGTCGGGTAAAAATGATTTAAAAGGAAAATCTTTTCCTGTTACCTACAGTGTTTTCTTTTGTAAAACTTTCATTCCACGTATACTTAAGTATAGTCAAAAAGCATAATATTTGTGTACCTACATCATACATGGCGTTTTCATATTTTTAGAGCAAATCTGTTTGAATACATGAGCATAGCCTTAGAAAGCCTTATCGTAAAATCATAGCATACATAATCAGCCTATAATGTTCCCACTGCTGGGACTCAGGCCTCCTCTCGGTGAGAGGGAGTGGGCATTAATCCATCACGCGGGCCCAGTGCGGGTCAGTAGATGTCACATGTCTTCGAATTTTTGGTTCCAGGACATGCCGGTTTCCTCACGATGTTTTCCTTCACCGTTTTGAGAGCAGTGGTGATGAAACAATTTACACAAAGTAAAGCGCCTGTCTGGGCGCCTGTGTGGGGTGGGTGGTGTATCGTAAAATCAGCCTGTATAAATTGTCTCACTGCAGGTCAACGGCCTTTTTACATTGAGGTTGAAATAAGTGATTCTTCACCTTCTTTCTTTCTTCTTTCTTTGTGAGTTCCCAGGTTGCTCTACGAAGTTTTCCTTTGGCGTTAGATACTATAATATTATTTAAGGTACTTTTTCCATTAATGCTACGTTTCAAAAACACGGCCTTGAGTAAGAAACGGAGTTTGTAAATCATGAAATAAAGTCAATACTAATTTAAAACTAATATTAATCAATTGCCACCACTCCTTCGTAGTTTCACCGAATTTTCTAACCAGCCGGTCGATTCTGTAAAAATCTCACCGTGAAAAGTTAGGTGAGGTGAGTTTGTTTTTGCTAGGAATTGACACTATGGACAGCTCGCTCCACGCTCACTTCACCTAAATTATCACGGTGAGATTTTTACAGAATAGCACCGCTGCACCCTATCAATCGGAATCTGAATCATTTTGAAGCAAATTGCTAATCCACTGCTTCATAAGTTCGAAAAATGTGTCTGCTCAACACGTAAATAACGCAATGAGTGTTGTTGAAATGTCAATATGAAACCGATTCCAATTGCCCCTCGGTTAGTACGAGTATTGCAAGCCAACTAGCGCATAAATACCGGAACCGCCATCGCTCCATTATGTTCCGTATCACAGGTTACATCAGACTCAGTCGACTTGCTTTCAATAGCGATTCAGTCACCGATCTCCTACACTGTCCCACAGCTTTGCAATCTGTGGTAAATCGCGTGCTTTAGTACAGTAGACCGCACTTTGATGGTAACACTTTGAGCTTGTCTAGCTCCGGACGGAGTTTCAATGGAATGTAAGGCAAGCTTAAACTGTTTTTAATGCAGGTGCATACAGATTGGTTTTGTACACTAGCACAGTGTGAACGTCCGGCTATGTTCACACTGCGGTTTTCTTGATTGTTCTAAGCCTTTTGGTTTATTGACGTAAATAGAATGGGTTCCTAGTTATTGAAAGTCGATAATCTATATATATATGAAATGAAATGACGTTTGTTAATCTGCTGGACCGTTTGTACTCGCTTAGTACAAACTAATGAATGTTACGGTAGTATAGCTAGCTATCGATATATAGGTACATTATCATTAGGGCTTGGCTCTCGGAAAGTATCGTGTCTCGAAGTCCCAGGTCTTTTTGTAAATTTTGTTGTCTCGCGTCCCGAGAGTTTCGGTTCGAGACTTGAGACACTGGCCACCATAGCTTACAGTCTCAAAATACGGTTTTTTTTATGGTGTTTCCTTGAACTTCAATTTGCCTAAGCTGCAACAAGACTTACGTCACTGATGAGATGGAAGACACACACAATTTGCATGCGAAATTGTCGGGTGATGAGAATTCCACATTTCCAGTGCTACAGATAACAAAGAATAGAAAAAATCAAATGAAATCTGTTTTTTTTGAAGTGAAAACTTATATACTTTTTGACATAATTTCTTTACTATTTGACATTATATTTATACAGACAATTCAAATTTTTCACCTCTTTATTATGTAGTGGTTTTAATGGGAGTCATAACACTTGGATTTAGTAGGTTTTTATATATATATATATTTTTTTATTTATCCTTTTGATAGATTCTTATTTTGTAAATGTGAGGCTGAGGACTTTGTAGGCCTTATAGACTTTAGATCTGTAGACCATTTTCTATTCTGCGGCCTGCGCTGTCCTCCCGTACCTGCTGTAATCTGGAAACATTGTAAAAGCCAATTATTTTTTAAAAGAGTAACCGTGGAGTTTCTTGCCGGTTCTTCGACCAATTGGAACCGTGCACCTAGCTTCTGATGTTTCATAAGTGCCCATGTAGGTTTATGTGAAATAAAACATTTTGATTTTGATTTTGATGACGGTGACGGTGACGGTGACGATTACGGTGACGGTGACGGTGACAGCGACGGTGACTGTGACGTTGACGGTTACGGTCACGGTGACGGTGACGATGACGGTGACGGTGACGGTAACGGTGACGGTGACGGTGACCGTAAAAGTGTCGGTGACGGTGACAGCGACGGTGTAGATGAGGGTGACGGTGACGGTGACGGTGACGGTCATGGTGACGATGACGGTGACGGTATCGGTGACTGTGACGGTGACGGTCAATGTGACTGTGACGGTGACGGTGACGGTGACGGTGACGATGACGGTAACGGTGACGGTGACTGTGACGGTGACGGTGACAGTTACAGTAAACGACGTTAATATTCAAGTTTTCACTTCTGCCGGCACTCCCGGTGTGCAACCCGTCGTTTTTTTTTTTATCGTCAGGGTGTGAGACGAAAGATTAAATTACTTGAAGTTTTTTAGTTGAAAATAAATCTTCGCGACAAATACACTCTATTCTAATACACTCTAGTATTTTTTTCTAATACTCTTGCTCAACTAAACAGAACCTTATTCAGAACTTCATTCATAACATTTTGCGTCCTTTGTATGTTAATATAAAAACAAGCTTGATAACAGGATAATTTTGTTAAACGGTTAAAGGTCTAACTAAACGTTTGCGGCGTGTGTTGTGTGTCTTCACTTACATAACACACGCCGCAAGCGCATTGAAGCCTTATTCCGTTTGCATTGAACATTAACTCCGTGAGCGAAGCCGGCAGTAACTAATTAACGGACGGAGGTAATGCTTGCACGGATATAAGTGGATGAGTGGCCGTTCATTTTGAGTTAATATTATTTCTCGGAATTCTTGAAAGAGAAAATGTAATTAAAACGGAAAGTACAGTTTTTGAGTTTTTTTTAAGGAGAAGTCGTCGTCGTCGTCGTTCAGCCGGTAGACGTCCACTGCTGGACATAGGCCTCCCCCAATTTTGGGAGGGTTTGCCATAATCGCCACGCTTGGCAGGCGGGTTGGCGATCGCAGTATGATATGATGGTGGAATACATAGAGAACGCTGCTGCCCATTCTCCGGTGCGATCCTTAGTCGCCTTTTACGACACCCACGGGAACTAAGGGGTGGTGCTATTCTTTAAGTCCGGCACCACACAGACAGGAAGAAATAAGGAGAAGTGTCGTAAGTTAACTCATAGGGCGATATTTTTGTCTGCCTGCATGCGATTGCAGTTTTGATATTTTATAGGTTAAGTACGTTTTCGAAACTATTTTTTCCGCATCCGGCTTTCGAGGTATTCAAAAGCATGCTTTGAATACCAGAAATGGCGGCAGGAAAACAAAATGAATTCTGCGGTTTTGAATAACTTTGATTCCAATCCAACTTTGCTCAGCTTAGCCGTACCTAGGCTAAGCTGAGCAAAGTTGGATTGGAATCAAAGTTATTCAGAGTTAATAGGTAAGGCTGGCATCGTAAAATCGAAAAAAATCAAAGTGTTCCATAACAGAGGTTATTAAAGCACGAGTCGCTGACGAGGTATTAAATAGTATCACGCGAATTATGTGCAGTTTCATACGTGACGTCATTGCGAGAGAGCGGTTTTGTGTTACAATGCAGTAAGTTTATTTTTATGGCCCCATTCTAGCATTTTACAGTGGGACTGGATGACTAGGTTCTTTTACAATGCGTCGACACACTTTTCTGAGCTAGACATAGAATTATTAAAACATTAAGGGCGAATTCGACTAACCTTGTATAACTCGTCTTAAGGATACTGCCAGGGTCGCGGGTTGTTCGAAAGAGATTCCGTGGCCCCTGGCACAGGCAACTGAAGGAACACGGGTGAGTTTTAGTCAGTAAAGTCTGACACGCCCTAACAAAACAAAAGCTGCGTATAGTTACCGCAGCTTTAACTGGCCACGGGTCATTCAATAAACACCTCTTTGTCATAGGAGTAACGGACAGTCCGTTGTGCAGGGCCTGCATGGAGGACGACGAGACAGCGGCACATGTGCTTCTAAACTGCCCGGTGATCGCCACGTACAGGGCAAAGTACTTCGGTAACCCAGGTACCCTACGTGAGACGGTCAGTAACATCAAGGCGTTGCTGGCCTTCTTTGAGGAGCTGGGGTGGATCGAATAGTCGATTTTCCCACCCATACGCAAAATACGCGCATTGACGTGGAGTTGCGGACACCAGCCCGTAGTACCTATTACCTATTATTACCTATTAGTCAGTAAAGTCTGACACGCCCTCCCGCTCCGCCCAGAGCGGGAGAAGTTATTTGATGATTTCCCACCCATAAAAAAAATGTCTTAAGTAGACAGCGAATAGATTGTGACAGTTTCTCCATATACAAAAACTGTCAGACGTCAAATTATTTTACAGGTAATAGTTCTAATCTGTATTTACTAAAATCAGCCCTGAATAACTAAATTAGTTTTATCCAAGATATGTTTTGTTCTCTGTGGTTACGAGATGTAACGTTCCTCAATTACAACATAATATACTTGATAGTTAAGTACCTGTCATAAAATCCACCTCATTATTAACATTTTGCAACTATAAACTTAGTACCTACTAACATACAGATTGGGTAGGTTCCTGCTGCCCACGCTTTTAATAATTCGCACAAAACTTTTTCGAAGAGAACTCCAATAAAACGTGGAATGAAGAAAAAAATAAAAAACTGAAGTATTTATTGGACCAACTTTAGGGAGATTAGGGTCTTTGTAGTAATTAATAACAAGAAGTAACGATGTCTCCTACTAATAAATGTGTTGTAATGGATTCCGTTTTGCTAATCTTGTCACGGAACACGAAGAGTTTCATAACATGAAAATTGAATATAATGGCAGAGACACAGGTGCGCTTTCTAAGATAAATTGGTATAGAAACCATTTTAAAGAAGAAGCGGGTACTAACTTTTTAATGGTTCAGAAACTAAAGGACTTTTGTACGATGCAGGATCGTTATTTGATTAATAATTAATCGGAAACTGAACTAACCAAATACTGCTTTTTTGTTTGAGGTAGTTAGGCAGGTAAGTAGGTAAATAGAAAGAGAAAGTAAATAAATGTCTGGATATAAATAGAAACTCTATTCGCTAGAGATCAGGGGTTTTAAATAGGCCACTTTGGCAGAATCATAAAAGGATAACTAATATTATGAATCATAATATGGCGAAGATAGTCCGTGTTTCTCTTTTTTTCGCTGCACTACGTAGCACAGTAGGTATGATAAATGCATCGAATAATGGACATCACTTTTTTATTATTCTAATCGATAGTATACTCGTACCTACACTGTTTTGGATGCTAGAGTAAGCATCTGATATTTTACAGGCGGGTTATCATAACACTAAACAATAATATGTGTGAAAATAAAATGCTAATACCTTATAGAACCTGCGCAAAAAAATAATTTCACATCTAAAAAATTCTTTTTTTGTTTCTAAAAATAGCAGATAATTGGCTTTATGACATACTATAATTAAAACATAAAAACGTTGCATACATAATAAGATAATACAATTCTTTTGATTTCTATGGATAACCAGAAAAAAATTATTTTCTTTACCTTTTTTTATACTTGTGTATACTTTATATAATATGTATATTTTAGTGTTAAGTTGTAAAATAGTAACATTGTAATTGAAATTTTAAAAATGAAAAAAATATTGAAAAAAATATAGCTCTAGTTCTAAGCTGAATTGGTTTTGGGAGTTCTACTCTAGCATTCAAAACAGTGTATACTATCGAATAAAAGAATAAAAAAGCGATGTCCGTTTTTCGAAGCATTTATGTGTGCGATCAAAGAGATTGGGATTGGATTTCGATTGGATTGATTGGTATTTATATAACAGACAAAAAATAATAACTGAAAAATCCTTCACCAATGGGATTTGATACGATTATCTTAACAGTTAACTGTCCATTATGATTCATAATGTTATCCTTTTATGATTCTGCCAAAGTGGCCTTGTCAGGCCCCCTGAAATACTCTTGGGCGTACGATTACGGCATGTGTAACGTTCATAATAATTAAAGGTTCCAGCATAACTGGAGCCTTGTACGTACGTGGCGTTAGTTAGTGCTAATTTACATTTTGCACGCTACAGAGAGTAGAGGGAAATCAGGACCAGTGACGCGCTTCGTTTCTCGCATCGCGCTGAATTTTCCAAATGGGAAAACGTATCCAATTTATGGACAATTGGCCACAAATAATTATTATTCTGCGTTCATTTTATGATTCATGGCACACGTTAAAACAGCACTTTTACCGCAGTGGTATGACAGGACATAGGTATTTATTCAAAATTAATTGCTTGATTGCTTTGTGTTGTTGTGTGTGGTTTCAACTTCATCGATTCTAATACTTACGTAAGTATATCAAAAGCGAAGAAAAAATGCGCGTGAACTTTTTATGCGTCAGAAAAATAAAACGTCTGAAATCGGATTAATTGGTTTCCGTAGCCATAAAACTTTTCTAGCATGACGAACTTTGATGTCATACCGTATACCGTTCTGTTTTGACTTTCCTCGCCGAGCAGTATAACTACATATAATGAAGGCGTACCGAAGTTAAAATGGTACACTTAATATTTTCTAAAAAAAAAAACGGCCAGAACGAAGTTCAAATTGAAAATCCGAGATAAAGGCGGCAAAAATTGCAAAATGACGAAAATTTTTACATTTTTGCAGCCTCCGTCTTGGATTTTCATTTTGATCTCCTTTTCGGCTTTCACCCTCGACAACCATGCAAATGACACCCATAATTAAATATTAAAAAAAATCGCAGCCGCCATCTTGGATTTTAATTTTGACCTGACTATCGGCTTCAGCACCCTTGGAAACCGTAGAAACGACCCATGATGATATAAATTGAAAATTTTTGCAGCCGCCATCTTCATTTTGACCTCACTATAGGCTTTAGCGAAAACAAAAAAACCACGAAAACCACGAAAACGACACCGATGACGAATTTGAAAAATTTTGCAGCTGCCATCTTAGATTTTCATTTTGATCTCACTACCGGCATAGAAACCATAAAAACGTCACCATGACAAAAAATTTTAAAATTTTTGCAGCCGCCTTCTTGGATTTTAATTTTGAACTCACTATCGGCTTCAGCACCCTGGAAAATCATGAAAACTATCTCTCACTCTCTCTCTTTCTATTACTTACATAAATATAATAAAAAACTCGTACCCAAGCAAGCTCCGTAAAAGAACATCGTTCCAAAAAATTATTGCTAAGTACAATTTTTTTTTGGAGGATTTTAACGATTCTGATGTCAAAAGAATTGTTGCCTGTTTTTATGTATGTTCCAGGTTTACGCAATAAAATGTCAAATCAAATGTCGACTAAACGGTAATAACGCTGTTTAAATGCACAGATATTGTAAGGATCTAGTCAACACATAAACTAAGTATTTTATTTATCAAGCTACTGGCTACTTGATTAAAAATACTGCATTATGTTCGTATTCTACAGTTTACTGCAAAATTGTAACAAGACGAGAAAAAAAAGATAAATTCACGTGAGCGGAAACCACGGGCACAGCTAGTTTAATAGGTAGGTATATATAAATTAAATTAAATTTTATTTAAATAAATTAATAAATTATAATATCCGAACGAATTCCGTCTCCTTTACCAGTATTCCGGTGTAGAGCAATATAAGCAGTCCCAGTGAAACAAATCGGAATTGGTTAACTGACAGGTTTTATTTATGCTTAAAGTAAGTAGGTATACTTTGGTATTGTTGCCTAGGTGAAATCTACGTAATTTAAAGTACCTAACGTAAAGATATTGTAATTAATATATTTTAAGTATATTTTATTAGCTTCATTTTTTAATTAATGTGATCAATAATTTTGCATGCTAGTTTTAGTGAGCCAGTATTGTTTTAGAAACTGCCCGACCGACCATCGGTAACGTAGGTTCTTATTCTTGCAAAAAAAAACGCTTCATTTCATTTCAATCAAGCGCCAGAGAGTAGTGGTGGCCAAGTGGTAACGGCCGCGACTTACGAGTTGTAGGTCGTAGGTTCGAAACCAAACAGGCGCTTTACTTTGTGTAAATTATTTCGTCACCACTGCTCTCAAAACGGTGAAGAAAAACATCGTGAGGAAACCGGCATGTCCTAGAACCAAAAATTCGAAGACATGTGACCTGCCAACCCGAACTAGGCCCGCGTGGTAGAATACGGCCCACTCCCTCTCACCGAGAGGAGGCCTGTCTGGCAGTGGAAACATTATGCTGCAGGCTGATTATGTAAGTGACAGTCTGATTCGTATCATATTATGTACGAAGCTACATTCTGACTTCACTAAAAGGTCAGGTTATTTGAGTATTTAAATTCATTAATTTAAATACTCAAATAACCTGACCTGTCAAAAATGTATTTGGTTTACATTGCACGCACAGTCGCACGCACAGTCGCACGCACTTATAAAATAACCTCATCAAATATTTAATTCAGTAAATTAATAATTGGTTTTATAAACAAAATAGCGTGAACACTTGAACAGGTATTATTTGCCACTAAAATTATACCGCATAAATGAACCGCATGCCATTTAAGAGGGAACAGGGCGTGCGATTCTCCATACAAAAATTCCCCTTTTTTCTTCCTGAATAATGCCTCTAGAGCAATTTTTTTTCATAAAATGGTCTGTAAACACGTCCCTGTCATTTTCTTTTTTCAGCAACTAAGCAGTAAAGAAAATATGACCCTCTAAAAATTACAAAATATGCCCTATTTTTAAGGACTACCAGACAAATTAGAAAAGTTTTTAAGATAAAAAAAAATTATGGGAACCTAATCATACTCTTTCTTATTGTTAATGTAAAAATAATGTAATCGGCTCAGTTTTCGAGGAGAAAAAAAGGAAATACGAAACGTCGATCTCGTCAAATTTTTTGTGATAATTTCGGTTTGAGCTGCAGCTGTCCCTATCACACACCACGGGGGCAGACTTGAGGTATGGCGACGGCAATAGTTTCTTCAAATACCTATTTTACAAATTCCTCGCAGGCCCCGTCCCCTCTTAAGATACAATTTGAAGTTGAATAGGTACTAAATTGACGCTTTCAATGAAAGGAATTATAAAAACCTGGCAAGAGCGACTCTGACTCGCGCACCGAGGGTTCCGTACCATCATGTGTTTTTAAATTTTCATCGGCGAGGCCTATATTCATCAGAGATATTTAACACTGTGCACTGCGGTGTAGAATATTGCAGTTTTATGTCATCGCCATCTCTTGACCGACAGTGGAATTAATGTAACTTTTGTTGAAGATTTCTGAAAAAGTGTGCTATTTAGAGACTTCGTTTTATTTTTCCTGTAATCTTTACATAAACTTCTATCACATAGAATAATTTCAGGTTTTTCTCTTTGTAAACTTCTGAGATAAGGGGGGGCGGGAGACGGTATTTTTTTACATTTTTCATTAAAAGTCGAAAACTATGCGACCTAAAAAAAAAATGAAAACATGTTTGAGAATGTGCAAACTGCGTTCTTTCATATGATACCCCACATGCCCTAGTAGCCCCACTTCGAATTTTTCAGATCCCCTTTCAGTCCCTGATGTTGCAAAAAATATAAGTACATATATTTTTATTTCTTTCTTATTTGTGAAATAGTTGGGCAAACGTCATCTAAAACTATTCCAAATTTCAAGTTGATAGCATTAGTAATTCATGAGATATCCAGCTGTGACAGACAGACAGACGGACTTAGTCCAACCATAAGGGTTCCGTTTTAACCATTTTGGTACGAAGCCCTAAAAATCGGAGCAATTGAATGTTCGTTAAACTGTGTTGAATAGTTAAGAAAGTTAATAAACTTAATAGGAGAATTTATGCTGTATTCCACTGCAGATTAGAGCATGTCTACAGAAGAATAATTAATTTATCGTAACTTACCGCGTGTGGACTTTGAAATATTCACTTTGGTGCTTTTAACCTACAACTCGGCTACGAACGTAAACGGAATATCAAATTGAATTATAATTGAAAAGCGTCACTAATTAATGCGGGCTGTCTAAAATTGTGGAAACAGTTTCACCTCGTATGTTTTTCAGCACTTTGGTATCGTGTTTATTTGTACCTACCTAAAGTCAAATTGCAACATGGACAGCCGAATTTGTTCGTTAATTGTTGTTTATCGAAACCGAATCCAACAAAAATTGCTTCGAATTCCGCATTTTCGCGGTTTTATATTGTATACTTACGGGCCCAATTTCAGATACTCGCGATTTTAGGAAGATAGGTATCTATTGGATTTTCTAATAACATTTTGTCACTTATATTAAACTAGCTTCCGCCCGCGGCTTCGCCCGCGAGGTATGTCGTTAAAAACTATCCTATGTCCTTCTCCGGGATGCAACCTATCTCTCTGCCAAATTTAATCGAAATCCGTTCAGTGGTTTAGGCGTGGAAAGGTAATATACAGACAGACAGAGTTACTTTCGAATTTATAATATTAGTATGGATGTAAAAGGATTGTAATGAAAATTAAAAATTTTGAAAAAACCCACGACGGTTAAATGTTCTTAATTGGAAAAGGATAAAATCATTTAAAACCCCCGGCTTAAAGAATTTATGTAACGAGACTAAAACAGATCTTACTTAAATTCATATTTTTAATTTTGCTTTTTATTTCAAACTTTTTAGAGAGCATAGGTTCACATAATGAGAAGAAAAGATATGAAAACCGCATCAAAATCGGACTAGTAGCTTTGGAGATAAATTGCAAGAATGGTTTGTACAAACAAATGTTTACTGCAGTGCCCCCTGGTGAGTTGTCACCGTAACACCTATGTAAGAACATGCACCAATCAAATCCAAACCCGTCACTGAAAACCGCATCAAAATCCGACTAGAGTTTAGAGAGAAATTTCAACATTGGTTCAAACACACATCCTCTGACGGCTCTGACTAGTGTTGCCAGGTGTCCCGGTTTAGGCGGGACGTCCCGATTTTCAGGGGTCTGGGGACGCGACCCGATTTGTACCTGATCGGGACCCTAAATGTCCCGATTAATCAAAAAATGAAAAAAAAAAATCATAAAAAAGTATATTTACGCTACGTAATTTTTTTTAACACGGAACGCCATCTATTGGCTTTGGATATATTCAAATATTGAGAATTTCGAAACTGTGCAAAAAGACTTAAAACCCCTTGTTTTTTTTTGTTTACTGTCCCGATCTGCAACCCTAAATCCCGATTTTTTTGACCTCATGTACCGATTTACAACAAATCGGACCTGGCAACACTAGCTCTGACCCCAAACGCATATACTGTCTCCGTACCGTCGCACGTCGTGGGTAAAAATGATGTAGGTACCAGGTCCACGCGGCAGTTCGCAACTTCACACCGGCTTCGGTTAAGTAAATAAACAATTATTGAACAATCACACTAATATTAAAAAGGTGAAAGTTTGTAATAAGTATGTTTGTTACTTCTACACGCTCAAACGGCTGGACCAATTTTGATAAAATTTTGTATACCTACCTCCATACAAAATTTAGCTTACACCATGGATTAACATATGGGCTACTTTTTATCCCGATATTCCCACGGGATCGACATTTACGCGGGTGAAACCGCGGGACACAACTAGTCCTTACATAAAACCAGGGACCGGACAACCCCGCTTAAGAGTTAAGCCTTTGGACAGGGTAACCCGTACATGGGGTAACTCATATCGCAGTGTTACCTTTTGTTCGAGTTACATCCTCGAAACCCAGTGAAACGGTTAACACCTTTATTAAGGTAACCACGTGAAGGGGTTAACCCCTTCAATGACTTAAGCCTACCTATGAGGTTACCTTCTCGAAAAGCTTTTTTTCGTGTTACCCTGGATTACCTAATAAACTTGAGCTGCATGTAGTTGGGGGGATACTTAAACCCGTGCGTCGCCATATTGCCTTACTATGTTTATTTAGTTATTACGATTTACGAATTTGACAACAAGTGACGCGTGACATTTAAGCGAACTAACATTAAGATGAGTAAGACAGGTAAGTGATAAATGATTTATTTTCTGTAAGTAGGTTTTTACAAACACTTTTACACGTCATCATATTTTTTAAACTAGATGTGGTCGGCGTTTCCTATCTGACTACTCTGAGAAGAAAGGCCGAAACAAACTCAGAGGTCACAGTCTCTTTTAAAGTCCAGACAAAATCTTGGTCAGATCATGTGAAGACCATGTAGATTGATGTCTGAAATGGTCTTTTGAGGAAAGAACCACACAGATTGAGCGGACCTGTCCAATCAGTGCACGCATTTGTCAAAAATCGTGCAGCTCAACTCAGAAATTGAGGAGCTCAACGATTCGACGAACAATACCAAAGAAAGGACATTTGGGTAGGCCGCGTAAATTACTCAAACTGCCAGATCATGATTAAAACTAAGAAGGAAAACAGAAAAAAAAATTACCCACATAGTCCTCACATTCACAATAATTCAATGAAAAAAAAAAACTTAACAAAGTAAATATTCATGTCATTGTCTAAATAAAATTCATCAATGTCAATGTGTATATAAAAAATCCGAACATAATCTTTGAGGATCATGTAGAGTAGTGTCTGAAATGATCTTTTCAGGAAAGAACCACACGGATTGAGTGGACCTGTCCAGTCAGTGCACGCATTTGTCAGTAACCGTGCACCTCAACTCAGAACTTAAGGAGCTCAACGATTCGACGAACAATACCAAAGATAGGACATTTGGGTAGGCCGCATAAACTACTCAAACTGCCGACCATGATTGACCCACATAGTCCTCACATTCACAATAATTAAAATAATATAATACTTTATACAGTAGATGTACATGCCATTGTTTAAGTAAATAGATACTTAAAAAAAATATATATATTAAAGTGTAAAATTGCAAAATAACATGCTGCTCCAATAGGAGCTGCTCCAATAGGAGCAGCTCAATCCCAAGCCTTTTTGTCCTCAATATAGTCTTTTACAGTATAATAGGCTTGCTGGCATAGTTTTCGCTTTATAAAAGCTTTGAATTTATTAAGGCTTAGTTCTTGAATGTGGCTAAGAAGCTTATTATAAAAACGTTTAACCTATTTTCTTGAGCCTTGTTGTAGGAACAACAAATTTGTGTTTGTTCCTAGTATTTATGTTATGGATATCACTGTATTTTTTAAACAGATTAATATTTTTATGTGCATACAAAAGATTATCATAAATGTACTGAGAAGGCACAGTCATTATATTAATCTCTTTAAATTTGTCTCTGAGGGAGTGTCTGGGACTTAATTTATAAATAGAACGAATTGCCCTTTTTTGTAAAATAAAAATTGTCTGAATATCGGCGGCATTTCCCCACAACAGAATACCGTACGACATCACACTATGAAAATAACTAAAGTAAACTAAACGGGCTGTCTCTAAATCAGTCAAATCACGAATTTTCCTAACGGCGTATGCTGCAGAGCTAAGCTTTTTTGTCAATTTATCTATATGGGGGCCCCATTGAAGCTTGGCATCCATCGTTATGCCTAAGAATACTGTGGTATCTTCGGGTTTTAACTCTTCATCCTTAATGAGAACACTAGTTTCTACTTGTCTAACGTGGGGTATCGTAAACTTAATACATTTCGTTTTTTTTTCCGTTAAGAAGTAGGTTATTGACATTAAACCAGTTAACTACTTTTGAAAGGGCGTTATTTACATTGTCAGTAACCAGCTGCTGACGTTTGATTTTAAACAAAAGAGAAGTGTCATCTGCAAACAACACTATATCACGATTATCCTTTATGAGGTACGGCAAGTCATTGATATAAATAAGGAACAAGAAAGGACCAAGAATTGAGCCCTGGGGGACCCCCATTCTTACTACAGATCCGGGTGACCTTTTTCGGTTAACATCAACTCTCTGAATCCTATCACTCAAGTAAGAAGTAAGAATATCCAGAGAGGCGTTCTGGATTCCGTAGTGGTGCAGTTTCCTGATTAATTTATTTTTATTAAAAAATCTTTGCAATTGATTCATAATAAGTTTTTCAAAAATTTTACTAATGGTAGGTAGTACTGAAATAGGTCTATAATTAGTAGGGTCTGATGTACTACCCGATTTAAACAACGGTATTATTTTACTGTTTTTCATAAGATCAGGAAACTCACCACGATCAATACAATTATTAAAAATAACAGCTAAAGTAGGTGCTACAATGTTTATAATCGACTTAGCAACATCCACAGAATTACCCCAGAGATCTGCGGTCTTTTTAACATTTAACGTGTGAAAGGTTTTAAGTATATCGTTACAGGTTACATATTCAAAGTGAAATTCAGAATCCCAAACTGAAACGTTTTCTTTAAGTAAAGACTCTGCGGCAGCGGGTGATGAGTTAAGAGATTTAGTAGTTGATACTGGAATCTCTGCAAAGAAATTTT
Organism: Mesoligia furuncula; assembly: GCA_916614155.1. Lineage (NCBI taxonomy): Eukaryota > Metazoa > Arthropoda > Insecta > Lepidoptera > Noctuidae > Mesoligia > Mesoligia furuncula. Next base: position 34,556,506 of record OU744790.1, read on the forward strand.
CAAAGGCCGCGGCGACTTGAGAATCTGATTTAATTATATTGTCATCAATAGCAAGGCTGTAGTCACTACTTCTGGTGCATGACCTTCCCGTTTCGCTATTAATGACATTCCAAGTCGTTTTAAGAATGTTACTACTATTTTTAATTTTTGAACTCAAATAACGTGACTTGGCAATACTACAAACTTTTTTAAATATTTTAGAATAATTCTTAACATATAAATTAAATTCAGCAGTGTTTATATAAATCCATTCTTCATATAATTCATAAAGTCGCTTTCTACTTTTATGTATACCAATGGTGGCCCAGTCACTGAAGGAAGGGTTACTATTAATCGATAATGTTTTGGGAATAAAAGTGTTATCAAATTGTGTGCAAAACATATTAAAAAAATCATTATATTGTTGATTATCATTAGTGAACAAAAGTGGTAATTTACCCAAGAGTTTAGTTTTAAATGTTTCCAAGCGATTAGTTGTTTTTGGGTTAACAGTGATATCTTTTTTAGTAACTTTTTTGTTGTGATTTGGAATTCTGATCAATTGTCCGCAATGATCCAAGTCTATTAGGTTAATAATTTCTTTGTGGGTCGGTATAACATCTGTATAAAAAGTGATTATTATTTAAAATACTGAGTTAAATTAATGTCAATATTATGACAATGACATGTAATTATATTTGTTAATATAAGCTAATGTCTATATGATCTTATAGTTCAATTTTGCTCGTCACACATGTGTGTGTTTGTTTAAATATTTAGATTTTATAAAGTTTTTCATAGTTGGGCGTCGTAAAACTTTTACCGCCTTTATTGCAAGTTCAATACAAAGTTTTAAGTCCAATGTTATCATTGTCATCATCACCATCATTTTCATCGTCAATCTCACAATCGCTATTCATGTCGGTATTAATATCTCCTGTTATTGTAGAGCAATGAGCTGTTAAAAATCTTGACATTCTTTTAAAATTACTGCTGTTGTCAGTAGTAGGTAATTGAATATATTTGAGCCGTCGGTATCATAAAATAATTTATGACCTCTAAAACTAACTTGCACATGTTTTCTTTTAGGAATTCGCCAGTTTGTCGTTCTAAAATTTCCAAAACAGCTAAATTTCTAACTTTATCTGGCCTTCTTTTATATATTGTAAATTAATGCCTAAGAATTTTTTTTCCAAATATGAAGCTGAATCAAGTTTAAGGCTTATTAAATTATTTCTAATTTCTGACTTGATTTTTGATTTTATTTGGTATGCTTTTTCCGGTATCATTCCCTTTATTACTTTTATATTTATGTGTTTAGTTTGAATATTAGAAGGAACAGCTATGTTAATTATATCTTGAAATGCATCTTGTATCAATGCAAGAGGTCGCCCATGTACTGTAACTAATTTCACACAATTGTTTATAACTTGGTCTGACGTTGTAAAATGTCGAGATGTACTTGGTTGGTGCTGTTGATTTTCCATATTTATATTAGTTATAAGTAGATATTCTTGCACATGTTTCGATGAAATATGATTTTTTAAATTGGTCGTATGCTTGCCCTAGAACAAAACGAGTAATTAATTATAAACATGTTCACTTACTAGTTTAATAAAAATATTGAATAAATCAAGACCTACGTGAAGTGGTCGGGCCACGTTCATTTAATGCCCATGTTTATACCTAATTTGCTACCTATTTTAGTAAGTCAGTAGGGATTAATATCTATGATAATTATTAGATTAACACTAAGGTAATGCTATTTTCCAAAGACATTAAAGTATATCTTAAATCTCTTTGCTATTTTCTATATAAGATTAGGCGTAGTAACAAATATAAAATCTTAACTTAATGGCATTTCCACATAAACATTTGCTTGTGTTAAAACACAAACACTTACGAGTAGTAACGATGCATAGCATCTCGCCTCGGCTGTGGCATTTTCACAGAAAGACAATTCTTGTAGTAATAGGTATAATAGGGATGCTACAACGCACAGTTAAACATAAACACTGCTAAATTGCTTTTACTTCCGTAGTTCCGTCCGAGTTCCGAATCAAATAACGAATGATGAAAATAAACAAGTATAGACACGAAAAAATAAATATTATTACAATGTTTAGCATGTGTGACGAGCAAAATTGAACTATAAGATCATAATAGACAATACTTAGTTATTTTTCCATGTTTACAAGTCGCTCGGCAAGTCGGCACACGCAAGATTGGCGGACCGCCGGGCGCGGTACGATGTCACGTGCGGTCGTGGTTATGCAATTTTCAAACTAATATCGATTGTAAACAGTGCATATTACAATGTCTTGAGTTGGAATGGCTTACCCTGTTACAGTGTTACAGAGTGTTGAAAGGGTAACCCGTTCGTAACGGGTTAACTTCACCCGTTCGAAGGTGTAACATGAATCATAGGGTTTTTTTTTGAAGCGCTTAAATAAACCCCTTCAAAAACCCTTTCAACGACTATCCGGCCGGTCCCTGCATAAAACCACAAAGACGAACCGCAGTGGAAATATCTCGCCGCAAACTATGATATCAATAAGGTAGGTACAGTCAACAGCAAAAGTAGATGATCAAAATCAGAAATTCAATACTAATCAACGCAGTTCGCGTCAGAACTGTGTGGCGTCGAAGTGATTCAAACCACTCAAGGCCACAACAACGCCACACAGAAATCACTTCGACGCCACACAGTTCTAACGCGAACTCCGTTCATTAGTATTGAATTTCTGATTATGATCATCTACTTTTGCTGTTGACTGTACCTATTACCGGCTTGTACCTGTCCCGCTTTAGAACATGGACTTTTCTAAAACAAGGTTTTCCCAAAATGAATTCCTATCTCATATGTTTTTCTTTTTGTGACTTATATTACCTAGTCTTAGTTTAGTTAATAGCTAAAAGTGAAAATTATAAATGCCCGGATTCGAACCCGCAACCTCGTGAAGGGGAAAGCGCGCTAACCTCACGCCGTCACGGCTTTTCGATCAAGTTTACTTCTATTTCCAGGAATTTCAAACGCTTCGGAACGGGGAATTTATGGCCAGTGCAGTATTACCTATTGTTGGTGGGGGAGTCCCGGTGCAATATACTTAAGGGTGGGTTTGGTTGTCTGCGATGCATTTAGCGGGTTGTTTACACGGAGCGTAGAGGCGGGCGGGCGCGCCGCGCGGCATCGGCCTGCATTTCGATCGCTTGGCGCGGGTTTCTTCCCGTGTAGGTAGGTAGGTATTTACCAAAATTTTGGTGTGAAGATGTGGTCGCGGGAGGCGTTTTGGAATTCCACCGCGCAAGGTCGTCGCCCGCATCGATCGTTGGCGACAAGCCTAGTGTGCGCAAGTGCCGCAGTCCCCCTCCGCGCTGTACCCGCACGGTCTAACATAACTGTTTGAGTAAGTAGGTAGGTACGTACCTACGTATCTTCGAAAAACACAAGCAGAATTGTTCAGAATGTTTAGTCTCAAAGAGGGCGTCCGTGGGCGCAGACGGCGCCCCCGACCTTGTTCTGGCGAAAAAACGCCGACCGCGCGTCAGTCGCTCCAACTAATTCGTAACTGTGATAAAACAAACACCAAAGTAATAGTTAGGTACTCACAACACTACTAGCAAATAACTTCAATAATATAGTAGGTAATTCATAATAAAATTCCTAAGATTGTTTACTTTCCGATTATCCATGGGTGTGGTTGAATGACTTCTTCTCACGAAGCGTGGTAGCCGTAGGGAGCCTGGTGGGGAGGCCACGTGATCTATTACTACGCTCGACACCTTGCCACCACGAGGTCGGCGATGCATCTGATTCTGCGCGTTGCATTTCCCACGTTTAAGCTCTATAATCGCTTGCAGCGTGACCGTAGCTGTTGACACAGGCTGAAATCAACCTTTAATCAAAAGCCTTACGGTCGACATTGATCTAGAGCATTTATGCCGTTTCTTAAATCACTCGATGCACTGTGTATATATATCCCTATTATATTTTTGCAAGACAGTTCAAATTTACTACGACTCAATTTGCCAGCGTGCTTGTGCTTTTCATTCATGCGCCACTACGGCGGGAATTACCTGTAAATATGGAAGATTTTAAGTTTCATTCATGATTTTCAGCATTATCCTCATAACGTAGAGGTACTTAATTATAATAATGTAGTATCTTACCACATACTTACGACCAATATGGAAGAAAGAAAATTAATAAAACTTAAATAAAAAGGAATTCATTCATATTATTCACACTTTTATGCATCCATTACCATTTAATGAGGTGTAGTTTGCAAAACTTCTTGGATGTGTGAAAATTTGAGTAAATTTTATTTTTATTGTGCTTAATAAAATTTACTTACTCAATTTTTATCGGGAAAATGTGCTTAAAGAAGTATACTGAAGTATCGTAAAACATCTGCTTATACCGTTAAAAGGAAATAAAAGGACACAATAATATTATGTTAGTACACTTTAGGATACCTTTTGGAAATAAATATATCAATACGCAAATCGAACGTGTTGTATAATATTCTATTATAAAGCCTACATAATCAAATGCTTTCTTAAGATCTTAACAGCCTTACAAAGACACAACAAGCGGTAAACAAAGTATATTCTCTGGTACTTTTATATTTAAAATATTAAGGGCTGATTTTTCAATCGACAGATAATTTTTATACGTGGAATAAAATTGACGTCTGACAGATTTTGTATGGAAGAACTGCCAAAAATTCAAAATTGTTCCTCGGATAAAATTATCTAGGTGTTAGAAAAATCAGCCTTAATTCGTAATAATTTGAGAAATGACGATTTGTTATACTGGCATTGAAAAAAAAAAAAAAAAAAAAAACAAAATAGATCGGTTAATAATATTAGGTAAGATTATAGTCGGTTAGGAATTTTGCTGCTATGCTGTGGTGGCATTGTTCAAGATGGCATACGATATTATAATACTTACAGTTAAAATTACAATTTATGAATAAAAGACTGCTCATTGAATAGTGGGACAACTAAATAAGCTACCTATGAATGGTATGGTACTGCAGAGTCTGTGTAGGCCTGCCTTTAGAAAAAGGCACTGGCTGGTCATATTTGCGGATTTTCCATTCGAACGTTCAAGCAAGTATTCAAATAATTAATATGGTGTTTTAGTTCAATAGGAAAGGTGCTAGAATTATCGTTGATTTGTAAACTTGTTTTAAAAATATATTAGTTCCCAGTCAAAGGCTTTTCAATTATACACTACATATAGGTGTTCTGTGGATCTTCTCTGGATGTTCACAGTGCCATACCCTAAAGCTAGAATATTGGTATTTCTCGACCACCCAGCTGATATTATAAACCGGTGGTGTTATAAACCAGCACAGTGTACCAAAAAGTCCTTCGTCCTACGTCTTAATATGGGTCATCCAGATTCGGACCAAATGACATACACGCGTTCACCGCTTCTTATGAATAATTTAAATGACATCATATTGAAGTTCACTTCTTTTTTTATAGCTACGAATTAATAAGTACTTATAGTAAATTGCTTGAAAATAATTAATAAAATTATCAAAAGAAAAACCAATTTTGACAAAAATGAGCAAAATAATATAATATTGCTTTATGTTACTTTTGAATCTTATCATGGCACAGTCATAATTATCTACAGATAATATAATATAAAATAATTGTAAAAATCGAATCTTTGCAAAAATACTAGGATTATTGGAAACTAAGAAAGTAATTCGTAATCATGCAAGCTTTTATCAGAATCATTGCAAAAAATCAGCGAAGTATCTCATTTTCTTAGAAGACGAAATACAGTAAGTTTCTTAGGCGCTCGTAGCAGCGTAGCAGCGTAGCGCATAGCTCTTGGGTTGTTCCCGCGAAATTCGATCAATAAACTGACGATTTATGTTTATTTACTGTGTACATACTATCACAACCAGCAGCTAAAATAAATATAATATTATACCAGCAAAGGGGTTATAACGTATAACTATGGAAGCTGACATAACCACCCATAGCCAGTAGCTACCCATAAAGGATGCTTAAACGTACAAAAATTTCTTGTAATATCGTACCACGTGTCACATTACCGAGTTCTTTGAATGTAAAAGTAAATGATAACATTACGACCTTTGCCCCTAAATATCTCGGCAACCTGACACATTAAGGCACATATAACGAGAATTTGTTTGTTCGTTTAAGTATCCTGTACCCATCTAGCTACCAATTACATCATTTTCATATATCAACATCGTTATGCCAATAAGGTTTAATACCTTTTCTCAAACATGCTTGGAAAGAGCTGCATTCTTTTACAACCTCCTTCGAGATAAATCGAAATTGCTTTACTGGCCAAATACATGCGAGCAGCGGCCGTCGGCCAAAAGTTGTAGGTATGAATGTCTTGGTTTAGTTTAGCGGCCAAATAAATTACATAGTAAACTCAATTCACTTCAGTCGTGTAATTTGAAAATGGAACGACCTTTTACTCCGAAACATGGCAACCAAGGAGGTAAATTATCAAAGGTTTTATTTAAATGTCGAACTGGCTTGCAAATAGAAAGCTGTTTATTGAAAAAACAAAAAACAAATAAACACTTTAACAGGGAAAAAAATATTGTTGTTCGTCGTTGATTTTGAAAATTAATTGTATAAATTGCTAAAATGAGTTCAAGTGAAGACAATGAGTTTGATGACCTTACTTTAACGCCACCTGAAATTCAAGAGGCGGCAAGAGCCGTAATAGAAACTTGTTACCGCCAAAATCGAAAGAATTTTTTTTTAAATAAAAAGTTCTGCCTGCCAATTACTTAGTTTTAATTTCCGCGCATTATTTGAGAAAAGTACTATACAAGCCTTGGCCACAACTAGGCATTGATGGACTTACATATGTGTGCCTCGGCTTCGCCTCGGCCCACATTTACACGTTCGTCCACCAATGCCTCTTTTGCTGGCCGCTGCAGTAATGTACTATAGCCATCCGCAGTCACCGTAGAGGAAACTTAAACGAACAAAAATGGTCTAAGAATATGGCCCCTAAAGTGTCACGAGTTGAATGTAAAGATCGCCGTCGGTGACCGTTGTTGACTTGAAAGAGCATGGCAGTTGAGAACGTGTCATGCTCACTTAAATGTCTCACCGATGGTGGCGCGTGTGTTGGATTATTCGGTTCCCTACAAAATGGTTGTGCTGGATGGTGCTGATCCACGCGTCATGTTCGTGAACGGGTGCCGTCGGTTGAGACTGGTCATCTCTTAACTGCCAAGGCTTATTTTTAATCTTATATTTTGAATTGTTTCTTCATTTGTCTTTTTTTTTACATTGTTCTCACATATAGAAGCAACAAGAATAATGTACCCAGGATTTTGTAATAACTTGATTTAAAAGAGTGTCCATGGAGTTTCTTGCCCGTTCTTCTCCATAGAGATCTACCTTTTGGAATGGGCAACTAGCTTCAACTTTCTGACTAACTGACAGACTATTTAATTTTGACAATTCAAAAGTGCCTGTGTGAAATAAATGCTTTGAGTTTGAGTTTGAGTTGCCGCGTTGCCCCGAAATATCTTTGCAACACTTATTACGGATTTTTTTTGTTCGTTTAAGTATCCTTTACCCATCTACAAATACCAGTTTCATCGGGCACCGCTACTTTTATGAATAACAACAACGTTATTCCAATAAACATATTCGTTTTATTTTGTGCGTGCAATGTATCGTGAACAACGCTGTCACTACGGCCCGCGATCGCAGCAGTGCGCCACCGATAACACGGGGAGGAGGCACCCGCGACACGTGAATAACGTTATAAAATAAAACACATTAAAATTTTCAAATATTATAAACAGTGAAGACATAAAATGTTATTTTCTCTCGATTTTCTCCCGTGTTTTTTTTTAAATAAAATAAAAATAACTCTTTGTATTTGTACTTTCGGAGGTTTAATGCTTGATTTGTGATTATGGTTAATCGGGTAAGTAGTAAAAGTAACAATTATTTATTTCATTAGTTAAAGAACATCTTACAAGTGAATCATCTAGGTACACTATTTTTTGTCTTTTACGCCTTCACTAAAATGCTAATTATCTTGTGGTTCATCAGTAAAGGAAAAGTAAAAAAATATGTAGGTACATAAAAAACGATTTTATTTTATTACGTAAGAAAGTTAAATCTACGTAATTAACTATGTGTTCATTGCGTAATGTCATTCAGACTCAGTATGGCGTCTCCTTTACATGCAGGGCTTTCATTTACTTGATTTATTTTTAATCATAATATGGCATCAGAGAGGAAGAGCAGTGATGGCCCAGTGGTAACGGCCATAACTTACGAGTTGTAGGTCGTAGGTTCGAACCCAGACAGGCGCTTTACTTTGTGTAAATTATTTCATCACCTCTGCTCTCAAAACGGTGAAGGAAATGTTTTCCTTCACCGTTTTGAGAAACCGGTATGTCCTAGAACCAATAATTCGAAGACATGTGACATCTAGCAACCCGCACTGGGCCCGCGTGGTGGATTATATACTCCCTCTTGAAGAGAGGAGGCCTGCATCCCAGCAGTGGGAGGGAACATTATAGGCTGATTATGATTATTATGGTATCACAGCTGAAGTGGAGAAATTTCAACTAACTTTTAGTCGCCACTGTATGCACAGGTCTACCAGAATCTCATGGTTTTCATACATTTGACATTGCCAATGTTGTCAAATGTATGAAAACCACAAAGTTTTTTTGTTTTTTACCCTATACTCATTATCAGCCTATGATGTTCCCACTGCTGGGACACAGCCCTGGCCTCCTCTCTGTGAGAGGGATACTGTGTGTTAAGTCAGCCAAATTCAGTTGTGCGTATATTTAAATGTCAATGTATGTCATGTGCAAATATGCAAGGTGTAAAGCTTACCAATTCATTTCCTTATAGTTGCTACCGACTGTACGTATTTTCCATCCGAAATTTTTGCTGGAAATTGTTTACAGTGCAAACTATTCGTGAACATCGTGAATATTCGTGAATATTCGTGTTCATTTTGGCAGCCTCAAGAAATGTATTGTAAGCTGGGCGCCACTGGGTCAGTGTCGACGTACGTATAGGTCTACCAGAAACTCATGGCAAAAAAAAAAACTTTGTGGTTTTCATACATTTGACATTGCCAATGTTGTCAAATGTATAAAAACCACAAAGTTTTTTTTGGTTTTTTTGCCATGTGATTCTGGTAGACCTATAGTATAGTCAGGAACAAAAGCCTCTAATGATTTCCCAATTTTGATTACTTATTCAGATATTTTTTTATTTATGAAATCCATCACGTATGCGGAGTTTTGTTAGCTAATTTAATTTGACCCTGTAAATACTGCAAAGTTGTACTTATATTCGTTAGAAAACATAGGCATCTCTTCCAATCAAATATCAAGCTAAATGAAAACTATAACCGACGGAACAAGAATAGATTAATAATAATAATACCCATCACAAACTTAAAAGTTATTGGGAAAGCCCATACTCTAGACTAGCAAACATATTTAATAAGCTACCTACCGGAATTTTTAAAATCCCTATAAAATTGACTTCAACGGTATATTTCGATATTTCCGAAATATACCGTAGATGAATTTAAAACTGGCAAATTGTGTATCAATCGACCTTGTAATAATATGCTTGACTATGGGCTGATTTTTCAAACGACAGATAATTTTTATTCGTAGAATAAAATTGACGTCTGACAGATTTTGTATGGAAGAACTGTCAAAAATTCAAAGCTATTCCTCAGATAAAATTATCTGGCGTTAGAAAAATCAGCCCTAAGTGAAATAATAAATGACTATACTAAATTACCTATAAGACTAAGGGGTGATTGTTCAATCATCTGATAACTTTATTCGAGGAACAATTTTGAAATTTTGACAGTTATGCCGTACAAAAACTGTCAAACTTCAATTCTATTCCTTGAATTAAAAGTTATCTGGCGATGGAAAAATCAGCCCTAAAATTAATGAACGCATTGATAATAATGATTTATTTTAAAATAAAATGTAATAAATTATTGGTTTAATGTTTACTATAATGTAAATTGTACTTAATAATTAGAATCAATATTATAATAATGATATTATGTAATTTGATTTATAAAATTTGCAGTGCCCTTACAGGGCACATGTATTAATGCTGTGTCTGTCATGAAATATGAATGCAAGCCTACTAACCAGTGTTTTACATGTTAGCAAATAAAAACCTCTCCTTATGTTACTGCGACGAGTTTTGATGTAGCGCTCGCGCCGTTCGCTACCGCTATACCGTGCGGCCCCCACCGCAAACTTCGCTAGCTCCACTCGCCATGACGGTTGGCTGCAGTTCTAATTTAACCCAATCAAATCGCAGTCGCGGTCGCAGTAACTAAATTAGCCGATCCTGATCACCGGATCAGGATCGGCTAATTTAGTTACTGCGACCGATTTTGATGTTTTGGAAGCAGACAAAAAACCTGATTCGTTATAAATAATGCCTACGATAGGTCATAGGGTATAATCACGTATAGGGGTAAAAATCGTAAATCGATTTACCTAATCTCAGATTGCGAAATTCTCCTGTAAAAACAAGTGTTGTACATTCTTCTCCCTCTCGACTAAGTCTCTCGTAATTATAAACCTGCAGGAACTCCCACACTATACAAATCATGAAAGTTTTAACTGTAGAAACCTAGGAGATATGGGAAGGTAATGGTCATTTTTGCAAATATTGAGCTATTTCTTTAAGGCTTTCACTGCCAACGCGGTCACCGGTGACCGCGAACAATAGATTTTCTATTGTGTCTGCTGTCTGGCCGTCAACGTGTTAAAATCACTGAACACTGATACTCATCACGAAAAGTTTATTTAAACAAAATTTTCTTTACAAAAAACAACATAGTTTTTGTTTAGTGTAGATCTGCGTGCGCAGCATTGTGAGACTTGACATTATGTCAGAATTCAAATCCCGACTGGGCAGGTGATCTTGAGAAAAACCTCTGTGACAGAGGGACCAAAGAGTGATCTCATTAAGATTCTGTTTTGTCATTTACGGTTGGAACCCAAAAAAAATTTGCACTACAAGAATCAGCTAACCAAGGAATTTTATTTCATAATTTTGCATAGATCTAAAGGCATTCGTAAGAAAGCATCTTTTTTATTTCACGTACTCGGAATCCTTAGTTTCGCTAAGGCTTCCGAGTAGGTGCAATATCGTTTCTCCACTGTTATTTACTTATAATTTAGAAAGTATCCAAAGTATACTTGCCAACTACAACATTATGAAACTTATATTGAAAATGTACGTTAAAAATAGAAAATCAACGGTTCGTAGTCTCTCTTATTTTATTTTCTAACTTATATTAAAAGCTGGTGAAAGCCCGTTGCTGCGTTGAAAGCACCCTTCTTTTATGCTAATCATAGCAATAAAGAATAAATGTTTAATTGAACCAGACACGCTCCCACTGTTACGTTGATTTTCTAGAGTGACTTTAATTTAAAGAATCACACCCACACTTAGTTACACTCCAGTCAACTCAGCCTATCTCAGTCCACTGCTGGGCATAGGCCTCTCCCAGGCTGCGTCATAACACCCTGTCTTCCGCCTTCCGCATGCAGTATGTCCCAGCCACCTTAATGTCGTCGTCCATCTATCTGGGGGGCGTCCCACACACATGCTGCAGTTACACTAAGTTTTAACAAACTTTATCCGTCTTATTACAAAACGAGATCTAATTTTAGACCTAGCCTAAACCTTCGATATCGAGCCAGTTACTCTATTTTGAACTTTATTCCGACAAACGTAAATTTCTTTATGCAAAATTTACAACTTAGACTCGGGTTTAACGTCAGTTTTTGTAATAAGAGCTTTAGCTTCGTCAGATTATAGTTCGAAATTTAAAAATAGCTGGATGGTTTAAAACTGGGTCTATAGATAAATCTTGTTTTGTAATAAGGCCGTAAATGTCATATCCAATGTGTTTCATACACTCAGTCCCTACAAAAGTTTAACCTTCTAACCTTGGCACAAAGGCGTCTGCTGCTTGAAACCATGATGCTTCATGATCTGTTCCAAAACAAGATTAACTGCTCAGACCTAGTTAATAATATATTTGAACAGCTGCCGCCCGCGGCTTCGCCCGCGAGGTATATCGATAAAAACTATCCTATGTCCATCTATGTGTCTGCCAGAATTTATCGGAATCCGTTCAGTGGTTTAGGCGTGAAAAGGCAAAATACAGACAGACAGACGGAGTTACTTTCGAATTTATAATATTAGTATGGATGTAGTGCCCAGAACAGTTACTCGGAGGCACACGTTTACCCGCTTTTTGCCACGACACCTTGTCGTACCACCGCGGTTGAACGGGCGCCTCTTCATAGACTATCTAAAATTTACAATAAACATTTTGTGAATTTGGATATATTCGCTTTAGATCGCCAAAAATTTAAGAAACATTTAGTGAATAGTCTACATTTGCGTGATGTTTAGTGTCTTTTCTTTTTGTTTGTTTTCGTAGTAATTGTATTTAGTACTATTTGTTTTAGTTTAAAATAAGTACAGCCTCTTTATTCTCTTACTGTCTTCTTCTTTGTGTTTCTGTAACTTGAATATTGTGTCTTCACTGTGGAAGTGGGTAAATGTACAATCCACAACGTTTACGTCTAACGTTTACGTCTAATGTAATCTTAGATGTAATTTATATAATGTACAATTGTTTGTTTTCCCTAACAAAATAAATAAGTAAATAAACTCCTCGAGACAGCATTGAAATCAAGCAAACTCAAATTCTGAGTAATTCTAATAAGCTTTCACTGAAAACGCTAATGAATGTGCGGGGCTTCAACCATTACGGACAGCACTAAGCAAATGAGCTGCTGCAAAATAAATTAATTGAAGCTTCATGTTTTCATACACAAGAATTTATTCATTAGCTTCAGTAATGATATTACGTGAACACGGAGAAGTAATGGAAATGTTTTAACTTTGAATTTATGATACCTAACAAGCTTTGACTTCAAAATTATTAGCAGTAATAATAAAATGTAACCGTATTTGCGTAGCCACGTAGCATGCTCGTAGTTTGTCTATTCGTAGTCTAGTAGCTCGTAGACTCGTACCTACGAGCTACGAGCACGCTACGAGGACGACATGCGTTTCAATATTGACATTCGGCTTCAAAGCCGAATGTCAACATTGTAACGAATGTCAGAAGACCATGTTGATCCAATTAATTTTGTAGAGATTCGAAATAAACCTAGTTCAATTAAGTGCCGCCGATGAAAAGTTATAGATCGCGATCAATTTGTTTATTTATGTGTCATGTAAGGTTGCTGAAATCATTATTATTGTGAAGCCTTGGAAACCAACCCATGAATATCGTCGTATAGGCTCATCTCTAAAATGGGATTGTTCAAAACATTAGCACTGTCTACGTTTTTAAGAACAGAAAATAAAATTAAAAACCGGCTAAGTGGGCCACGTGCGTGTCGGACCACGCACAATGAAGGGTTCCGTAGTTGAATGAATTTATCCCAAGAACAAACTTAACATTGTAGTTGAAAATTATGTTCTCCCGTACATTGCAACTGCAAATGTAAGTTGATCGACTACTTATTACTCGTAAACTTGTAAAGCCTACTTAGCTGTGATAGTTTTCCTTTTAATTTCGTTATAATATATACTACCGCCGTAAATTTTTTCACATGCCCAAAAGCAAACATTTAGCAGGCGGGGGGGCTGGGGGGGGGCGACGACGACGACACTTGACTCTAACAAAAATTTGCACTTTAAAGCTTAAATTTCACAAAAGGGTTCCCTGAATCGAAAAATGGCTTTACAAACACGCAATATTTTTGAAAGACCTATCTGACGATACCACACCGTGGGGTAGGCGAGAGAAAAAAAACCTTCCCCATTTTACGCGTACTGGACGTACCCTAAAAAAAATTTTTTTCTTGGTTTTATTTTACCACTTCTCGGCGTGATTAATATCACAAATCCATGCTAAATTATAGCTTCTAGTACTAAGTATCTCTGAGCTAAGCTGCGGACGCACGGACGGACTTAGCAAAACTATAAGGGTATTGTTGCTACGGAACCCTAAAATTGATGTTACGAAAAGATTTTTTAAATGCGAGCAGGCAGTGCACCTTACGCCAAGACGTCAAGTTCAGTCTTAAACTTATAACACAATGTTGAAATTGGACATTCTTTTTCCATTCCTTTTTCTCTCTCATGTTTTGAAATGAAAAAACCAATGAATTCGTTTGAGGTGTTCTTTGTATCCCTAGACTCTTTTACAAAAAGGAAACTGTTCTTTTTAGGGTTCCGTATCCAAAGGGTAAAAACGGGACCCTATTACTAAGACTTCGCTGTCTGTCCGTCTGTCTGTCACCAGGCTGTATCTCAAGAATCGCGATAGCTAGACAGTTGAAATTTTCACAAATTATGTATTTCTGTTGCCACTATAACAACAAATACTAAAAACAAAATAAAATGAATATTTAAGGGGGGCTCCCATACAACAAACGTGTTTTTTTCGGCGTTTTCGCATTGTGGTACGGAACCCTTCGTGTGCGAGTCCGACTCGCACTTGGCCATTTTTTTTTGTTTGCCGTTATTATATGAGACCGCAAAACCTGGGGCAAAGCAAGTAATGGGTGATTCATTTAGATGTACTTTTTTCAAAACTAATTTTTTTTATAAAAAAAAACGAATTTTTCGGGTTATCTATATTATCATACAAAAGAACCATTATTTAAATTTATTTTTCAGAGATTATTTCTTTAAAATGTTGTCCTTAACTGCGGTTAACATGGTCCATTCTGCAGTTCCAATTTTCAATGACGCGTCCGAGCATTTCGAGTGGTATTTGGCGAATAACGCGAGTTATGTTTGCATGCACTTGCTCAATCGGCTCGCGGCAACGCAGCTTATCCGTTTAGACTTTGGACGTTACATAGCCCCAAAGAAAAAAGTTTAGGCTAAGTTTTGGGTGTGATGTCACAAGATCCAGGCGGCTAACTGACCGGTTCCAAGCGCGAAATTAACTGTTCACCAAATTTTTCTCTCAATAAAGCCTGTGAAAAAATTTCACGTGCCGTGTGGCAAGTGGCGCCACTTTGTTGGTACCAAATGTCCTGGAGGTCACGGGCTTCAATTTCTCGAAGCAAAATATAGTCCGTTAGCATGGCACTATAACGGTCGCCATTGACAGTTAGTTGACAGTAAATATGGACCGATGATTCCACCGGCCCACAACCCACACCAAACCGTTGTCTTATCTGAATGTGATGGCAGCTCTAGAATTTCTTCAGGTTGCTCTTCAAACTAAATACGACACAATAGGCGTGACGACAGCATCAAATAATCAAAGATTTAATGATGTTAGGGGAAAATACATATTAAAAGGATTTAAAGCAGTGATTTAGTTTTATTTAAAAACTTGAGATTATTCGGATTTTCATAAAATAAAATATTAAAATACTGCAGTCGGCCATTTCGACTCAAACACCAATCACAGCGCATGACGTCACGCCTATGTAAACATCACTGTGGTTTGTTGTGGCTACTACCTACCGATTACGCATTTGGTTCGATTTTGATTAGTTTAAGTGTAATATCTACTCCACTCGACTCTACAACACAAATCTACTATGGAAACAGGCTTAGTAAAATACAGTCATTCATTTTCATTTTCAAATATCTTTATCTACCAATAAAACAATAAACAAAATGCAAGTATCCTTAGTTTTATTAACTCGTTAAAATTTAGGCACTTTATGAGGCTTAGTGATTCACCTTTCAAAGCTTATGACAGATAAGTAGTTTTAACTGCTTACAACATACACTTTACACACAATAACCATAGGTACATGATGACAATATACAAATTATTTAGTTATAATTTACTGATTGCAAGGTAACATAAAATTACATAGTAAAATATGGTTAAACGGTATATTTGTCTGTTCTTGAATCAAATAAAAGCAACGTCAATATAAGGATGGGGTCTTTTTTTAATTTTCTTCAAGGTGCACTCTAAAGCGTTTAAATCTTCTCTCTTTTTGTCATCCTCTAGCATCTCGCTATAGTCAGATGTAGACTCCATTTGAAGAGATTTTATGGATATTCATGATTCTGTGTGAGTTACGGAGGGAGTATAAGAAGTATCACCATCTGATTGTTCTATTTGTTTGACTATTTTACTCAAAACATTTACACTTGGTCTTGATGGATTACTATTAACACCATGCTTGATTTTAAATGGTGATTTAGAGACAGAATGTAGAAACGGCTTCAATGGTGATGTCATGTAATTTAATGAACTGACCTTTGTTTGGTTAGCTTTACTTCTGAATGTTTTACAAACCAATACTCTTGGTGTTAATTGGGGAACTTCTTCAACAATTTGCTGAACTGTAAAATAAATGATTTGTTATTTAAGTGCAAAGTTAGTTTTGAGCACAAATAGGAGATTACTAGGATACGACAAGCCAAGCTGTTGCGAACGGCGCCGAATCGATTCTTCGCAGTCATCGCGTATACACTCTCAGCTACCGCCGCATTGTTTTCTTCACTATGTGCTGGACTGGATGTGGTCTATTTGGTCGTGTAGGGATCCTGCCGTTTTGCCAAAAAGATTTTGCCAAAATTTCACTACCCAAACAAATTTTGGCAACCTTTTTTATACCAATGCAATGTTTGGAATGATTTTAGTACGCACATTTTCATTTGGTCAAATTTTTACTTGGCAGAATATTATTAAGGATAATGTCATTTAGGCATTTGGTCTTTAATCAAATGATTTATTACAGCAAACAATCTTTAGACAATAAACGTTTGGTCAAATTATTTGTTATGACAAAAAATATAAAGGCTTAACTAAGATTTTTTGGGCATTATATAATAAAAAAAATGCAATTCTATTTTAAAGCAATCATTTATTTAATACAAAATATTTGTAACTTACAATTTTAAATTTTTTGCAACATTAGCAATTTTATTTCGGAGAATTCAGACTTGTGTTGTAGAATTCAATTAATTCTGTCGTCTTTATCTATTTTTTTTCTTTTTTTGCCGGCGGGCCAGAAACGACCAGATTATAATAGAAAAAAATATGGAAAAAAAGAGATTATTTTTAGCAGGCTATCCAGAACTGAATTAGTTATTTCTCCTCCTACGCCCGAAACGACTAGATTATATTAAAAAAAAATATGGAAAAAAACAGGCTACCTACTACTGAACTAGTTAGACGAGATTAATTATTTAAAAAATGTTAGTAACTAAAAAAAATACAACAGAATAGTTAATAATTATTATTATTACCTGTTTAGAATTTGACCCA
Organism: Mesoligia furuncula; assembly: GCA_916614155.1. NCBI lineage: Eukaryota > Metazoa > Arthropoda > Insecta > Lepidoptera > Noctuidae > Mesoligia > Mesoligia furuncula. The sequence goes on from OU744790.1 coordinate 34,573,823, forward strand.
AGTGGAAAAAACACCCTTGTAATAAAACGTCTTCAAAGTTAGATCTTATGCTTGAAATGGCTGCCTTAAAAATGCGAAAATTGACGACACTAAATATTTGGCAAATGTTATTTTGCGTAATATGAGTTTAAACCAACTGAAATTTTTTGACTAAATTTGACTAAATAAAAATTGGTAAAAGTACTAGTTGGTAAACAAGTTATTGTTTAAACGTTCACCTGCCAAACATTAGATTTTTTGGTAAGTAATAATTTGGCAAATGAAATTATGCGGAAAATTGTTTGGGAAGTGATAATTTGGCAATTTCTTTTTGGTGAAACAAGGGAGACCCGATCGTGTGTTATCTAATAATATAAATTGGCCTTCAAACTTTTCGATGGTTTGCGGCAGCGACCGGCGCGAGCGCTACATCAAAACTCGTCGCAGTAACATAATGAGGGGTTTTTATTTGCTAACACGTAAAACACTGGTTAGTAGGCTTGCATTCATATTTCATGACAGACACAGTATTAAGACATGTGCCCTGTAAGGGTACTGCAAATTTTCTAAATCAAATTACATAATATCATTATTATAATATTGATTCTAATTATTAAGTACAATTTACATTATCATCATCATCATTTCAGCCGAAAGACGTCCACTGCTGGACATAGGCCTCCCCCAAAAAGGAGGGGTTTGCCATAATCGCCACGCTTGGCAGGCGGGTTGGCGATCGCGGTATGGTATGGTGGTGGAATGCATAGAGAACACTGCTGCCCATTCTCCGGTACGCCCCTTAGTCGCCTTTTACGACACCCACGGGAAGTATCGGGTGGTGCTATTCTTTAAGTCCGGCACCACACAGACATTTACATTATAGTAAATAATTTACATTATAGTAAACATTAAATCAATAATTTATTACATTTTATTTTAAAATAAATCATTATTATCAATTCGTTCATTAATTTTAGGGCTAATTTTTCCATCGCCAGAGAACTTTTATTCAAGGAATAGAATTGAAGTTTGACAGTTTTTGTACGACATTACTGTCAAAATTTCAAAATTGTTCCTCGAATAAAGTTATCAGATGATTGAACAATCACCCCTTAGGCTTATAGGTAATTTAGTATAGTAATTTATTTAAGTTTTCACGGTGGCTAAATAATAGCAGCCGCACAGTTCGATCGATCGGGTTAAGCTACGCTTGCCGTGGTTGGTCTGTGGATGGGTGACCATCTTTACATACCGAGACCCCTCCGTGCCTCGGAAAGCACGTTAAGCCGTTGGTCCCGGGTGTCAATAATATGCTTGACTATGGGCTGATTTTTCCAACGCCAGATAACTTTATCGGATGAATAATTTTGAATGTTTGACAGTTCTTCCATACAAAAACTGTCAGACTGACAGAGAATTTTATTCCACGAATAAAAATTATCTGTCGTTTGAAAAATCAACCCATAGTCAAGCATATTATTACAAGGTCGATCGATACACAATTTGCCAATTTTAAATTCTTTAACGGTATATTTCGAAAATATCGAGTCAATTTAATAGGAATTTTAAGCTTTCCGCTAGGAAGCTTATTAAATATGTTTGCTAATCTAGAGCATGGGCTTTCCCAATAACTATTAAGTTTGTGATGGGTAGTATTAATCTATTCTTGTTCCGTCGGTTATAGTTTTCATTTAGCTCGATATTTGATTGGAAGAGGTGCCAATGTTTTCTAACGAGAACTAAGAAAAAAGAACTCGAGCCAAAGTATAAAATAAATAATTTATTTCTTTCACGCCAATATAAGAGTGTAGGTATCTTATCTTTGTCGAGCTTACAACGGACTTAGCAACAGCCCTTTGTTAACGTTGCAGCGAGCGTGTCTAGTGAACTAACAGTGAAAAGGCTAGAATAAACATTGTATTACCATTTTCCGCTGTAACAAATAAAACTACAGTGTAAGGACTAGGTTTTTCGTCCTGTAGCACTATAAAAGAACCACGCTTCGTCGTCTACGGTCCGCAAAGGGGAACGTGGCCGGACTAACTCGATTTACTGTAAACATTTTATTAGATTTGTGTGCTTGTATAGTCCACGTCGTCGTTTTACGGTCCTTATCCATTTGCATGGTATGGTATATAATACGTACCGTTAATTGCAAATGTATGTATTATGATTTAATTATTTCTTTTACTAAACTAAATACATATAAATTATATTTTTAAATGTTAGTATAAAAAAATATAAAAACATTTAAAAATATAAAAAATAGTAGCCCACCGGTATCGGGAACAGGGTCCAAGCTACCGGCGGTCAGGGCTTCAGAGAGAGGAACCTCCTAACAATGCGGGCCGTGTCCAGAAGTACCGCTTTCTGGATCAAGCCCTTGATCCTCTTGCCCAACGAGAGCCTCCTCAGGTGTTGGTCGAGGCTCTTGGCTATTAGTCCATTGGCTGTCACGACTATCGGCACAATAATCGCTGAGTCCACATCCCACATGTCGACAACCTCGCGAGACAAGTCAAGATACTTGATTTGTTTATCTTTCTCGGCTTTCACGAGGTTCTCATCATGTGTAACGGTTATGTCAACAATCATTGCGCGCCGCTCTGATCGATCCACCACCTTTATATCAGGCTTATTGGCAACAATAGTCCTGTCAGTGATGATGGATCGATCTCAGTCGTCGTCGTTTCAGCCGATAGACGTCCACTGCTGGACATAGGTCTCCCCCAATTTTGGGAGGGTTTGCCATAATCGCCACGCTTGGCAGGCGGGTTGGCGATCGCAGTATGGTATGGTGGTGGAATACCTACATAGAGAACGCTGATGCCCATTCTCCGGTACGGTCCTTAGTCGCCTTTTACGACACCCACGGGAAGTAAGGGGTGGTGGTATTCTTTAAATCCGGCACCACACAGGAAGGTGCGCAGTTGTACCTATCTACTTTATACAACTCTAACACCCTCATGAGCCATGTATGTGGCACCGAGTCATAGGCCTTCTTATAATCTATCCAACATGTCGACAGATCCTTTCGGAATCGACTAACCTGTTGGCTTATGGCCATATCAATGAGGAGTAGCTCCTTAGTACCGCGGGACCCATTCCTACATCCATTCTGAGAGGCAGACATGATGGAGTTGGTGTCTATATGTTTGTTAATTTTAGTTCTCAAAATGGATGTAAGAACTTTATAGATCGTCGGTAAACACGTGATCGGCCTATAATTTTTGGGTTCCGCGATGCTACTTGATTTATAAAGCAGGTGGGTAATTCATGTCGTTAGGAACTGGGGTAGCGAATCAGACTCCAAAGCAGTCTGGAACTGAGATGCCAAGCGAGCGTGCGACCTTGAAAACCATTTGATCCAAAAGTTATGCAGCCCGTCCGGCTCTGGAGACTTCCAGTTAGGCAACGGACGGACTGCACGAGCTACATCTTGGGTCAGATGGTGGTAGCCCCCATTTCTGGTATTGGGTCGCAGGCTCGCTCGACTTCCCGAGCCCAATCACCTTCGGTGTGACTGACAGGCACCAACCAGATACTGCGCCAGTAGGAACACACGGCATCATCATCTGGTAGGCACGTCTCAGCCACACCTTGGTCCGGTCGTTCCCAACCCCTATAAGCCCATCTTTCTTCGCTCTGGAAGGTGCGATTCTGAGTGTATCGCTCTACTCGCCGCCTATACCGAAGGCGCTCTGTGACACAAGACATATAGTCTTGAGGACTGATATCAATCCCCGAGAACGCCCGCCTCACAAAGCGCAACACTCTAGGGCGAGTATTAGATGAGCGTCCTGGCCCCACCAAAATGGCGTTCAATCCTGCACTGCCAAGCTGGTACGGCTGGTTTTCGGTCGTGAAGCTCTAGAATCGTTGGCAAATTTGACGTCTACACGACATGCCGCTACAGCCGCGCAGTACAGAATCGAATGAGTATCGATGAGGTCTTCGCAGGTATCAAAATATTTTGACAACTGCTACTTCCAGGACCGCCACCTATTTTTGTCATGCATGGGCAAACGAGGTAAGCGTGGCCTAAGTTCGGGCGACATGAAGCGATGTTCCTGAATCGCATCCTCCAAAGTACTCCTCAATTCCTCAGTGCACTGGGTACTTATGATAAGCTGGATGACCCGCACCTGATCCGACAGTCCTTGTGCCGAAACGTTGACAGCTGGTTCAAGCACCTGAAAAAGAGAGAGCATCCGAACACGGTACGCGGTCAGAATGTTTCCCCCTTCTGTAGCCCCATAGTATGAACGCATGACATTTTCATTGATGGATCGTGTCCATCTCATGCGCTGCACACTTCCGCCGGGAGCTGGGACCCTATCAGAGGCCGGTGGGCCTCGAAGTCCTAAGCCGTCCGGCGACGAGCAGGTGGTGGCGTCGTGGGCGGAGAGAAATACCGCGGCCGGTGTCGTCACAGCGCTCACAGTGGGGCTGGGTACCGGCGGCGGCTAGGCGGTGCTGAGCGAAGAGTCCGGAGGTGGTAGGCGTGCACGTCTTGCGGCTAGTCTTGTCAACATTTTCTTTTCTTGTTCGTTTTTATCGGAGGTGACATGGCAGATGTCACCTCCGGTTCGGCAGTTTTTGTTTAAAGTTTATCGAAATATGGTTCATTGTAAGCACTATTTTTTTATAAAAATGAAATTTAATTTGGGTCTATGGCTGTAGTTTTCACAATCCAAACAAACAAACAATCAAAACTGCTTTTCAAAAATAAATTTCTGAAAATTGTTAAAAATGACGACTTGTTAACATTGGTGTTGCCAGCCATTGTTGTTAATGATTTAATTATCGTTATGGTTATCAGTCATATTTTAACGCAGTAATTTATTAAAAATACTCGTGCGGTTATGCAATCATTGTGATGACGGAATTAAAATTATTGCTGTTTTGATTTTTGGACACGATGCTTTGGTAATTTCTTGCACACCAAAAATTTTGACAGTATTTCATTCAAAACTTTTATAAATGGAAAATGGTTTTTATGTGAATTATTTTGACTAATAGGATCAACTTAGTGACGCATTTTTTTTTTACGAACCGGTCTGTACCGTTTGCATTTGCCTCACCAGCGCTGATACTGGAGACACGAGTGTACCTAATGTTGGCTTCCAGCCAACATTACTGCACCAAGACTGTATGTCCTCAAACAAATTGTCTCTAAAATAAATTGTGTACTTGGTTCAAAGCCTCCAGCACTTTTTTCATGCCAATTTTGCGTTATAAATATGTTATACCTAATTATAATACAAAGTATAATACTAACGTCTTAGCCTGGGTGTTCAAGAATAAGATACTATATATTTAAAAATAGAACTACCCTGCAAAACCTTGTTAATTAAAGTGTATTTCAATAAAGCTTCTTCTACTTAAGATCTAAGCACGCTATTCACGAGCTTCGAGATTTTAAGAAACAATTATTCGAAATAACGTTTCGGCTACTAATTCGTTCCTATTCTACTACTAAATTCTGATTTACGTTTGCATTAGTTAAGTAGCGAGTTTAGTTTAAAATGTTTTCTTCGGTAAATAGCAATCGTTGTTTCTAAACGGTCAATGGGCGGCTCAACTAACAGTTTTCTATTCAAAACTTGATTTATAGCATTTAGTTATACCAGCTCTTATAGTTATAGCAGTTGTCTGTGTGGTGCCGGACTTAAAGAATAGCACCACCCCATACTTTCCGTGGGTGTCGTAAAAGGCGACTAAGGGGCGTACCGGAGAATGGGCAGTAGCGTTCTCTATGCATTCCACCACCATACCATACTGCGATCGCCAACCCGCCTGCCAAGCGTGGCGATTATGGCAAACCCCCCCTTTTGTGGGAGGCCTATGTCCAGCAGTGGACGTCTTTTGGCTGAAATGATGATACCAGCTCACAGGACGCCTATAAAGTTATCGCCTGCTTAACCCGAAGTTACGGTAAAAAAAAAAGATTTAATCAAGGCTATGAAACAAGTACTCCAAAACAATCAACAGATTTAATTTAATATTTTTCAATCTTCAATTTTTTCTATGCTTTTATAAATCTACTAACATGAATAATTAACAAAAAAATCCTATCCAAAACTTTCATATAAAAAATCATGCCGTGTGTGGCGATTCCTCTGCCGATAATCATTATTATTACAATCGGCACAGAAAGTAACAATATATTGAGGACAAATACATAATATATTTGTTGCATCCTTGACACACTTAGTTTTGCGGTCTTTGCTTGCAGGACACACCTGACACCTCTTACGAGCATTTTCTTTTTTTTGCTGGAGGTTCCTCTGAAGGTTCGCCAGCAAAATGACAGATTTTTTACGCAGTTCTCGTGGCAAACTTGGAACATTCCGGCGGACTTTCAAGTGTTCACTGACAAGAGCAACGCCTACATTTTTCAAATATCGGCGTCGCTTTAGGCTTGATTTATTATTAAGGCTCGACCGAGATTGGTTTTTCGTTCGCAGCCAAGACCGAGACGGAGAATAAAATAATATCTCGCCGAGACCGAGAGCCGAGACCGAGAATAGACAAAGCGTAAAAAAAAAATGTTTAATACTGTTAACTTTTTAATACACTACTAATTGTTTAACAAAATTAACTGTTTTAATCATCATCATCATCATTTCAGCCGAAAGACGTCCACTGCTGGACATAGGCCTCCCCCAAAAGGGGGGGTTTGCCATAATCGCCACGCTTGGCAGGCGGGTTGGCGATCGCAGCATGGTATGGTGGTGGAATGCATAGAGAACGCTGCTGCCCATTCTCCGGTACGCCCCCTAGTCGCCTTTTACGACACCCACGGGAAGCATTTGCACTGTTTTAATAATCAAAGTTAAATAACATTATATTATAACATAAAATTTTTTTTCAACATTTTCGCCCTTCAAAGAGTGTCGCCTCTCGTCATACAATTGTCCAGCTTTGCTAAACAGTTGTTCACTTGCTGCGCTAGTAGGCGGCGCAGATAAAAACTTATTTGCTGCAGGCTTAAGCACCTTATAAGGTGACGAAAACATATCTTTGCAGTCTTGGCTCTCTAAGAAAGCTTTCTAGCGCTATTTCGAACAAAGCTTGAACTGTATTCGTCATTGGTCATTGGCTCGTCTTCCAACTCTATCGAATCATGAGCTACCCATAAGTTGGATTGTTTTGTTGCAGCCATGTTTGACGAGTTAGTTGATGATGCCCATGTCGTCTCACGAGAATCTGATCCTACATTTTCATTGAGAGTGAGAGTCTTGATAATATGAAGCTTGGCTGTTTCACAACCGTGGATCGATAGTGTTGTAGTAACTAGCTCTCTCACGCACTTACACCAATCGACTTCGCGCTGCGGCGCTTGGCCACGCGCAGTAAAATGTGAATGCCGATCCGAACAAAGTTACAATCTCGGTCTTGACCGAGAATCTCGGCTATAATTAGCCGAGAACCGAGACAAATTTCTCGGTTGGATTTGTAGCCGAGAATGCCGAGACCGAGCCCGAGACCGAGATTTCGGTCGAGCCTTATTTATTATTTACGATGTATTAAAAGTCCGTTACCGCTGACATGTTCAACAAGGCATAATAAATTGTCAGAGGCCACTTCTTTGAATTACGGCACACATCATACTCAAGAACCGCTAAAATACGTCGTCTTTCTAGTTTTTCACGGTCCATTTTTGTTCATACTACCAACAAAATTTAAAAAAAAGTTTAAAACCGCAAAAAATATATGCAAGTAGGTACCTAATATAATAATAAGAAACAAAAACAACAATAAATCACATAAACCGCATGAATAGTTTCACAATTATAGGCAAACTAAAAACGCGCGGGTAATTTTGACCCAGCCCCCATGACGCTGGGTTAAGAATTTGAGGCCTAGCCCGGGTATAAACTGTCTACTACAAACGAGATACTGCAAAGTGGGTCAACTGGTTAAATATTTGATTGTTATCCGGCGCGGCCGCGCCGGTACAATATCACTGCGGATCAACTCTTCTGCTGCTCCCTTTTGTTACAAGTACAAGCTCTTAAATTATATAACAAAACCGAGGACGGATCCGTATCGAGTTCAGTGGGTTCAACTTTTATGCATGTTATTTCTCCGTGGGTGAGAGAGGGGCTGTCCTTCGAGTTCGAAAGGGGAAAAGGGAAGCACTCCTTCCCCTTTCCCCTTTGAAACTTGTTGTTAATATTAATGCCCAGGCGAACATTTTATACAAGCGAACATTTTATATTGAACATTTTATATTGCGGATCCTACCTATCCTACACACATAATTCAATATGGTATAAAGTAATTTTCAATTATAAAATGCCCTAAGCCATGTATTCACGAGGCGACTAAGGCGCGCTACACTACATGATGAGAGCTCGACTCGCTCTTGACCGGTATTTTATAATTTTAATTTCGGTGTGTACAGAAACCCACAACACTAAGCACTTTAATTGTCCGAAGCTCACGTTAAAATCAATGTGAAAATGGAATGCAATTTTTCACTGCAGTCTTTTATTGGATTCTTGGACATTTTGCGCTTAGTTCTAACGTGCCCGCAAAAAGCCGGTCGATACTGCGGCAGTCTGGTTCTATATTGTTCCCAGTCTGGTGGACGTTATATAGTGGTTTCTCTGGTATTCTAATGAACTGCTTTATTAGGCCAATTCATAAAATAAATCAAAATGTGTGTTTGCATCCATAGTAATATCCATATCCATACTAATATTATAAATTCGAAAGTAACTCTGTGTGTCTCTCTGTATGTTACCTTTTCACGCCAAAACCACTGAACGGATTTCGATAAAATTTAGCAGCGAGGTAGATTGCATTCCGAGGAAGAACACAGGATAGTTTTTATCCCGATATTCCCACGGGATCGACACTTATGCGGGTGAAACCGCGGGACGCTGCTAGTAGTATATAAATTATGAGTTAATAATTGGTTTGTTTTAGTAGGTAACCTAAAAATTGTTCTTCAAATGCAGGTAAATGATAAATGATACACTTTTCCAGGTCAAAAAAATATATTCAAAATAAAGATGAGGTTGGTGTGTTGTGAGAATATATATGATCTTTGACAGTCGTTCCGGGTAGTCAGAAGCCCGAAAGTCTGGCAACCAGTCTTACCAAGGGGTATCGTATTACCCAGTAAACAGGGGCGTGGAGGTCAGATAGGCAGTCGCTCCATGTAACATACTGGTATTTAGCTGCATCCGGCCAGACTGGAAGCCGACCCCAACATAATTGGGAAAATGCTAGGCAGGTGATGGTGTGCTGTGAGAATAAACACAGGTATTTTATGCGTTAGAGAATGTATTTGCCTTTCATAGCTTTGTGCTTTTACAGACACCGACAAACATGACTAGCATACATCGAGCAAGAGCAAATTTGCAATCAGTTATTATGGCAATCAACTCGTTCCAGAAAACGAACGATAACCAGCTAACGATTGACTCAAATTGAGGACCGACCAAAGGTGTCCAGTGGCCAACATTCATGAATCAACACAGAATATTTATCAAGTTTACAGAGACACAACAGAAAATAGTAGACACTACTAGTAGGCATTGTTTGCTACACACGGTCGCTAAAGGTCACACGCTAGGCTAGGCTCCTTCCTCCCCTTTCTTTCCTCCTAGGTTCTTTTGTCTCTAGCATTTGAGGTCTCTGAAAATGCCGACCGCCGCGCCGCGGCAGAAACGAGCAGACATAGTTAATTTTGTCGCGACCACGGATACAATTATTGACTCCTTGTGTATTCTGAGGGCCTAATACTAACGCCCGACGTAAACGTAAGGTAAATTGGAACGGTTATTATCTATGTAGTCAAAATTGTACATTGTTTTTATTTTAAGTAATTATTGCGAAGTCTGGGTACAATTCTAATGCCGAAAATATAATACATTACTCTGAAAGAAATGAGCTGTAAATAAAAATGAAAAAGATTGATTTGAACTGCTATATAAACAGTTCCATATGAGCCTCACGTTCAAAACAGTATTTTTTACTGATTCGAAAACAGTTTAAGCTTGAGGCAAAATGGCAGTAAACTTTAATGTTTTAAGTAGGTAGCTAAAAGGTCACAAAATTAAATGTGTTATTAATTTGGTAATATCGTTCAAACCATTGAAATTTACCTACATTACAGTAATGGTGGTTTTACTTTTTTTGTTGTTTTTTTCAGTAAATGGTAGGCGTGTTCAATCATTAAAATTTACTGTTTTGTCTTTTACCGTTTTACAAACATTTCTTCTTACTGTATACAGTCAGTATGTCTTAATGAAATCGCTTTAATGTGGTGTAGTAAGAAATTATTTTTTTCAGTGTAGTTGCATCTTATAATATTTCTCAAAGAAACTGAGACCGCGAATTATTATTTCTGCGGTTTCTATAATAAAATTATTTCAAACCAATTTTTACTAAAGTGTTTTTTAAGTTCCAGCTACTTATTTATTTTTAAATTACTTATCCACTCTCTCAAAAAATGACTTAACATTTCAACTGTCCGGGATGAAATATTAAGTAATTTTTTGCGAGGCTAAAAGCGCATAATTCCTTCGTCAGATTTGGCTTTTAATGTCAGTAAGCGTCAGGCCTGCTTGTCAGACTTTCGGGATTCTGATGACCTGTAACGACTGACAAAGATTCACGAATAACAGCCGGGACCAACGGCTTCACGTGCTTTCCGAGACACGGAAGGATCTTGGTATGTAAAGATGGTCACCCATCCACGGACCAACCGCGGCAAGCGTAGCTTAACCTGATTGATCGATCCGTGCGGCAGTTATTACTTGACCACAAGCCACTCCTTGGCCACAAGCTCCTCCCAACAAATATCTTTTATCTTAATTATTATTTTTGGAATTACTATAAAAATGTTTTGGTTCCGTTCGGCAGCTAAAGGGTATCAGGTTTGCCTGAAGCCGCAAATAACCAGGGCAGGCGCTTCAGGGCTTTCATCATCATCTGACTAGCCCTTTCCCAATCTATGTTGGGGTCGGCTTCCAGTCTAACCGGATGCAGCTGAATACCAGTATTTTCCATTGAGGGACTGCCTATCTGACCTCCACAACCCAGTTACTGGCAGTTGAAAGTTCAGACACTTAAATTGCGGTCTTATTTCTTAATAAGACCGCAATTCAGGTGTAAAAAATAAAGTAAAGTGAACTCTAAATATTAGTTAGCTTGCGACATGGTAATCTGCAGCACAAAGTTGTTGTGTACTTAGCAAATTCTGCGCTGGTCCGAACTCAATAAAAAGCCGACGTGTTGTTTTAAACACTCATTGTGGGAACTTTCAGTAGAAACTGGCGAAAAGTTAAAAAAAAGTTTTCAGTCTCGTGTAAAGTTGGCTGCTGTGGCGGCGCGCTGTTCGCAAGCGCCGTCGCGCGCACGCTCGAGCATGCTCGCGACGATGACCGTGACTGTGAGGAATACACGCGGTCGTTTGCCTCTCGGAATTATATCTATTGTTTATGATGTACTCCGATCATCATCTGCCTAGCCTTTTCCCAACTATGTTGGGGTCGGCTTCCAGTCTAACCGGATGCAGCTGAATACCAGTATTTTACATGGAGCGACTGCCTATCTGACCTCCACAACCCAGTTACTGGGTAATACGATACCCCTGGTAAGACTGATTGTCAGACTTTCGGGCTTCTGACTACCCGTAACGACTGTCAAAGATCCACGAATGACAGCCGGGACCAACGGCTTAACGTGCTTTCCGAGGCACGGAGGGGTCACGGTATGTAAAGATGGTCACCCATCCACAGACCAACCGCGGCAAGCGTAGCTTAACCTGATCGATCGACCTGTGCGGCTGTATATTATTTAGCCACGAGCCCCTGATGATGTACTCCGATGATGTTTTAATTTTGTTACTTAACTTTTAATCATCACTTTTAAATGTTTGATAATAATAATAATAAAAATATTTATTTCATAAAACAAGAAACACATTGCACTGTATACATTGTATATTATAAATACATTTGTCACACTATAAGCACAATTGAATAGACTCTATCCCTTAAACTAGGTCTAGCCTGTGTTTTAAGAGATAGGGTTCAGCCGAATGGGTAGGTACAGTAGATAATTCACATTCTGTAACAAGTGAAGCAGCGTCGATATGGTAAAGTTATTCTATGAAATAAGTGTAGGTAGGTTACTTAGTGTGCTGTGTATGTGAGTGAGAGTTAGTGTATGTGTGTGTGTGCGTGTGCAGGGGTGAGTTTGTGCGTGTATGTGTGTGTATATATTATGCGTGAATTTTGTGAATGTATTTTTATGAGATGTATGCTAGAAGATTCTTTGTTGTGAGGTAGTCCTGTTGTAATAGCCATTGGGTAATTTTTTGTTTTAGAGTGTGTCTGTTCAAATCAAGTATGTTCAGTATTTTGTGTAGTTTCTTATATACATATGTAAGTACCTATGACGTAATATTGGCGCTGGTCAAAGGTAGTTTTGTGTGATACACCTGATGGGACATTTGTGCGTTTTTTGGGTTACATCTTGGCATGGCTCTATGAGTTCTGAGGACAGACTGCAAGATGAACAGCTGTCTAACTGTTAATACCTTACATTCATCATAAAGTTGTTTGGTTGGGTTTAAGTAGGTACGGTTTCTTAGACATAGGTAACTTTAAGTACGGCTCTTTGAGCTCGCTCTGCCCTCAGGAAATTTGTTTTAACAGCACCACCCCATGCAGTAATGCAATATCCGATAATCGGCTGACACAGTCCAAAATAAACCATTTTTAATTTATCTATGCCAGCCGATTGTCTAAGGGATTTAAAAACATATATAAGACGCATTGTCCTCCTAGTTATTATTTCTGATATTATCAAACTTCTGAATGCCGACAAATCTTTACCAAAGGGTCAGCTTCGAATGCAAATAACAATCAAAGCTATTCAGTAATGCTCCAAATCTGAGTTTTCATAGTCGATAATTAATGTCGGTAATTATGGGTTAGGCCCACACCCGATCATACCAAAATCAACGGCTCTGAAGAAACTTTATTTTTGGCCCTTTTTTGGAATTTGAAAGTTTTCTCCTGACCGCGGCGCTCCTATCTGAAACTTTTCAAATATATTTTCGGTGTTCTCTCATCACGCCGCACGTACTCAGCTCTCAACTTTTCGCCCTGCATGAAATTCATTTCAAACTACTCGGAGCACGTAAACCGCAAACAACCTCGACTAGAACTGTGTTATAAACTTTAACTTAATTATGAAAAGTTGGTGATGGTAAACATGTAGCGCTCATCAAAGTAGGTACCTACTGATTTCGCAGAAAACAAGAAACTGACTCTGCTTATACGAGCTCGGAGTGTAATTTCGAATTGTACGTTCAGTTGGTCTTGGCGACCTAATTGCTTGGCTTTCTCTCGTTATCTCCCGTGCCAGCCGCGTCAATTGTGCGCTAGACTAGACGATTGTTCTGAGTTCCGGCAATCTCCGGCCACAGACTCTATAATCGTCTATTGATAATAAAATTATTCCATTCTTAAGACTAAAAGGATTTCCATTGTCAGTTGAAAAAATATTCTCTATTTTACTGTTGATAAGTAATCTAGGCATTAAGCTATGTTTATCTGAAAAGTGGTGTTCAATCTGTTGTTCTTTTTTCTGTAGTTCTCTATATTTTTTAATTTAAAACCCTATATTCGTAAATTCAAATGGAAAATAATTTCTGCGTTTTATAAAAACAACAACATTATTATTACTGTTTCGTAGATATTAAATGTTTTTTTATTTCTTGACTCTATTCTAGGTCAGAGGTAACAGAGACAAAGTCGACGAATGTTGTTGTTAATAAAATGTTAATGTTCTGAAGAAATACTTCAATACCTATCTATTACATTTCTACAAAAACTTACCCAGTAATTTTTGGTACGGTTATTTTGAAAGTACAATGTAGTACAATTTTATTACAAAATTAAAAATTGCTTCAGTAATTTATTAAAGAAATTGCCCTTTTGTTAGCATCACAGCCGGTTTCTGTCTGTCTCATTAAGTTGTGAATCTATAAATAACATCCACTGTCAAATCACCCGACTGCTGTAGCGATTGGTAGTCGGTAACTAACAGCCAATCGAATCAGTTAACGTGCTGTTTGGGTGCAGATAACGTTTAATTTGGCAGCCTAAAATCGGGATTAAGCCTCTTCCGTTTAACTTTTGGGTATTAATCGGTTTATTTATAATGACCTTGACCTGAAACTTATACAAAAATTTAATCGACATTGTTGTCAGTGTCGGCGCTAACCATTGGAAGAAAACAAGCTAAAAAATAGATATCCAATTACTGTCGAATAATTCGTTTTACGCTCACCAATCACCATAACAATGTTATTGACCTGTCAAAACTTAATCGTTAATCAGGTTAAGATGCACACTCCGTCTTTTATTCATCGGCAGTGCGGGCTTAGCTATCAATGTATTATGCAGACTGGTAATATGCATCAATGGAAATGCATCATGGATTCCAAGCAGGTAGAAATGTTTGTACAGCCAAACGAACATCGGTGGTAACACTTTGACACTTACAACGTCAATATTATGTCGGTTGACTGTACGATGTTCGTACTGGCAGGATAGGTGCCCATAGTCGCCGAATTGCTTTACCACTTTTAGGTTGTTTTGCACTTGCACATCATAAAACTTCAGTCTTCATCCAGTAATTCACGTAATTTCAAGACCGACCGATGCGGTGCAGTTGCAGCTAGAAATTTCAAGTTTGAATGTAAAGCCATTCTTGTCATCTTTGTACTGCGCGTAGCAGTAGAATGCGTTTTTTTTGTGCGTGTCGTGAACTTCATACGAGCGTATCGACAACGGTAGCCTAAGGAAACCGTTGTTTTGATCGAAACCGAACTTCTTTAGTTATGTGAAATTAGCCTAACATACAGATCCAACAAAAAATCCGGTACAGTATCATTGTAGTTAAAACTCAAATATAATTAATTATTCATATTCGTTTTGAGGTAATACACTTTCACGAAGTAAATATCTTCGTGAACAAAGCCCCAATGTCGTGGACCTGAAAAAATAAACAAAGTTGTTTTCGCCATTTAGACGTTCGTAAGTATATCGGTAATGGTTTTGAAGGAAAGATGAAATTAGTTCTTAGACATAGTTAATAAAATCAAATCAATATCTATCTTACGCTGTCAGATCAACAAAGTTCTGAAAGCGATAGCGATTCTTGTTCAGAATCTTTGCCAACTTTCACCAACTAACAATTATATTAATTTACCCGAAGAAACTGCTTCACTTTCATCGCTACCGTAAAAAAGTCCTATTTATTTAAGTTCTACGCTTCTTTGAAAGCTAAAATGATTATTTCGTGGTAAGGTGTGGTTCCCTAATAACATCAAATAGAAGTTATCGGATGCCTACAATGAATGTAGAAGTGAATTTATTTACGCCTAAATCGTTAATGTTTCGGCATAATAAAAAGATGATTGGAAGATTCCAGAAGCCTGCGCAAACGAGGCGCGCACACGACAGGCGCGCCTTCTTTAGTTGACACATTTCCTTAGATTTTTGACAAGAAGAATCTCACTTTTATTATTTTCTACTAGCTTCCGCCCGCGACTCCGTCCGCGCGGATGTCGGTCTTCGCGTGGATGGTTTATTTCTCCATTTTGAGTAACTCTGACAATGACATCTTATAAATATCTATTGGACCCAAATACGGCTAAGCCTATAATAATTAAGGAGATCCCTCTATTGAGCTACTGCTGTTGAGCTCGCGTTCTGTAGTAAGTATTTTTTCCATAGTAATTCCGACCTTGATATGTAGCAGTAAATTACTGACAGTGACGAAAAGTTTGCAATTATAAAAAAGTGATCGTGACAATGCGACAGAAAGTTAATTGAGAGCTTCAGCATACACAACATTGTTAGTGAGCTCGTCCGGAATATGAACATGAAGATTTCTTGGACTGCTCACACGGGAAAGAGCTACGTAAAGTTGCCCGTGTGAAAAACAACTCGCGGTAAGATCTACGCCAGCAACTCCTAGGGTCTGACCTTGAGCCTTATTTATTGTCATGGCGTAACACAAAGCTACAGGAAACTGTATTCTCTTAAATTGAAATGGAAAATTATCCACTACGGGTAATGCAACGTGTGTTCGCGGTTCTACAGAACAACGTCTATGAATAAAACCGAAAAATAAGATTTTTTTTCTACGTATTTTTCCAGGATAAAAAGTATCCTATTTTATGCCCAGGATAATAAGGTATAATTATACTAAGTTTCATCGAAATCGAACCGTTAGTTTTCACGTGATGCCTGCATATACAGACAGACAGACAGACAGACAGACAGACAGACAAAAATTTTTTTAATCACATATTTGGGTTTGGTATCGATCCAGCAACACCCTCCGCTATTTATTTTTTCAATATTTTCAATGTACAGAATTGACCCTTCTACAGATTTATTATATGTATAGATGAATTCCTATAAGTAAATTAATTAATAATTATATTATATTCTTTTTATTGGAAGTAAATAGGTATTAAATGGGGAAACACATTTAAACACAGAAAATTTCAACTGTCTAGCTATCGCGGTTCAAGAACCGCGATAGCTAGACAGTTGAAATTTTCTGTGTATCTCAAGAGATACATATTGAGTGGTATTGACATTGGCATAATAATATTTTTTCCAATTCGTTAATTAACCGCATAATAAGTGACTGCTTCGTTGGTTGCAGGCGCGTCTGCTGTGCGCGCGGTTTTGGGTTTGATTCCTATAAGGTCAGGCATGGGTTTTTCCATTAGGAATTTCTCTGTAGCAATTCGGAGTAGGTACTCTATTCCATAGCTGGTGAAATGTGGTTGTAAGTGGTGTAACATACACATCTGCCCTAAACTTTGGGGAATAGGTACGGGCGTGATGTTATGTTAATCAACGTAATACATTTTATTTTATCTTTCATATCTTTAAGAGCATTTACGCCGTACGGCATTTCATACAAACTTTCAAGCTCTTGTTTTTCGAAATTAATGAACCGATTTTAATGAAACTCTAAACGCATTTGCAGGATACCAAGTTCTAAAAAGTTACTTAAGAAACATTTTTGAAAAATAGTGTTACAGCCAAATTACCTAGACCGATTTTAAATGTTCCACAGAAAAAGAGATTTCCAATTAAATTTTTTTAAATAAGACATTTCGAAAATGTTCTGAAGTAACTTTTTAGACCTTTGTATCCTGCCTATGCTTATGAAGTTTCATTAAAATCGGTTCATTCATTTCGAAAAACAAGTGTTTGAAAGTTTGTATGAAATGCTATAGTTCATAAACAACTAAAATAAAATATCGAAAATATTAGATTTCATAACTTTGTAAAATTAAATAAAAATATGATCTTTGTGTAGCTGAAGAATACGAGACATTGCTACTGAGCAGTAATTTTATTAAACTGAGGTTCCGGACACAGAAAGAGAACGTTATTGTATTTTTAGGAACCAGAAGTGGATTTTATTAAAAAAAGAAATAACGGCTACGAACTCTTTTAATACAATCGAAAAATATTAATAATTACAACACAAAAATATTTATGAGAAAACTAATGCTAATATGACACATCTGAGAGTGTGAACTCTCCAACGTTCGGCGGGAAAAAAGGGACCTGTCATCTGTTTGACACTCCTTTTATAGGCGTGATTAGTAGTATTTTATCTATGGATTCTATGGTGATGCTACTCGCTGCTCATTCAAACCTACTCTTTTCGAGAGGGCGTGGGCCGTAATCCACAATGCGGGGCCAGTACCTATTGGTAGATGTGAGATGTCTTCGAAATTTTGGTTCCAGGACATGCCGTTTTCGTCACGACGTTTTCATTAACCGTTTTGAGAGCAGTGATGAAATAATTTATGTAAAGTAAAACGCCTGCCTGGGTTCGAACCCACGACCTTCAACTCGTAAGTCAGGGCCCTTACGGACCACTGGGCTACCACTTTCCTTGGTAAAATACTACACGTTTCCGAAAGATCCCTACAAAAATATAGGTTGGTAAAAAAAGAAACCTGCAAATGGACTCTGCTGTAAAGTTTCAGCCACAGTTTATTTGAGAGAGACGAGCGCGAATATAACTGTTATGAAACTTTATCAACGTATTGTCAGTAAATCAAACAGCTTGTCAACTTCGTTAGACCGTTCCGGATATTTTCCAATAACTTTGAAGTTAGATAACACACACACTGCTATGAATTTCTCTGATAAAGCGACGTCGAATTGAAAACGTTATAAAGTATCTGCAGTGCTATTCTGTAAAAATCTCACCGTGAAAACTTAGGTGAAATGAGCGTGTAGTGAGCTGTCAATAGCGTCAATTCCAAGCAAAAACAAACTCACTTCAGCTAAGTTTTCACGGTGAGATTTTACAGAATCGGCCGGCTGTTCTGTTTGTGAAAAGTTAGATCACTTTGGTGTGAGTGTGAAGACATTACTTGATATGACCTTCCTACTACCGTACTTGTGTGTACTAGGCATGCAATCAATTACGATAATAGGTTTAAGTATTCAACTTAAAATTATTAGTGTAGTTATGAAGTTTGCCGAATTATAACATTTAGGGGTTTGAAACTTTGAATATAATGCAAGGAGTTTTGCAGCTTCTCCACATATTATCTGCTACTATTGTTATATGTTGTCCAAGCACAAATGATCGTACCCGTACCGCCGTATGTGTAAACGGGTGACCCATGTTTGGACTAAAGCTAAACTGATGAACGAAGGAGGAAATAACAGTCAAAATGTCTGGTATAAGGGGCCGTTTATAAGGTTCCAAAATAAAAATAAAACATTTATTTGAACTAGGCTGAGAATCAGCACATTTCGAACGTCAAAATTACACACTATAGTCTTTTAAAACGCCCGCCCTTCACCACTTGCTATTGCTTTAGCAGGGTAGAAGACAATGTACTTCCCATCAACACAGTTTCTCTGGTGGGAAAGGCTAAACAAATTCCCGGCATCCGAAAATGCTACGGTGTAATTTCAAATAAAACGGAGAGCTACGTTTGGTTCCCCGTAAAGGTATTTTGTAGTGTTAGCTCATTTCGACGCTCTCCTAGAAACTGATGGTAGGGCACAACCCAAGGAACAATTTTAGGTTTTAGAAAGGTTTTGAAAAGGTTCTAGAACCTTTGTAAGGACATCTGCTCGTAAGTCTTAATAGACTTATTAACATTCTATTAACCTTATATAAAAGGGCCAACGTTTTAGAACCTTTCTGAGAGCTACAGCAAAACCTATAGCTCAAATCCAGAACCTTTCGAACTACTTACACAGAACCCAAATATAACCTTCACAACCTTAATTTAACGTTAATATAACCTTGTAAGGCAGCTTTTAAGTTCTAAATTAGTCATGGATGTAACTCAATGACAACTTAAAACCTTTTTGATGGACATGAATAAATGCCTTTCCAGGACTCTCAGGTTTTAAAATGTTTCTGTGTAAGATTTTTTTTTACACAGAAACACCAATCGTGGATGTAAATACTTATTTATAATGGCGCCATTCCCTGTCATTATACCAAGTTTGAAAATGGGTAGATGTAAGTAAGTGTTATATTCTTAAGAAGTAATAGCTTGCTGAAGTCAGGAAAAACCAAAAAAATAGTGCGACTGGCACTTTATCGTGAAACTTTAGGATAATAGTGCTGTATACGAGACGGGCCTTCCGAAAGTAAAAAATTTAGAAGATATTTTATTGAAATAAAAATTATAAAATTAGGTGGTTGGTAGTAAATTGCATTAGAAATAAAACTTCTATTCATATAAAAAACATATATTTTAAATCACATAGCACACTTTACTTAATTTTGCCATAAGGACTTGAAATATTGCTTTTGTTTAGTTTTTTTTTACTTCAGTAAAAAAATATGACTGGCGTTAGGAAATTACTAGAAAGCAATACAAATAACCTTTTCAGAATTATAACAGCTAAAAGCTCTAAATGTTTACCAAAATAAGAGCTAAAGGTAATCTCGCGGAGCAGTTTTCGCAGCTTTAAGGTTATCTCCAGGAGTCGTTCAAGGCTTTGTTGCTTTTAAGTTTTGGTTGTATGAGAACGTGCGTTCGACGGTTCGAAAAGAGTGCTGGAACTTCCACTCCGTTTTTTTGATAACACCCTGTTTCGATTCATCTTGCAAGACAACGTAATACTTTGAAGTCACGGACACCACTAACATTTTTTAAGGATAAAGCTAAAGCTTTAAAATATTCTTGTAGGACTTTAAGCAGGCCTTCAGCTCATAAAAATAGCTTATTGGTTTGGGTTTTCGCCACGCAGTCTTAATTTGTTTACCTAGACAACTCTAATACAGCCTTAAAGTTTAAAGTAGTTTTTAGAAATAACTAATAAGCGATTTCAGCATTCCATAACTTTATGGTTATTATCAAAGTTAAAAATTAAACCTTTAGATCTCACTTTAGAATAATAAATAATAAATAAATAAATTCACTTTATTTCAGGTAAATAACACCCATTAATACACACACATATAAAATCAAATAAAATCAATACAAATTAAATTAAATGGAAACATAATATATCAAATTAAATAAAATCAGAATAAATCGAATCATGACAATAACACTAACATAGAAATTAAAAAAATTATAAATAATCACCCCAACAAAATCAATAAAATCAATACCCCCTCTCCGGCACTGCTACAGCAACATGTCTGCTGGAACAATGTCGAATGAAGGGGCAGTCCAGCCTTCCCGCAATCATCGTGAGAACGATGTTGGAGCTAGCCCGTACCCTGCGCACCAAGGACGCGGCGCGCTTGCGCATGGTCGCGTGAAAGCAGTCGGTGCGCGACTCTGCGAACATACCCGATGCACTGCAGTATCGAGGTAGACCCATCACCGCCCTAAACGCGTTATTGAACTGGACGCGGATGGCGCCGTAACTTTTATTAGAGTAGTGAGCCCACAGACTGCACGAGTACAGCGATGTACAGTACGCTCTAAAGAGCGTAGCCTTCACCACATTAGAGCACCGCGCAAATCTGCGGGCGATCATGTTCGCTCTAACAGACAACGCCCTCCGCTCCCGTTCCATGTCTGCGTGATCCCTGAGGTCGACAGTCAACACATGCCCCAAGTATGTAAAGTGATCGACCCTTTGCAAAGGAACCCCCTTGAGACTTACTGGAGGTATGCTCCCCGGACATTTTGCACTAGCGGTCTCGAAGATCATACACTGGCTCTTTTTTACATTATATGATAAACCGTGACCACAAGCATACTCTTCACATATTCGTAATAACTTCCTCAAGCCGCAGACCGAAGCGCTCAGCAGCACCATGTCGTCAGCATAACTTAGATTATTGACATAGGTACCGTCAATGTGACAGCCGACATGTGACTGCTGAGCGCCACGATCAGCCCGTTAATATACAAATTAAACAGGGTTGGAGAAGTTAAGCCACCCTGCCTGACTCCGCACTCGAGCTGATACGCATCCGACATTGCCCCCGCCCACCTAACACTATTAGACTGGTGCGCATACCAGTACTGGAACATGCTGATAAGTTCTGGCGGCAAATCTATGCTCCTCAGCTTATTCCATAGCAGGTCATACGCTACAAGGTCGAAAGCCTTGGACAAATCAAGGAAGCACGCATACACCGGCGTTTTACGGTCTGTGTAGTATTTGACGGTATGCTTAAGACACAGTATAGCACTTTCAGTGGACAGCCGGGGACGAAATCCGAACTGGTTATCGTGCAGTCTTACCGATTTATTTAACTGTGCATTAAGCAAACCGTCAAACACTTTTGCAGTTACAGTGGCAAGAGAAATAGGCCTGTAGTTACTCTTATCAGTAAGGTCTCCAGTTTTATTCTTCACTACAGGGACTACCACTGTTTTCATAAAGTCTGCCGGCAGGTAGGAATGGCTCACGCACAGCGAGTAAAACATAGCCAAGACCCTAGCCATGTGTGGTCCGGCGTGCTGTAGGTGCTCAATGCTGAGTCCATCATGACCCGGGGACTTACCACTAGAGATATGCTTTATGGCTGTAGTTACGTCAGCCGCCCGGAAAGTAGTTCCCACCTCCCAACTGTTTACATCAGTAACAGTACCCAACGGAGACTTCACCGAAAAATGGTTCATAAAGAGATTCGCAATCTCCTTTGGGTCATTCACACCATCGATGCTCACAGGAAGGCCGGGGCGTAAGTTTTCTTTTTTAGTGCCCTTCCAGAAACCGCGGAAATCCCCCTTGCAATGTTTCACAGCTAGAGCGTCCATTCTTATTTGGTCCTGATGATTTTGGCACCATTTTAATCGAGACTTGAACACTCTTCTGCTATCACTCATTTCTTTGTGTATAAAACCTGATTTAGGCCTACCACATAACACCCACTCGAGGAACTTAGACTTGGCGACCCTATGAGCCTCGCTGACATGTTTGTTCCACCCGGCTATGCGTGGCATAATGCTAGCCTTTCCAGAACTTAATCAGGACTCTAAAAATACTATAAGATCCTAGGACTATAAGCTCTTGAAACACAATTCAAAATAACGTTAATTTAAACTCTTGTCAGCGGCTCCAAGGTTGCAATAATAAACAATTAGTTTTAGGACTTATTAATCATTCTCAAGTACTTAATATGACCAGATAGCAAAGCATTAACCTTTTTACGATCCTTATAAAACCCAGAGGCATTTTTTACAACCAAGCCCGAGTGAAATGTTACTTGGGAACAGCACAGTAGTCAAATTAGTTTCGTAAACAGTATTTCAAATAGGAACAAATGGTTGAATCCAAATAAAAAAACTAGTTAGTAATGAGTATAACTCGATAAGTTAGTCGGGGCCGTCGCTTCGAGGTACGTGGTTACCTTTATATACGTGTCGTGCATTTTAATGGAAAAGTTTGGTTGACAACAGTAACACCCGTTACAGCGTAGACTTTAAAAAGGCCAGTATAGGTACTGGTCATCTTCATACTGGGACTAAGGCCAACAAGTAGCACAAATTCGCGTGGAGGCTTAGCATTCACTCAATAACCAAGGCGTTAGCACGATGATGTCAGCAATGATGCTCTACATTTCAATTCGTACACCCACAAATGTCCCCTCGACATTAGCCACATTGTCTCTAAATCCAATTGTGTTCAAGTGTCGCTCCAATTTCCCAATGCATTTTTGTATTGGTAGATTTGTTTTCGTGCGTTGAATTTGCTGAATATAAAATACTTTTGTTTCTTACTTTAAACCAATAACAAAATCTTAACTAATTGTTATTTTTAGGATCCCGAATACTGACCTCATTTTTTTTTTATTGGCATCTCGCATTTCACCTTAGAAGTTTGTCGTCTGCTTAACCGGACTTGCCTGTGGTTGCCTCGATAAATTAAGGCCTCCAGCCAGGGCTTGAAAACTTAAAAACTGAGCGACTACACGCTAAGGGCGGAATTCCCTGTGGGGAACGGTTTATGTAGCGCCAAATTGGCGTTACATCGTGGAAAGAAAGTGTATACTCTATGAGTAAAATGGCTTTGAATTACACGGGTGGACAGACAGACAGGACGAATTAATTTTAAGGGTTCCATTTTTGCCATTTGGCTACGGAAATACCCGGATGTAGCCCATTGTATAATCTCCGTAGTATAATCGTAATAGTTATTTTTCTTTGCCTTATGAAGGCAATAAAATAAGAAAATTAATTAGCGCCTGACGTAAATTGATGTAAGCAAGTTTTTAATCACGTCTAAACTTGTATGGAGTAGTGCCAGGCGCTGATTAATTTGACAGGACTAAAGTAAAATTTATCTTCTGTCCTTTTCTTAATGAAATAAAAAGAAAAAGATGCACTGAACTTAAATTTAGTTTAGTTTATGAACAAGACAATCGGCACCATTATTACGATATGAGACTTTACGTTGGAAGTGCGTCGCATAAGTTAGTAGCAAGTTTGTTACGATATAAGACTTTACGATGGAAGTGCGTCGCATCGCTTTAAACGTTCTGTCGTCAGTAAGTTAGTAGCAAGTTTGTTACGATATGAGACTTTACGTTGGAAGTGCGTCGCATCGCTTTAAACGTTCTGTCGTCACTAAGTTAGTAGCAAGTTTGTTACGATATGAGACTTTACGTTGGAAGTGCGTCGCATCGCTTTAAACGTTCTGTCGTCAGTAAGTTAGTAGCAAGTTTGTTACGATATGAGACTTTACGTTGGAAGTGCGTCGCAACGCTTTAAACGTTCTGTCGCCAGTAAGTTAGTAGCAAGTTTGTTACGATATGAGACAAAGACGTTGGAAGTGCGTCGCATCGCTTTAAACGTTCTGTCGTCAGTAAGTTAGTAGCAAGTTTGTTACGATATGAGACTTTACGTTGGAAGTGCGTCGTATCGCTTTAAACGTTCTGTCGTCAGTAAGTTAGTAGCAAGTTTGTTACGATATGAGACTTTACGTTGGAAGTGAGTCGTATCGCTTTAAACGTTCTGTCGTCAGTAAGTTAGTAGCAAGTTTGTTACGATATGAGACTTTACGTTGGAAGTGCGTCGCATCGCTTTAAACGTTATGTCGTCAGTAAGTTAGTAGCAAGTTTGTTACGATATGAGACTTTACGTTGGAAGTGCGTCGCAACGCTTTAAACGTTCTGTCGCCAGTAAGTTAGTAGCAAGTTTGTTACGATATGAGACAAAGACGTTGGAAGTGCGTCGCATCGCTTTAAACGTTCTGTCGTCAGTAAGTTAGTAGCAAGTTTGTTACGATATGAGACTTTACGTTGGAAGTGTGTCGTATCGCTTTAAACGTTCTGTCGTCAGTAAGTTAGTAGCAAGTTTGTTACGATATGAGACTTTACGTTGGAAGTGCGTCGTATCGCTTTAAACGTTCTGTCGGCAGTAAGTTAGTAGCAAGTTTGTTACGATATGAGACTTTACGTTGGAAGTGCGTCGCAACGCTTTAAACGTTCTGTCGCCAGTAAGTTAGTAGCAAGTTTGTTACGATATGAGACAAAGACGTTGGAAGTGCGTCGCATCGCTTTAAACGTTCTGTCGTCAGTAAGTTAGTAGCAAGTTTGTTACGATATGAGACTTTACGTTGGAAGTGCGTCGTATCGCTTTAAACGTTCTGTCGTCAGTAAGTTAGTAGCAAGTTTGTTACGATATGAGACTTTACGTTGGAAGTGAGTCGTATCGCTTTAAACGTTCTGTCGTCAGTAAGTTAGTAGCAAGTTTGTTACGATATGAGACTTTACGTTGGAAGTGCGTCGCATCGCTTTAAACGTTATGTCGTCAGTAAGTTAGTAGCAAGTTTGTTACGATATGAGACTTTACGTTGGAAGTGCGTCGCAACGCTTTAAACGTTCTGTCGCCAGTAAGTTAGTAGCAAGTTTGTTACGATATGAGACAAAGACGTTGGAAGTGCGTCGCATCGCTTTAAACGTTCTGTCGTCAGTAAGTTAGTAGCAAGTTTGTTACGATATGAGACTTTACGTTGGAAGTGTGTCGTATCGCTTTAAACGTTCTGTCGTCAGTAAGTTAGTAGCAAGTTTGTTACGATATGAGACTTTACGTTGGAAGTGCGTCGTATCGCTTTAAACGTTCTGTCGGCAGTAAGTTAGTAGCAAGTTTGTTACGATATGAGACTTTACGTTGGAAGTGCGTCGCATCGCTTTAAACGTTCTGTCGCCAGTAAGTTAGTAGCAAGTTTGTTACGATATGAGACTTTACGTTGGAAGTGCGTCGCATCGCTTTAAACGTTCTGTCGTCAGTAAGTTAGTAGCAAGTTTGTTACGATATGAGACAAAGACGTTGGAAGTGCGTCGCATCGCTTTAAACGTTCTGTCGTCAGTAAGTTAGTAGCAAGTTTGTTACGATATGAGACTTTACGTTGGAAGTGCGTCGTATCGCTTTAAACGTTCTGTCGTCAGTAAGTTAGTAGCAAGTTTGTTACGATATGAGACTTTACGTTAGAAGTGCGTCGCATCGCTTTAAACGTTCTGTCGTCACTAAGTTAGTAGCAAGTTTGTTACGATATGAGACTTTACGTTGGTAGTGCGTCGCAACGCTTTAAACGTTCTGTCGTCAGTAAGTTAGTAGCAAGTTTGTTACGATATGAGACTTTACGTTGGAAGTGCGTCGCATCGCTTTAAACGTTCTGTCGTCACTAAGTTAGTAGCAAGTTTGTTACGATATGAGACTTTACGTTGGAAGTTTACGTAGGGAGCGATGCGACGCACTTCCAACGTAAACTTGCTACTAACTTACTGAAGTTAGTAGTAAGTTTGCCCATTTTAGTTGCGCATTACACAATCGATAGTGTGCGCTAACTTTATAATATGTTGTTCTAAGTTGTTGAGCTGATTATACAACTGAAATATGTTATATTTGAAAATCAAATGAAAATATTACATGATAATGTATAGTCATGATTTGCAATTATGGTGATTTGAGTTTATGATATTTTGAGAATATGATATTCAGAGACTGAGCATCTCTCAAGTGTACTTGTGAAAAATAGTACCGCTTCTATAGTCGCGGGTGTAAAAGATTGACATATTTTAATATCTTTTTTGAATTAATCTTTGAAATCAAACATTCATAAACCTTAAACCTAAAACCTTAAAACTAAAAATATGGTAGGTACCTATTGAAAAATTAAAAAAAAAGTATTAAGAAGGTAAGTACCAAAACCTCTAAAAACATTTTTTCTTAAACACAAAGGTGCTTACTAATATAATAAGAAAAAGAAAATAAAAACTTCTAAAAAAATTACATAGTTCAAAATGAGGCAAGCGACTTGCACGAGTTACACACAGGTTTAGAGCAACCCATGCATTCAGGGGCCCAAGTCTGCTATTTTTATAAATTCGTCATTCCAACACGATCCCACCACCATCCCATTGTCATTTTGCTAAAAGTTCGTAATCTGCTAAATTCATAATGGTTGATCATTGGTCGGTCAATGGCACAGAACATATACGATACTCGTAGCGAATTAAAACCAATGACTGCACAATGACGTTCTAATGGTAGGTCACTGATCAAAGGAACTGTCAAAATATTTGCAGATTACCGCCTAAGTCAGTAATTCATTTTTCATTATGTACGAGATTACCATTCTATGCCATTTCTTTCAATGGAGTGTCAGTGGTTGACCATTGTAAAGTCATAATGACGCCATTATATTAGTAGATTACCAAACTTGTCAAAATCAACAATTATGAAATCAATGATAGACCATTCTGACATTATTGTAATAGCAGACTTGAGGCCCAGGTAGCTTGCACTTAAGGCATCAGTGCAATCTGCTCTGTTCTTGTTAGGCGGACATAATGAATATTTTTTCTTTAATTCCTTTCCTGGTTTCATGGTTTCGTCTCTACACTGCTGGTCGATTCTGTAAAAATCTCATTGTGAAAACCTAGGTGAAGTGAGTTTGTTTTTGCTAGGAATTGACATTATTGACAGCTTACTCTACGCTTACTTCACCTAAGTTTTCACGGTGAGATTTTCACAGAATAACACCGCTGGTCGTACTTTTAGAACCGTGGCAATGGTCGACCTGAGTTGTTTGAGAAGCCTTTGGTTGTAGCATCTCATTCAACCATTGCTCCAACGATTCTACTTACGAAAACTAAATAAATACTTACGAAAAATTAGCAATAACAATAACCTGTTATGTTTGTTAGATATTTTAAGTTTATTTTATTTTGTTCAGAATAAGTAATTACTTTTTTATCCACTTAAAAAATATTATTTAAGTACATTCTAAGTGCTTCACACGTATTGTAGACGTATCTAAAAGATATTTTTTCTTCATTGATCAAAACTGTAAAAATCCAGAAATAAATACGGACATTTTCGCATTTTCCGAGCAGTAAGTTGAAAATCTTGAGAGAAGTTGTACCCCACACTTTCTACGAGCACACACTCGCTCGCACCCAAAGCGGGCGGGTAGCGGGGGGTCTTTTTCATTCCGCTTGCCCATTCGCCCCTGTGGATAATCCGCACGCTATCAGTACGGAATTGTCCTCGATCCAGACGGTTCTGGGGAGCAACGTTACGTTTGTCGAAAATGTTCTCTATAACTTTATGAGAAAAATATTAAGTGCGGTTATAAAGGTTCGGTTAAAGTGAGTTGAGTGCGGATTTTTTTTACTTATTTCGTGTTCTGTGATGAAGTGATTTCTCGTAACCGTAGATCTACGGCTACGAACGGTCCGTTGTACAAGTGTTTAAGATAAATTCTTTTTCTTGTAGGTATTACTTAAATGAAACGTCTGGGTACTCTTATGAATTCAATACATTTCATCGTATAATTTTAACAGTGTAGTTAATATCGCTTTCGTGCAGAAGTTAAACTTAAAAAGTGATAGTTTTTGGTTACGGTAACGGTTAACGTCATTTTAAATTCTACTAACATGTACTTAATAAAATTTTGGAGTTTAAATGATAGCAACAAAAACTAAAAATACATAAATAAATTATGATTAAAATAAAATTATCAAAACTAAAATTAAAGCAAATATCTCGTTGTTTTTTAAATTAAAATATATTATATAAAGGCAAGCTATAGTGAATTTATAATCTTAATTTGATCTTCGCCATGGTTATTATTTATTTATTTTTATGGTTATTATTTATTTGATTTTGATCTTTTTTGATTGGTATCTACGTATCCTATTATAATATTTTTCTGTAATTTGATACAGAGGTAAGTTATGTATTTTATTTTGTAAAAGTAAATATTAGCATTTCATTATTTATGTTTTGATTTCGCAGACACAGCATTGCGTCGAATATTTGACAAAAAAATTTGTTAGATAACATTTTGTTGATATTTATAAGAAGGTCAAAAGTAGTCGTTTTTGACCGTGGCTTCGTCCACGTGGAGGTCGAAAAACACATAAGTGGGTAATATCGAAAAATTATCCCGTGGAATCGTGAGAAAGGGTCGACGATATTAATATAATTCTGTAAATATACATACTCGCAGCTGTCGGTTTTAGAGGCCATACAATATACACGTATATACGTATTGAGCTGCTGATTTCAAAATACGTAAAAAAAAAAGTTATTTAAAAATAATAAAAGTTGGAAGCAGGCGGGACCCATTTGAATTTGAAAATATAATAAAAATGGTATGGGTCCCGCCTGCTTCCAACTTTTATTTAATTTAAAATGGGCTTGTTTTTAACATTTCAGTTTTTTTTTTAACTTAAGTTTTTTACCGCAGTCGGGTTTTTTTATTATTTTAAATAACTTTTTTTATTTCCAGCTTTTTAGTTTACAAATGTGAAAGATTTCGCAGACAAATTGTAAAAAACACCTACTAAGTAGGTGTTTTTTTACAATTTGTCACTTCGAATTGCTTTTAAGAATATATGTTGTGTATATTTTTGTAATCACCTTTTAAAACCCTTTATTTTGATACCCCACTCGATAGGTTTTGAAAAAAAAAAATTAATATGGCGTCCAGTAGTCGCCATATTGAATTTTCACTAACGTCATGTCTTTAGTGACACTCGCCGGACTAAGAGGAATCGATTAACGTGTGAATCATAAAAATCGGCCCAGGCGTTTGGTCTGTATAGTGCTTCAAAGAAACATACAAACATACATACATACATAGGCTGATGAACACATTACCACTCCTTTGCGTCGCGCAGTCGGGTAAAAAAGCAATTCGTAGGCTGGGTGAATCTTTAAACGTTCAATTGGCATTGTTCGGTGGGAAAAAGTGAGCGTAGTTTTTTAAAATACTTTTTAGGCATGATCTAACTTGGACACGATAGTAATTGTAGGTAGTTAATTATGGTATTCACAAGAAGTAAACTACACTTATTACCAACAAAATATCAACTCATGAACGCAAATTACGAGCGCAACTAAGTAGCCTCTTGGATTTGTTTCAGGAGGTAATTGATGACCCTGACCTCATAACTGATTATCATTTATTATTCATGCTAAAGAACCACATAAAGAACCATTTATTGAATCAAATAACATTTTATAATACTTATGTTTTTCTGCAAAATCAATAAATTCCGCCCGCGTAATCAATATTTTCCCAATGCTTCCTATAGAAACAAAGCATTCGCTCGATTATTATTATGTCTTAAAAATATCTTTTATTTTCATCTATCTAAGTATTACAATAATAAGAAGAAATGGATCACAATTTTAATTTTCATATTGTCTGGAATTTTAAATACTGATTTCATCATTGTGAACGGTTTTTAAGCCCTTCGTTCTATCCAAACAATACCTGAAATTATCATCATGAATAAATCGTATCAAAGATCAGCAATGCTCAGCTTTACAGACCTTTAAATCTTTTAAAGTGATATATTCTTTGAAACGTGTCGATCAAAAGTGATCACAACGCCAATCGGTAAAATGTTAATATTTAAGTTTTCTTATCTTTAACTCTTACACGAGGGAAATTCTAGAGGGGCCCGTGGCTAAATAATAACAGCCGCACAGGTCGATAGATCAGGTCAAGCTACGCTTGCCGCGGGTGGTCTGTGGATGGGTGACCATCTTTACATACCGTGACCCCTCCGTGCCTCGGAAAGCACGTTAAGCCGTTGGTCCCGGCTGTCATTCGTGGATCTTTGACAGTCGTTACGGGTAGTCAGAAGCTCGAAAGTCTGACAACCAGTCTTATCAAGGGGTATCGTATTACCCAGTAATTGGGTTGTGGAGGCGAGATAGGCATTCGCTGCAAGTAAAATACTGGTATTCAGCTGCATCCGGTTAGACTGGAAGCCGACCCCAACATGGTTGGGAAAAGGCTAGGCAGATGATGAGATGATGAGAGAAATTCTTGGTATTGAAAAAAAATCCTCAAGAGAATCAACTGAATACGCATTTTCTCCATTAATATTTCGCCGGCCCTTAAAATTTCGCCACTATAGTACCTATTGATACTTTCTACCACTTACCTACTTGATTATTCTCCATCAAGCACTTTCCTCTCGGCCGAAATCAATGGGTTCAAGTCTCCAACCTGTGTTAAAGAAAATTTAGATTTTACTCTCTGGAAACGGAAATTACTTATTGATTGAGATCAGCCCTTAAATTATGAAGAATGTTCAAATTCTATGTTAAGTTTATTTTACAAATAAGTAATGTTAACTACAAAAAAAAAATCTTTAACTGCGTAAAATAAAAAAAAAATCAGACACTTTATCTTTTAATCGTGTTAATTTTACTGTATCAATTGTAATAACATATTATCTACGGTGCCATTTTGTCGTACCTAGGTATTTCTTGAGAGCGGAAGGCAGGGGTGTGTGTTTTATGTGAGGTGTGTGTAATTGTACACCCACATCACATGAGTAGACAACCCACATTTCGCCTATTTCTTTATGCTATTTATTGCGGCTTAGAATTTATTTTAGTTTAAAGACATTTTAGACCTACGTGTCTAATATAAATAAGGGCTGATTTTTCAATAATTTTTCGAGGAATGAATTTGAAATTTTGACAGTTATTTCATACAAAAACTGTCTAACGTCAATTTTATTGCTCGAATAAAAGTTATATAAATATAATATAAAAGTTATGGGCTTGACCGATTTTGATGGGACTTTCAATGACATATAACTGATGTTACAAGGAGTAACTTATACCTATATATACAGGGTTATAGGTAAAACATTAACAACCTCTTAAGAGGTCTTTGTACTCATCATTATGAACAACTTTTACTATGGGAAAAAAAATCAGCTGTTCCGTACATTTACCTATATTCGTTTAACTCGTCAAAATGTAGGGAACAGCTGATTTTTTTTTCGTGATTTCAGGTTTGGACCCATAGTAAAAGTTGTAGGTAGTTGTAGAGCTTTTATTCCGAAAGGTTATGTGAATAATCCTACATTATGTAATATTTAACTAAGATATCGCACAGCAATCTCGATTTTATGACATGTTGCTATTGCACCCGTACGAAGGGTTGTAATCTGTGAAAATATTATCGGTAAGGTAGACATGATACCAGTTTTTGGTAATATGACTAAAAATGTAATTAAGTATAAAGTAGGTATCAAGAAAAGCGCCAACGTATTGCGTAACACACTTTTAATCACAATCTGAAGGATATTGAAGAAAATTATCCATTAATCCATTGTTTCATACCAAGGTTTTAAAAATTCTATTCCACTAGAAACTTAAATGACGCAATGAATTTGTCTTGTCACAACGAAAGCTAAGTGGGTTACGCAAGTCTCTCGGTATATAAGTCAAATGAGTGAAATGCGAGATATATCCTCGCACCATTGGCGCCCCGAGATAGCTTCTACCGAGTGACACCGAGGGGAAACAGGGGGTTTCTGTCCCGCGTCGTTCAAGGCCGGAGCTTCACATTTCCACAGACGTTTTCCGAAGGCTGTACTCAGTTGAGTATCGCTAATTTTCTCAACTTCAGACACTAGCACTACTAGTAGTAATTAAGGCCACGATCTTAAATTCAGGTTTTATTGAACTCTATTAGTGCAATATCCGCGATATCAAATAGGGATTTCTGAGAAAAGTGGCAAGATTAACAAAGTTATGCTTGCTGCAAGGAGTTATTTTCTTGTGGGGACGTGGTACTCTAAAGCCTTTCTTATTAGGCTTCGTCCATCGTGAGGAGCTTGCGCGGTTGCGAAATGTCAAACATATATATGCAACCGCTGTCCATACAGTAGCATAAGGCACAGGGCTAGCACGTACGCGCGAAGTAAACGTAACTTCAATTCGAAAGATTCTTGAAACGCAAATACAACTATCCTACTATTTATTATTTATTTATAGTTAATTAAAACGGTACAATACAAATTACATTAATTAACATAGAAACCATTAATATTACGTTGACAATATTATGGTGTACAAAATTTAATTTTAAACTAACACTTAACAGTGGTTTCCCTTGCATACTTTCGCATACAGAACAAACACCAGACTTATATGTATATCTTTTTTGTTACCTATATTTAAACGAGACCAAAGGAGAATGGGTAATTTGTTCCCAGCATTGTATCAATTTGTGGTAGGTATATCTCATACGAATGGTCATTTTATTAGCTATGACACCGTCAGCTAAAACACTGATTTTTATATACCTACTTACATCATAAAAAAGTTAACCGTAAAAAGAGGTTTTTATTTAGAAATTCACATTTTATATGATAACTTCTATTTTTAACCGACTTCAAAAAATGAGGAGGTTATTAACCGACTTCAAAAAATGAGGAGGTTTCTCAATTCGACCGTATATATTTTCAAATGTAATTTGATTGACCATTGTTTTTGAGGCAAGTTTTTTGCAATTTGTAACATTTCTAAGAAACAGGATCGAATGGAATAAAAAAAATTATCTCAAAGGTCCATTTTCTTGATGACTGCAATTTTTTTCAAAATCGGTAAACGCAGGTCAAAATGTTAAAAAAAGTTAACAATATTCTCCCAAATCACGTTTTCCGGTAGTTACAACGGTTAAAATACCTGCCCTAACTACCGGTCCGAATATCCACCCGCTACCTATACCTATTATAAAAGTGATTTTTTATCAACACTTCCGGGTCAGATTTTGAAGCACATTTGCGCAAGGGGGTATAGATGAGGGTACACAAACATGTGGGGGGCAATTCTCGTAATTTGAAGAACGTCCACAGTCTGATTTCAGACTCAATCTGTCAAAAATACCTCTATATCCCTACATTTTGACAAATTTTTGACAATGATTGTCGCTGAGATGAGATTGCGACTAGATTTTGAACGTTTTAATTAAGTACGAGAATTGGCCTTCTGAACCATATCGCTATTGATCCATATACCACTTTTGCTCAGTCTCCCTTAAGAGCGTTTACGCCGTACGGCATTTCACACAAAATTTAAGTCCTTATTTTTCGAAATTAATGAACCGATTTTAATGAAACTTCATACGCATAAGCAGGATACAAAGGTCTAAAAAGTTAGTAGAAAACATTTTCGAAATGTCTTATCTATAAAAAGATAACTGGAAATCTCTGTTTCTATGGAAAATTTAAAATCGGTCTAATTAGGCTGTAACACTATTTTTCAAAAATGTTCTCTACCAACTTTTTAGACCTTTGTATCCTGCTTATGTGTATATATGAAGTTTCACTAAAAATGGGTTCATTCATTTCGAAAAATAAGGGCTTGTAAGTTTGTATGAAATGCCGTACGGCGTAAACGCTCTTAAGCGACAAGCGTAATAAGTATCAACCAATAATTATTATTAACAACAATAGATATCAACAATGTCTCGCTTTGATAAATATTATGTGCTAAAGGAGTAGATATTTCCAATTCAATAGTTGTTCCAATAATTAACGTTACGTTTACCTTGCGCGTTCGTGCTAGGCCCACTGAAGGGTATGGTGGGTGCCATAGATAACCCCCTATATGTGTGTGGCGAGTGCTTAGAGCAACGAGGCTGAGCGTCCTAGCTAGCGAGCGAACGTCTATTGTTTTATTTACATAATGATTTCATACCGGCTGGTTCCTACTTTTTCTGCTAGACTAGTAGATAGGAATAAGGAAAAACCGTCAGTCGCCACATGGTCGCCGCACCCGGTCGAGCTAAAAGCTGCAACCATTGTAAAAATTATAAGTAATCAACCATTGATTCGGAAGTATTGTGATAAAATGGCAATACTTAGATAATTGAAATATTTAAATTGATCGATTGTTGATTTTTTTGTTGTTTGTGTTTATTCGTGTTAATTTGTTAGTTTAAACTAGAGCAGAAAAGCTGTTTTTATGTTCATTTGTGTTCATTCAGGCAGGATACACTTATTAAGACTGATAGAAATGGTACCATACTACAATTTAACTAAGTATTTCTTGTTGATTGTGAATAAAGAAACTGATTTTGTAGTACTTATTTGTTTATGTTTCAACTGTCCCCATCACTGTTTCAACCACCCCTGGTATAGGTACGGTTTAAACAGTGGCACGTTATTTTATTAAACTCTAACTATTTAGTAAATATGGCAATTGATCCTCTAATTCTGAGATGTATTTGAAGACAAAAGTCTATTCTCTCGTTTTAAGTGTTTCGTGGTTTGTTATTTTTCAAAATGGCTGTGCTGCGGGCGTTCAAAGCAAAATTGTTTCAACCGTACCCAGTCTACCCGTCCTGCTCGACAACGTAAATAACGCAATGAATTATTTATTATTAAATTGTCATACGAAAGTCATTTCCATCGTTAGTGTGTTAAACACTTGCACCGCAGCGCAGGTCGAAACATCGTCTAAAGCCCCATTTACACGATACAGGCTCTTGCATATGGCACACAATTGAATTGAAGCAACAAATGACTTGCATCGCCTAAACAGTGTTTATATATCTATTACACTGTTTAGGCGATGCAAGTTATTTCAACAAATCAAGTCAGTGCAAGTCATTTGTCGGTGCAACTTTTATTGTTGCTTCAACTTGTACGATATGCCACAGGCAACAAAAACGCACCGTGTAAATCAGGCATAAAAAATGGAGCACCGCCGAGCACATGAGTTCGGAACCAGCAATGAAACCCGTTAATAGATAAATTAAGTAAGTAGGTACGTAAACCTCGCCACCAATCCTACGTTACAGTAAAAATTAGGTTCAGGTCTTTGCTTGGCTCTGTTTGACTCGTTTTTTATCGGTTTTTCATTTTCTACAATCACCAAAAATTATGTCGAATGAAAATTGATCAAACAAGTCCTATGAATCAATATTTATGAAGTCTATACGATCATTCCTAATTTATTATATAACTTTGGCTCAGAACAATTATTATAAATAATCGCATGGATTTATCGACACCTCGTAAAATTAAGAGTGGCGATACGGGTGATAAGATTTTATTCTTGAACTTCTTTTCCGGGCGCCATTAGTTGGACGAATATATGTATGAATACAAAAATTAAAAAACTTAGCACGCTCAGCGCTTCGTTTATGACTCGCTTGCTTTCTTATGGCGAACTAACCTACAACTCAGATGTTTTTATACTAATTTAAAAAGCATCAGGGGCCTTTTTCTCTATGACACAATGGACGAAACCGCGTGAAATGAACGCGAGATTGGCGGGATTAATTAAGGAATTAACGAGATTTTAAGTAAGGAATCATTAAGTGATCTTAGTGAATTGGGGTCCTGGTGTGTCTGTTATTTTAAGAGCGTTTACGCCGAACGGCCTTTCATACAAACTTTCAAGCCCTTATTTTTCGAAATGAATGAACCGATTTAATGAATGAATGAATGAATTTAATGAATGAATGATTTATTTTAATGAAACTTCATATGCATAAACAGGATACAAAGGTCTAAAAAGTTAGTAGAAAACATTTAAAAAAAATAGTTTTACAGTCAATTTAGACCGATTTTAAATTTTCCATAGAAACAGAGATTTCCAGTTATCTTCTTTTAAATAAGACATTTTGAAAATGTTTTCTACTAACTTTTTAAACCTTTGTATCCTGCATATGCGTATGAAGTTTCATTAAAATCGGTTCATTCATTTTGAAAAATAAGGGCTTGAAAGTTTGTATGAAATGCTGTTCGGCGTAAACGCTCTTAATGTAATTTCAGTCGAATATTGTTATAATTTATTACACAGAAAGTAATATTACGAGGCTGTTGGTTCTTAGGTTATGAATGTTTGGCGGTTAACCAATGTCCTTTAGTGTCTGGTATAGCTAGGTTAAGAATTTATAGAACTCAACGTAACGTCATCGTAATACACTAAAATAATAACACCTACCTACATAATCCTAATCGACCTGTATATATACATAAAATTCTCAATAATAGGTACTAAGTAGTAGTAAGTAGTAGTGGGTCTACGACACACCGCCATGCAATCTATAGTCCCCGTCACGAGAAGGTATAAATTATGTAAACACACATTCACGGGTTCGCAACTTTTGGATCAAATTAAAAAAAAAAAACAGTTTGTAATGATTTTTATTTTTATATAGGGATATAATTAAGGTAACACACACATCTAATTACTGCCGTCAGACGATTCCGAGTATTCTGTAACTTACTTCAAAATGGCGATGGCGGCCCAAATGTTTACGTTCCATGAGTCAGACGCGTTCCAGTACCACAAATCCGACCAAGTGAAATTGCTCGTTAGTTTCGTATTACACGTACGTTACATTGAGTTGATTGAATTTAGGATTACTTATTGAACTTTAGTATAAAGTTCTTTATTTACAAAGTTTATAGCTTCTCGTGACGGGGACTTTATGTAGGCTGCAAGCCTTTATAGCAGACAAGTAGGTTTCAAAATAATACCACTAAGGGCTGATTTTCAATCATCTGGGCGCCTGAAAAGGCCACTTTGACAGAATCATAAAAGGATAACATAATCGACAGTTAACTGTTAAGTTAATCGCATCAAATCCCATTGGTGAAGCATTTTTCAGTTATTTTTTTTGTCTGTGCTATTCAATCCAATCCAAATCCAATCTCTTTGATTGTACCTACGTAGTGCAGCGAAAAAAAGAAAAACACGGACTGTCTTCGCCATATTATAATTCATAACGTTAACCTTTCATAATAAAATTTTGGGGGCCCAAAAAAGCCACTTTGGAGAATTATTCTCCAAAGTGGCTTTTTTGGGCCCCCTGATAACTTTATTCGAGGAATAATTTTAATATTTTGACAGTTACTTCATAAAAAATTGTCAAACGTCAATATTAATCCTTAAATAAAAGTTATCTGGCGATGGAAAAATCAGCCCTAAACAGTGTAGTGATAAAATTATACATACGTTACGTCATTCAACCCGTTTTTAATTGACCCCTTACCACTTAATGGTGCTCACTAGAACCACTCTTGTCACAAATTAGAATCATCTGGTGAACCAGCTTTCTGAATAATAATGGGCTACATCGTTAGATGGCGCTAAAATCACTAGCACAAATGCAAGGAGTGTAAATTTACTCTGACGATTTACCTTTGAACAACTTCATGCGTTTTCACTTACACAGAAATCAATTAATATGGTTTGTAAATGAAACAGATATCAGAAATCATAAAAAGAAATATTACATAAAATCATTTTTGTAAATGTTTTCAGGAAAGCAACAGTCGCGCCATCTGGCCTTCATGCGGCTAACTATTGAGCTTTCCTTACAGCTTACTGAAACTGCAAATGCGATGCACTAACCCTGGATCCTTAGGATAGATGGAGCTGTACACAAAACCTCAGTAAAATCTATTTGCAAAATCAAATCAAATAAAAAGGTTTAGTTCAATTAACCCAAAAATTAAATATACTATCTTTCTATTAATATAAGCTTGATTTTAAGTTCAAAAATTTTAGAACTTGAAACCTAGCTTTGCTTGAAAGCGGACTGAAAAGCGCTCTCTGTGACATTTTGTGCAAACTGTTCTTGCAACATGCACGATCTGCAGAGTGCACAAGTAGTCCGTTAGATGGCGCACAAATAAAACCATCCTGTTGAATTATTGTAACTTTATTTTTATCTACAACAACATTTAAATAAAATTAACATTTAGTTTATTTGGCACAAACATTTAAAGCACAACATCGTCATAATTTATGCTAACAAAAAAGCTTGTCTGTGTTAAGGAAAAAAATATAACAGTAGGTAGAATTCCCCACTCCTCAATTCCAATTGAGGATTGGGGGTTTCAATGGAAAACAAAGGTACACCACCAAGAAAATAAGACAAATAGGTAATTCGTGAAAGGAGGATAAATCTTACTTTTCAAATTTTACTTTGCCAAAGATATTATAATATTATCAACAATGGAGTTGATAATAATTATTATCTCTAGCAAAATAAAATTTCAAAGTAACTAGGTAGGTAGTTCTTAGGTAGAACAGTCAGCCTCAATGCCTTCATTTGATTTTTATGATACTCTATAAATGTGTAGCTTTAGGTAAAAACCCAATGTGTAGGGTGTAGGTAGATATATTTTGTGGCTATTTACCTATGGTACACATTGGTACAACATTTTGGAACAAAGATTGTATTTTTGTCAATGTACTTATTCAAATTTTTGAAGATGCCTGTACAGGTAAGTAGGATACATATTAAAAAAAAACTAACGATAAGCGATCATGCATTGTCTTAGTTTTCGTTATCAGAGTATCACCTAAAAAGGCCACTTTGGCAGAATCATAAAAGGATAACATTATGAATCATATTATGGCGAAGATAATCTGTGTTTTTCTTTTTTTCACTGCATTACGTAGGTATAATCAAAGAGATTGGGATTGGATTGGATAGATTGGTATTTTAGCACAGTCAAAAAAACTAACTGAAAAATCCTTCACCAATGGGATTTGAAACGATTAACTTAACTGTCCATTATGATTCATAATGTTATCCTTTTATGATTCTGCCAAAGTGGACTTTTTAGGCCACCTAGACTCTGCCCACACAGCACATAATATCTAGTAGATATCCAATATTGGTCTACTTAAATCTAAGATCTTAATGGAATATTTAGTAGATAATAACAACTGGTCTTGAAATCATCTCTTAAGTAAGATATTACATAATATCTAGAAGATATCTACAGCTGATTATATCTTAGAGAAGATATTGCACAAAATCTAGTAGATATCTACGGTTGAACTTAAAAATGACTCTGACAGATCAGAAGAAAAAAAGAAAATTTTTTTCGCTGAACTGAACCTTGCAATATAAATTTATCCACTCACGCGACAACGCCTAAAATATACATTGAAAAAAAATGCCAAACATGAACGAACGCCAGGATTTTACTCTTTTGCGGATGATGTTTTCTGATACCACTGGCTCCAAGTACTCTGGGGTTGGGGCTAAATAGAAAAAAGTTTTCTCATCCTTGAGGATTTTCGAGGCTATGTCAGGTACAGAACGGTTTCTTTACTAAACGCTGTTTATTTTACTTATATGTATACAGTTAGAGCAGTGGGAATAATAGATCCCACAAAAACATTTCATGTTAAATGTTGCCAAGACGAGACCATGTAGCTCGCACTGTCAAAAAGTAATCAGATCTCATGTAGAGCCAAGCTTCTAACTCTACACGCCCTAACTCTACAAGGCCTAACTTCGCAAACTCTACACCTTAGTCAAAATCTAAGGCTTGGCCGTTTCGTTACTACAAGAACCTTTAACAAAATGAGAGTTTTTCACCTTACGCTCATGTGAATGTAGCGAAATGGCCAAGCCATATATTTTGACTAACGTGTAGAGTTTGCGAAGTTAGGCCTTGTAGAGTTAGGGCGTGTAGAGTTAGAAGCTTGGCTCTACATGAGATCTGATTACTTTTTGACAGTGCGAGCTACATGGTCTCGTCTTGGCAACATTTAACATGAAATGTTTTTGTGGGATTTCATTTCTTTTTGTAAGTTGTTTCTTTTTGTAAGTTGCTTATGATATTTATACGAGTATTTTTTCTGTTTTTCCTTTTTTTGCTTTCTTTTTTTGGGGTTTATTTATAACAAGGACCTCCTATAAAAATTTTCAGACCTCTAGCATCAAAATTTACGGAAGTCTCATACAAACTTTCACCCCCTAGTTTAAGGGGGTGGGGGGGGGGGTGTAAAAGTTTCAAGTTTTAAGATTTTTTGTGGTTTGTATACTATTACTAGCATTCATACCAAATTTCAGCTTTCTAGGACTTCAGGAAGAACCTTAAGAATATTGATGATCATCAGTCAGTGAGTCAGTGACGAAATCGGGGTATTTTAGATATCAATAAAATCTAAAGTATAAGAGCTATGCAATTGAAACTTTATAGGTGTAATAAGTCAACCACTGACGTCATATCCCGAAAATTTTGTTTATCTGGTATAAACCAAATCCAAGTTAAGAGGGTTCAAAAATACGACGAAGTGCTTCGAGAAAAGGTAGGTAGTGCCCTTGCGCTTCGCTTGGCTCGTCTTGGCGGGGGCACTCCTGTGCCCCCAGATTATTACGTCTGGGGGCACTCCCGTGCTCCCAGATTATTACGTCTGGGGGCACGGGAGTTCGTAAAGTAAAGCGGTTCAAACCGGTATGAGAAAGTTTTTAGTGGATAAGACAGAGATTAAAACAGAAGACGATCTAGGAGGGGATCGAGGCGGGGGGGGGGGGGGGGGTGGAGGGGGGTTCAGGGGATCAGAACGGAATAATTCGTAATTTTGTAGGAGTGCGTATATCAATTACGCCAACAAAGTGGTAAAATAAAAATTTGGAAAATATTTTTTTATAGGGTAGACGACGGAAAAAATATTCATCCCCACTTCACATGTAGGGGACATGTGAAGTGGGAATGAATATTTTTTTCGTCATCTACCCCATCGTGTGGGGTATCGTTGAATAGGTCTTTTAAAATGACTTGGGGGTGGCTAAAATTATTTTTCAATTTAATGCTCCATTTACGAAATATTAAACTTTAAAGTGCAATTTTTTGTTCCAGTAGTCCCCCCGTCTAAAACTTAAAGGGAACTAATTTTTTGAGCTGTTATTTAAATATTCGAGATGTTATTATGATCAGTTGAAAAACATATTGAGCAGTTATTTAATTTAATGGCGGTTGATTAATTATTGCGACAGTAAAACATGGACAGTAATAAAAGATCAATTAGACTGTTATTTTATCATACAATGTCAATTCTAAAAATAATTGAGCAGTCCAATAACTAAATGAGCGGTAAAAATGATGGAATGGGCGCTTCGCTAAATAGTTCGGCAGATCATAGCGGATGCAAGAGCGAGCGAAGCGAGCTCGGGACTTGGGGGACCCCGACTCGGACAGGTTAGGTTCGAAGGGGATGACGGGGGCTCGAGTGAGCGAGCAAAGCGAGCGAACGAGCCCCCGTCATCCCCTTCGTGTTAGGTTCCTTTAAACCCTGTAGACAGAAATAGGGGCCCCGCGAAGCAGGGCTCCGTCGACTACACACCCAAAACTACTTTACCACCTCATTGTTTATAGAATTGCTTAGAATGAGATTTATTACCGACAAATTCCGATTTATTACTGCCCACACGTAACTGCCCATTCATTCATTTTTACCGCCCATTTAATTATTTTCCCACTCAATTATATATTCACTGATCCATTTCATTATTTTTTATTACTCATTTTTGTTTACTTTACTGCTTAGTTTTAACTGCTGAACAAGTTATTAAACGTGCCATTTATAATTTTTAACTTACCAAAACCGCTATTTACAACTGCCTCTTTAAATCAGTGCCAAACTTAAACCGCTAGCTTGAAAAATCTGGAAAAATTCACGATGATAGTGCATTTCATGAACTTTAAAGGGAAATTATAGCGGTTTAGCAGTAATAGTCGTTGAACTTGGGTGTTTGATAATTTTGTGCCAAATACATAATAATTAAACATTAAGCATCAATCCTTTAAAGTGACTAAGATGAAGTAGTTGCTTGTTTATAACGGGTAAAGACTTGCATTGAAAAACAAAATACGAAAAAAAAATATTTTTTATTTTTTTATATTCTGAATAAAGAATAACAGAATCGTACTACATTGTGATAACGGGCTACTACGGAATCCTACACTGTGCGTGGCCCGACACGCACTTGGCCGGTTTTTTTAAATTAATCGAACAAAATTCAATCTAAACTTCGTTTTAACGAAATAATATTTTTGAAATGAATGAATTAAGTCCCTTCCTATGAAGAAGTAAGATTAGGTTCAAACAGAAATATTTGTGGATTATCTTATGTAGGTAGGTTACCTACACAATGTAAGATAGCTAGCTAGAAATTCAGCTAAAATTCAGGAATATTTATTTTACAAAATGTAATAAAAACGATTTAACAAAATGAAAAGCTACCTTCTGTGACCTGACTGTGCCTTCTCAGTATATTTATGAAAATCTTTTATATGCCCATAAAAACATAAAATTGTTTAAAAAATACAGTGATATCCATAATATAAATACTAGAAATAAACACAAATTTGTTGTACCTACAACAAGGCTCAAAAAAATAGGTGGCTCGTTCAGATGCCAATGTATACGCTTTTATAATAAGCTACCAAGCCACGTTCAAGATCTAAGCCTCAATAAATTCAAATCATTCATTAAACGTAAGTTGTGCCAGAAAGCCTTTTATACCGTTAAAGATTATATTGAGGACAAAAAGGGTTGGGATTGAGCTGCTTCAAATTTCTGCATTTTGAATGACTTTTTTTTTTTTTTTTTTATATACACATTGACATTAATGTTTTTTTTTTTATAAACAATGACATTTACTTACTTTGTAAAGTATTATATATATAAATTTTTTTTTTTACATTGTATTTTGTGAATGTGAAGACGATGTGGGTCATTTTATTAATTTTTTATGTTTTATTTTTCTCTCTGTTCTATTACTTGTTTTTTTTTTTTTTTCTCTCATGGTCTGGCAGTTTGAGTAATTTATGTGGCCTACCCAAATGTCCTTTCTTTGGTATTGTTCGTCGAATCGTTGAGCTCCTTAAGTCTTGAGTTGAGCTGCACGATTTCTGACAAATGCGTGCACTGACTGGACAGGTCCTCTCAATCTGTGTGGTTCTTTCCTCAAAAGACCATCTCAGACATCGATCTACATGGTCTTCATATAACCTGACCAAGATTATGTCTGGACTTTAAAAGAGACTGTGACCTCTGAGTTTGTTTCGGCCTTTCTTCTCAGAGTAGTCAGATAGGAAACGCCGACCTCATCTAGTTTAAAAAAAACATGATTGACGTGTAAAAGTGTTTGTACAAACCTACTTACAAAAATAAAATCATTTATCATTTATCATTTATCATTTATCATTTACCCTAATCCGTTTATCAGATAAGTATTGACAATAAAACTTACTGTAGAAGATTAGGTTCAAACAGAAATATTTGTGGATTATCTTATGTAGGTAGGTTACCTACACAATGTAAGATGCTAGCTAGAAATTCAGCTAAAATTCAGGAATATTTATTTTACAAAATGTAAAAAAAACGATTTAACAAAATGAAAAGCTACCCTAATCCGTTTATTAGATAAGTCATCATCATCTGCCTAGCCTTTTCCCAACTATGTTGGGGTCGGCTTCCAGTCTAACCGGATGCAGCTGAATACCAGTATTTTACATGGAGCGACTGCCTATCTGACCTCCACAACCCAGTTAGTGGGTAATACGATACCCCTTGGTAAGACTGGTTGTCAGACTTTCGGGCTTCTGACTACCCGTAACGACTGTCAAAGATCCACGAATGACAGCCGGGACCAACGGCTTAACGTGCTTTCCGAGGCACGGAGGGGTCACGGTATGTAAAGATGGTCACCCATCCACAGACCAACCGCGGCAAGCGTAGCTTAACCTGATCGATCGACCTGTGCGGCTGTTATTTTATTTATTTTGTTGTTTTTGTTTATTAGATAA
The DNA here is from genome assembly GCA_916614155.1 of Mesoligia furuncula. Taxonomy (NCBI): domain Eukaryota; kingdom Metazoa; phylum Arthropoda; class Insecta; order Lepidoptera; family Noctuidae; genus Mesoligia; species Mesoligia furuncula. The sequence goes on from OU744790.1 coordinate 34,618,175, forward strand.
GTATTGACAATAAAACTTAATGTAGTTTTGAGTCAATTTGAAGTGTACTAATATTATGAAAATAAATTGATTATTTAATCAATTTATTTTCATAATATTAGTAGTCTCAAAACAATAGACATCATAAAATAAATTCAGACATGCAGTAATAAGCGACTAAACTTAACTTGCCTACGATAAAACATAATTTCAGTAAACAATACACTACACTGCATGAATCTACATTTTTTTATGAAATCCTGGCAGGATTTTTCACAATCAATTATTTCTTAGTCCCTAATAAGTGTAGGGAGAATAATACAACATTCTTAAATAACTTAGATACATCCATTTATCGAGTACCTTTTGTATTTTTACTTACAGTTTTTTCAATTTCACAAACACTTCACTAGTTACTGGTATTAATCTTTTCTTGGAGTGGAATAAAAATTAGAGGAACAAAGTACCTACAATGTAGAATAGTCAAAATAATCTTTAAGTCTCCCCATAGGCACCACCCCGCCATGGTGCAATTTGTCGGTCCTGGGCGCAGGTGTAATATCGATCGGCTGCGAAAAGTTACTGTTTACAGTCAATTTTCCCTTGCGCTTTTATTAAATTCAATAGCTGAACACGCTTTAAAGATTATCTTTCTTTTGTTAAGGCATATTATTCATTATGATTTATGAGCCAGCGATGGGTGACTCGATATTGGACTCGTGTACAAACACATAAAAATAATGTCCGAAAGCACAAAGGTTCTGTTTACAACTGTATGTCTTTTCACACAAACACTACACCGACACGCGCACTAAAATGTTTCATGTTCGTAACTTATATTAAATCATCCTTATATACCTATTTGTTTCACTTTCACAACATGACGAGACACACCAAACCAAACGCTAGCTTATCTGCCAGGCAACACTGATCGTGATCAAAATCCGTATTAGAATATCGAACCTTAGGTAATTATATTTTTCATGTAACTCTATTAACATAAAATAATCCCTGTATTATTAAGACCAAATTGCAAATCTCTTTAAAAATTCATGCTAAATAGATTTTAGATTCTAAGTGGAGATGTCGCGTGAGACGCCGGCCGACACGGGATGGCGGTTTGTCAGGGATGAAACTACCTTTCTGCGCCACATGTTAGGTACTCATGGATGGACTAGATGGCGCTATCACAGCGCACTCTCCACCGAATAACATGGTAATGCTACAGCAGTTTACGTTTTATGTTTTATTGCATATTTTTTCATGTATATATTTTAAAATGCAATAATTTCGATGGTCATAACAATATTATTAAATCTAAACACACTTGTCGCACGAATAATACCATAACAAGTTATTACAGATTACGCCATCGTTAGCTTTTTCGATAAGCGACGATTACCGTTTTATTCGCGTAAGAAATTCATATCTTGTTCCATGTAAAATATAAAACAACCAATTATATCAGTGTCTTATTTTTATTTACAGAATTTGGTAATGTCTATTTACAAAACATGACAGATAAGTACTTATGCAAAATCGTAATGTCTTTTACTGAATCATAATTATACTTAGTTAAAATTTTGTAAGAAAGCGGTTTTACATTAAAATATTGCGATGATGGTCGGTACCTATCGACATCACACACTCAGATAAACAGTTTTAGCCCAGAATTGTGCACTTTTATCATTTCTAACGTGAGGATAATTTATAATAAAATAAAATATATGTATATACCTCGTTATAACGCTATCGTGGACGGAAATTTAAAAGCGTCATCATATTTTCCATACATTTAACTTCCCCGTGTCATCGTGATGCCGTCCGTTGAAGTCCACGATAATATCGTCACGTTAGAAATCATAAAAGCTTACAATGGCTTCTTTGCACAAGCCTAAATCAAGGAAAATGCCTAAATCGAACAAACTTCACTTCTTGGCTTTATTGCTAGATCAAACAGGGTTATTAAGGCTGAACTTTTTGTGGGAAAAATTTAATAAAAAGTATGCTAAAATCGTTTTCCTGAAGCTACAACGGTTATGGTACTTACCGTTACTGCCTCGTCTCAAAAATCCACACTATATTCTAATCGTGGCGCGAAAGTTACGATGGGGATTTAAATATTGATACCTAAGTTGTGAAAACAAAATTATAGTAGATAAATATGTATCAGTTTGCTGACTTGTCAATTACGGTAGGAGTTTTAATTGTTATAAAATGTGGTATTCTTTTTCATTTAGAACATAAAAGTAGATATATTCCGGAAGTTTTAGGTATGAGTACAATACATTAATATTTAACTTCGATTTAGTGCCCTTACCTTGTCTCCTAACTTGTGCTCGGCGCAGCGCGTCTTCATCTTCACTCGTTAGTCCCTTCTAGCCACGTCGTCTTTCATGAAATCAGTTCCTGGAAGGCCTTGGAGGAGGCCTTTGCCCAACAGTGGGACAGTACAGGCTTAACATAAAAAAATATTGGTGGATAAATATTAAGGTGCACAGATATGATCCGAGAAAACAAAAAGAAATTACGTGAGTGTGCAGAGCTGGAAGGTTGAGTTTGGCATACTCTGCCTTTAGGGCGCTAATCCCTACAAGGATTCGGGTCATATTGCAACAAGGAGTACGTAGTATAAAGGATTGCCTCATAATAAGCATATAACGTTCCCACTGCTGGGATGGAGGCTTCCTCTCTGTGAGAGGGTGTGGGCCGTAATCCACCACGCTTGCTCGGTGCGGGTTGGTAGATGTCACATGTCTTCGAATTCTTGTCCTTGTCTTCGAAAGTTTTCCTGTCTGTTTGTTTGTTTTCCTGGCTGTCATTCGTGGATCGGTAGATCGGGTAGTCAGAAGCCCGAAAGTCTGTCAACCAGTCTTATCAAGGAGTATCGTATTACCCAGTAATTGGGTTGTGGAGGTCAGACAGGCAGTCGCTCCGTGTAAAATACTGGTATTCAGCTGCATCCGGCTAGACTGGAAGCCGACCCCAACATGGTTGAGAAAAGGCTAGGCAGATGATGTCTTCGAAAGTTTTCCCTAACAGTACCTAAGTAAATCCCAGCCTATAAAAAAAGGTCTCCGGTTGGAAATAGGTAAGGTACAACTTTGAGGATGGCACGCTGTGCCCTCTCAACTTCAATGAGGTCAGTCTTGGCGGCAACTCCCCAGGTTGTAATGCGGTAGTCCATTAAAGATTGGCAAAAGGCATCGTAAAACCCGTCGGTCCGCTGCGTGTGGGTTTTGAAGATGTAGATTAATTTACGCAACCGGGTTACAAGGACTTTGTGCGATTTGAAAGTCAAAAATTGACTTTAGGTCCTTCTCTATTCTTATGTAGGAATAATAGGTATATATCACTCTTAAACTACCTTATCATATTTCTGCAGACTGCAGGTAGATAGACTTCATACTTTACTAGATTTACATTCTAGAAATGTACAGGTTGGGTTGGGTTAGGCTGAGTTCATTCCCAATAGCCTAGAGCCTTTCTAGGCTCTAGATAATTGTGATACTTCATATTTTGCTTTTAAGGCTTTAGATAATATATAGCAAGAATACTCTAAATTGTTCGAACACTTTGGTAAAATAAAATTTTCATTTTTGGTGCCCATCTGCCACATCAGGGATGCTCTTACTCCTTACCTGTCATCATCATCATTTCAGCGTTCTTAGTTCATTCGCGCTGTCAATTAGATTATTAAAAGTAGTTGAAGTTAGTGAAGAGCCCTTTAACTCTTCAGCCATGGGCGTTGTTAAAGGTAGTTAAGGAATTAAATTAATAATAAAATAAAATAAAATTAATAAATAATGATTTATATTACATAAATCATAGTCGACCAGGTTGACCATAGTTTAGTAGTTATTCTGCTATTCGGGGCTGAGAAAAATCCAACAAATGAAAAATCATAAAAATAGGTCCAGCCGTTCTTGAGATACAAATGGACTCAAATGGTGTAACTAACCCGACTTTGTTTTATTTAAGTATATAGATCCTTCCGTAATTCGTACCTACCTATTAAAACTCAATTTTTCTTTTCAAAACCGTTTTTTTTTATAATTTGACAGAAAAATTCAGCAAGTACCTATGTAACTAATGGTAAACACACCTGAAAATAGTTCCTCAAAAGGACTTAAGTTTAGTTAAGGTTTCTAAATTAGGTACGGGTGCATATTTATTAGCTTTAAGAACTTTCACGATAGTATCTTAAATATTAAATTTAATTTGTGTTATTTGACTGTAGGTACGTTACTGTGTTAATTTAATGTGAAGGTTGTTTTAGGCCATTTACTGCTATTAGTTAATTTGTATCATACCTAATCATGGCGAGGTTCAAGTGAATTTTGAATTTCGAATATAAAATAAGGATACAATAATCTGGATATCTGTTATCTCTAGCAGGAATGATAACTGTGACGAATAGTGATTAGGTCATTTATGAGCTTCTAAAAAGAATTAAAGCCTTGTTGTTGCCGTGAATGTTAATTTTATTTCTTCTAAGTAAGCTCTTTCTATTACTTTGTCTTCGATTGAATCGTTAAACTACGAATAAGAACTGTCAGAATCCACCCAAGGTTAAACCACGAATAAGAACTGTCAGAATCCACCCAAGGTTAAGTACTCGTATTTAAGTTACTGATTTTCTTTTATCCAGGCATAGTGTGAAAAAATATAAGTAATTATGAAAAATCTTCAAATACCTAATCAGCTTTAAAACAGTGAAACAGTTTAAAAATAACAAGTAATTTATAAAATAATCAAAGACTAATTTTCGTATAATTATAGCAAAACTTCAACGACAACAAAACCGGAATTGAAATAAACGAATACATACATATCTTATTAAAAAACCTTAGGAACCCATTGATAAAAACCTTAGGAACCCATTGATAAAAAGTGTACCTAAGTTAAGTGAATTTTGGAGCATTTTATGAAGATGTGCGGATATACTCATCAGTGTGGTGTAGTGAGTGACAAACTTATACATAAACTAAAAAGTGTTTCGCGTTATAGTGCATAGGTAGAAAAATGTGTTGTGTAAGATGTGATGTGCTCCATATTGTGAATAAGTAACCATGTTAAGTCGTTGGAAAAGTAAAGATAAGTCTGAAAAGACATCAAAGTCATCTAGTTCTAGTGGAAAGAAGAAAAGGAAAGGACGGGATAATGGTAAGCAGTTGTTTATTATTTTGCTTCGTGTTTACGACACCGGCGGCATGGGCCATGGGCAAATACTGTGTGCGTCTTCCTAGTTGAACACAATTGGTTAATTTTTATATACCACCGTCGTTGTCGCGTCCACGCAGCGATATTAAAATTAGTGTTTAGATGTGTAACAAGAATCGTCTTTAAAAACTGGCAACATGTGGGTGTACATCACACCCTACCTCTTCGATTCTTGTTATATTTTTAGCATGGAAACCACAAAACAAAACATTAACTAAAAATCATAGAATTTGGTCCAGAAAACCCCCAACTTATAAATGTTCCACCACATACGTACCTATATGCCATGGGCATTTGTACCTATTTAAACACAATAGGTCACTACAAGCAAACATCTTTATACTTACCTACATGTTTTTCGTAACGGGCGTTGCAGGTGAGAATCTCTTTGAGAAAGTGCTTTACACAAATAAAACACTGAAGTTTACCCAATATATTTTGTCTGAAAACAGTCCAAAAAACTAACTTTGTAATGGCGGTAAAGTAAGCTGTTCTGCTTGAGCTGCCAGTTGTAATAAGATAATTGGTACACTGACACACTAAGTCCATTAAGCCATTACATAACTAAGGTAGGTACCGTTGCAATTGAAGATGTCTTTTTAAAATATAAATTCGTGTCGGATAGTTTCATGATTTTTTCTCCAGATTTAGGGTTGGCCTTGGTCATTTATTAATTTGTTTTGGACCTTGTATATGTATAGTAGTAGGGTTTTCACTATATAAGCAACCATTGTTTCCCAAAGTTTAATGTTCCTATGTGTATATTGTATGAGCTTTGTATGTTTAAGGTGTTTGTATTAATAAACTTACTTTTATTTTATTTTTATTTCTAATTAGACGTACCTAATTTTTTCTGAATACATTTTACAACTTTTCGTAATGCTCCTAATAGTGATACTAAATTTGTTTTGACTTAAACAATCAATTTTTTTAAATGATTTGTGTTTGCATTTGGTCACAATGGTGTTAATTGTACCGTGAGAAGTGTTATGCACTCTTGCACAGTTAGCTACAAACGTTCCCCAATAAATGATACAATAATTGTCTCCTTCGCTTTACTTAATAATTAATCACTGAAATATCTACTTAGATTACTTGTCAGTTTTACGAAAATATGTGATGGGTGGTTGTATATTATTATACCTATTTAAATATTTTTTATAATTACTCTTCTTACTCTATAATCTAAGATACAAATAATTAGCTGAGAGCTAGAGCTGGGTAAATTGAACCATCTCATTGAGGATCAGTCGTTAGCTAAAGTATTTATTCCGGTCTGATCCCCTGAACCCTCCCGAACCTCCCAAACATCCTGTTGCCAAAGATGGAACGAGAAACAAATATGAAAATTGAGAGGACGAGACTAAAACTACTAATTTTTGGGTTATAATTAGGTTTTGGTTTAAACCTAAATTAATAAAAATAATAAATTAATAATTTTAACTTAAAAATTAGTATCTTTAAAGATACTTTACTCTCAATGAAAACATCTTATTTGAGAACAATACTAATCATAATTTAAATTTACACAAAGTTCGACATCACCAGTTACAGACATCAACAATTATATCCGAAACCCGACCCACCCAACGCATTTATTTCTCCAGAAGTCTAACATACTGGCTGAGCTGAGTTTTAAATACATTGAATGAGTCGTCGTTTCAGCCGGTAGACGTCCACTGCTGGACATAGGCCTCCCCCAAATTTGGGAGGGTTTGCCATAATCGCCACGCTTGGCAGGCGGGTTGGCGATCGCAGTATGGTATGATGGTGGAATACATAGAGAACGCTGCTGCCCATTCTCCGGTACGACCCTTAGTCGCCTTTTACGACACCCACGGGAAGTAAGGGGTGGTGGTATTCTTTAAGTCCGTCACCACACAGACAGAATATAAATTTCGCATTGAATGAGTGTACATTTCTTATTCGTGAAAAAATGCTTTAAAATAGCACGACTTTGTAATAAAATACCCTTATTATAAAGTTGTGCTATTTTAAAGCATTGTTTTAATTGTAGGGAGTTCTACTTAAATTAACCCTTAGTGTTTGGTAATTAGCCTTTAGTGGTCCAATGTTACCCACATTGGCGAACATTACACTGGTAAACAGTAGTTTTGTTTTATGAAGTTTCATACCTGATTTTGTATGATTCTGTCACGCTGATTCCAAATCTGTTGTCAGTTTTTCTCTAGCAGCTCTAGTTAGGGTTCCGTAGTTCTTACAAGGAACCCTTATAGTTTCGTCAAGTCCGTCTGTCTGTCTGTCTGTCTGTCCGAGGTTTTGCTAAGAGACCTTTAGTACTAGAAAGCTGTAATTTTGTAGGAGTGCGTATATTAATTACGCCGACAAAGTGGTAAAATAAAAATTTTGAAAATAAATTTTTTAGGGTAGCTCCCCTACACGTGAAGTGGGGATGAATATTTTTTTCGTCGCCTACCCCATCGTGTGGTTTCGTTGAATAGGTCTTCTACAATGACTCTGGTAAAATTCACGATGATAGTGCATTTCATGAACTTTAAAGAAAAACTATAGCGGTTAAGATAACTTTATTAGTTTAGCAGTAATAGACGTTGAACTTGGGTCTTGGATAATTTTGTACCAAATACGAAATCCTTAGCATTAATCTTTTAAAGTGACTAAGATGAAGTAGTTGCTTGTTTATAACGGATAAAGACTTGCATTGAAAAAGAAAAAAAAATTTTTTTACATTCAGAATAAAGAACAACAGAATCGTACTACATTGTGATAACGGGCTACTACGGAACCCTACACTGTGCGTGGCCCGACACGCACTTGGCCGGTTTTTTTTTGAAATATTAACATATTACTTACATTTTTAGCGAAAAATACTCGAATTATAAAATGAAAAAAATGACTTACCAACCGAATTTCGACAAACCGTAGTACGACAAGATTTTATTTCGACAATATGGAACTCCGACAAGTCTTCATTTCGACAATACGATAGTTCGAAATACCTTAAGTCCGACACTACTGTACTAACATGAAAAAAACTTTCTTTTATAAAATTTTCTTCCATGATTCGAATCTTCAGCCTTGTTTTGAATGCTCCAGCAGTAATCAGCAATCATATTTGCATTTCAACGACCCTGGTATCGCTCTTCCATCGTGCGAATGTCCTGATGAAAGCGTTCTCCTTGGTCTTCGCTTAAATCGCCTAAATTTTCTGGGAAGCGGTTTAAATGGCTGAAGAGGAAGTGCATCTTGATGCTCATGTTACATCCTAGTCTTTGAATGTGCAACATGAGCTGCTCAATGTGTTGAAAGTAGTCTGGAATATTTTTATTTATTTGTGGAAAATTTTACACAACCCAAACAAATTCAATCCATGCAGATTTCTCTTTATCTGTCATACAGTCAGTAAAATTTTGATCCTTTATTAGTTCTGATTTGAGAACCCCGTCAAAAATACCAGCTTTTGTTTTTTCTGTGCTCAATTTCGGGAATATTTTACTGAACATTTTTTATATTTAAAACATTCCCTATCCTTGTTGAGAGCTTTTACAAATTGTTTTATCAGACCTAATTGTATATGGAGAGGGGCCACAAGTTCTTCGCTGGTATTTAGAATTGGTCTAATAGAGCTGATTTTAAATTCGGGTAATTCCATTTGGAACGATTTTTGCGGTTTATTCCGGTAATATTCAAAACACAAAAATAACAGTTATCGTGATGATTAGTCGGTTCACGCCAAATCATGGGACTTTTGAACTTCAAAGTAGGTCTTTTTTTATCACCCCATAAACGCAATGATGTTACGCAACTACCACATACAAAATTTGGGATCCATGGCTTACTAAACACTTGTAATGGCGTCCCAAAGAAGTCCAAGTAGGCCTTTTTATAAAGTCAGACGCACTTAAACGACATTCTCGAAACATATACAGGAAAAGTTTTTAACCAGTGCGCAAATTTTGACATAATAAACTTGAATATATTTTAATAAACACGTATTTTTTATTTTGATATGTTTCAATAGTAAAAAATTAAGTTAACGCTTACGAGACTTGTTTACTCAGAAATTTATTTTATGGACGTCGCTTGCCAGTCCGTCGACCGGTCGCCCGATTCAAGGCTCGTACACACAGACGCGACTTGTCGCGCGACACGTCGCGTGGCGATTCTGCGATATTATCGCGCCGCAACACCTTTCACACAAGCGCGACGCGAATCGCGGCGCGGCGCCATACAAAATGAACATTTAGTATGGTGTCGCGCCGATATCGCGGCTACACGGTGTCGCGCTACTCGTCGCGCCGCGACCGTGTCGCGGCGCGACGAGTCGCTCCAGTGTGAAGTGTCGCGCGCGTTTCCATAGAAATTGTTCTACGAATATGTATCGCAGAATCGCGTCGCACTGTCGCGTCGCACCTGTGTGTACGAGCCTTCACGCCGCGCGTCGACCGGTCGCCTGACGCGCCAGCTGCTATCAGAAGTACTCACGCGCGGTCGCTGTATGCGACGGCCGCGGCGGCGGCGTTATGCGGTGCGATTATTGACCCCAGTTTAGCGCTACAATTTTTTAAGTTTAGACTGTGTAAAGTTATTTGTAAACGTAATTTTTCGTAAATTCCAATTTATCCTTCATACTTTCATGGGCTTAGGACCATTAAAATGCAGAAAATAAATCATAATAAGTAAAAATGTAATACTTACGTTTTAGTCCATTCAAAATAAAACATTTAGGTATGATAGGTACTTAGACATGATACAATTTAGATTGAAACAATTGCATTTTGGCGTATTTAAAAAATTGGAATCAACTATCTTACAACAATGTCTAATCAAAGAGAACCTAACACACTAAGATTGTTTATAATTTCTTCTTACCTCTACATTTTATTAATCACAATATTCTAGGTATTGTTCGAAGTGACCTCCTTTTTCAAGGCATAAACGTGCACGTTTAAATAAGTAAGCATTTAGTTTGTTTAGGACACTAACACCACTTTTTACTTCACAGAAAGCGTTAATTATTTCTCTCATTAGGGACCGTGGGATTGAGGGTCCCTTGGGCTCGCATACGAGGTACGCTCTCCCTTTCGTATCTTCTTCGTGCTGCTCGTAAATTTTCATTGCTTAACAAATACACTCGCACCATTTCATAATACTCGCGGTGAGTAAAATGAGACATTGTCACTACGCTAGTCTAGTACGCGGCACAACGCGCAGGGACGGCGAGAAGGGCGCGACGAACATCCGACCTCCGCTTCCGCAAGTGACGTACTGCATGTGCACGCGTTTTGTTTATCAAACGCCGCGCCGGCGCCGCATGCCCCCGCACGGGCCGCACCCCCGTCTCGTGCGCTAGGCGTGGTCCTGCGGCCGGCGGCCTTCGCGTTTTCATTCATGCTCATTCATAGTATTACTATTAAATTATATCCATGTCTTGCTTATTTCAAATTGGGACAAAGTGGAAAAATGAAAAAAAAAAAGTCATAAACTAAAAATGGAAATGTGTTCTATTGCTTACACTGAGCCACCAAAAAAAATTTACGCAGTGGTTAAAAATTTATCCTGTATTCAACAGCACAAAAACTATTTGGATCGTTTAAGCAAGTTCTTCTTAATGTAGACATATCGATTTATTTATGGAATTTAATCATTTTTTGCGCAAAATAAAAATATTAGTAAGCGACGTAACGAAATTTTTAGAAGTACCTGTATCACAAAAACTAGAGCTGCTAGTAAAAAATCTGAGGGTAGATATGAAATCAGCGAACCCAAATTACTAAGAAACAGTTTAGAAACTTCAGAAGTCAAAAAAAAAGTTAAATTTTGTTTACCAGTGTTATCAATGAATAGCACCCAAAAGAACATTATCAGCTTTTTATTTTGCAGACATCAATAGTCAACCCTGAAACTTATTCTTTCTTATCTAAGATTCTGCAATGTATGCATTGTTTGTCATAATGAGATGGCCCCAATTTAAAAAAAAATTACAAAACGTTTGTTATTGCTGAAGTCCAATAGTCAATGGACATTGTGGGAACCGATCACTTTTCCGAAATGATTTTGTTCGAATTTCAATTTACCGAAAGCAACTGACCGACGACGTCTTTTTTGCTTATTTGACATATTTTTTAGATCATCGAAGTATCATGAGTCATAGGTATTATTTTACGGAACTATATTTCGCCAATTTACAAAATAACTTTTTGCTATTGGCCGAAGCCTCTTTTGAACTTTTTTCATTTGCCAAATTATTTATTTGCCATCTTTTCACCACACCGAAACAACATTTTACGGAATATTATTTGGTCACAAATATATAGCCGGTTACTTGATAGAATTTTCAATATTAAAAATAGTGTCATAAAAAGTGAATATTTACGTTGGGTTTGACGCATTTGGTGCACATCTCAACTTGTACACCATGCTCAAACGGTGAACTTAGCAACTGGTGCACTTCTCAATTGGTGCACTTCGCAAAAGGAGCACTTTTTAAGATGAGTGGAGATTTGAAAAATTGTCTAAAAATGAAAGAATCTTGACTACTAATGCCTTGGAAGGATGCCATCGCCGTTTAAATGCTCGAATACCCAAACATCCCAGCTTGTACATGTTTGTACACAAATTAAAAATAGAAAGCAAGTATTGGGACAAGTGTGCGCGTAACATTTTATGTCACAATGTCAGAAAAAACCGTAAACAGCGTGATGTGATGTTTGACCGAAAATATAAGAAACTATTACGTAAATTGGAAGACGGAAATCTAGCGGTGGAACATTTCATGAAAAAGATAACGTTTCTCCAATCATTCAAGTAATTTAATTTATAGCTATTTACTTAATTAATAGTAACAATTACCTACTAAGTAAGTAACAAAGATTTATCTATATTATTTATAAACTGTTTTTGAGAAACGGGTTATGATTTAATTTAAAGCTTTTATTTAATTAATAATAATAACTATAAGTAAAAGAAGTACAGTTTAAATTATAATATTATAAAGGTTATTGATATAAGTAATAATTATGATATTATATCATGTCTTTATTATGATAACTTTTTGCTGTAAATCTAATTTTTTCTTACATAATTATATTTTTATTATTTCCGAGTGACTTTTTTTTATTTTTGAATAAATAAAAATGTTATAGTGATTATGTAGAATTTAATTAAAATTATTTTTGTTTTGTTATAATTATTTTGCAGTAGGTAAATCTTTCAGACAACACAACATATTTTTTTTATTACTTTCGTGTGACTTTTTATATTATTATTGAAAATTGTTTTCGTTTTAGTAAGTGTGTACCTACTTGAAAGATATTTGTTGATTGTATTTTTATGAAAATTACCTACGCAAAACCAAAGATTCTTTCATTTTTAGACAATTTTTCCAAATCTCCACTCATCTTAAAAAGTGCTCCTTTTGCGAAGTGCACCAATTGAGAAGTGCACCAGTTGCGAAGTGTACCATATGAGAAGTGCACCAGTTGCTAAGTTCACCATTTGAGCATGGTGTACAAGTTGAGATGTGCACCAAATGCGTCAAACCCTTTACGTTGTGCTACAAAATTTAGTGACAGAAACGAATAGCTGCAAAACCGACTTCACGCAGTCTTGTCTGCCCTACCTATAGTGTAATTTAAGCCCGCGTAGGTGCGAAAGGGTGGGGCGGCCCGCGAGCTGAGGAGCAGGTGATTTGAAGGCCCGCTGCCGCGGCTGAGGCTGGCCGGCGAAGCTGACCAGGGCCTCAAGTCTGCTATTACAATAGTGTCAGAATGGTCTATCATTGATTTCATAATTGTTGATTTTGACAAGTTTGGTAACCTACTAATATAATGGCGTCATTATGACTTTCCAATGGTCAACCACTGACACTCCAATGAAAGAAATGGCATAGAATGGTAATCTCGTACATAATGAAAAATGAATTACTGACTTAGGCGGTAATCTGCTAAAATTTTGACAGTTCCTTTGATCAGTGACATAACATTAGAACGTCATTGTGCAGTCATTGCTTTTAATTCGTTACGAGTATCGTATAATTTCTGTGCCATTGACCGACCATTGATCAACCATTAAGAATTTAGCAGATTACGAACTTTTAGCAAAATGACAATGGGATGGTGGTGGGATCGTGTTGGAATGACGAATTTAAAAAAATAGCAGACTAGGGCCCCAGCAAGCCGGAGCTGCGGTGGTAAGCGTTAAAACCATCTGCGACGATAAGCTCGCGTGTGGCCGCCCAAACCCCGCAGCGCCAGAGCCGTGACAGAAACAATGCTTGCATCATGTTGCATGCCTGCTTGCATGTTGCATGCTTGTTTGCACGCTGCATGCCTGTTTGCATGCTGCATGCTTGAAGCAAGCATCCTTGTTTGCAAGCTGATAGATGAAATAGTGTGAACAAACTTTCCAGGCGTTTGGTGAAATGAAAATTTGGTAATTAAAACAGCGGTATAATGAATGTACGGAAACATAATACTTCGAACAAATGTTATTTCGGCTAAGTGTAACTTCGGTAAAAAGTTTTTCGACCAAATGAAAAGTCGGAGTAACAAAAAAAATGAATTGATAATAGGTCAGCTAGAGCTAGATACAGTGGCAGACGTGACTTCTATGAAGTAAAAAAAAAAACGAAAAGATAATAGTTGAAAAGTTTTAGGTGAAATGAAATTGTCAAATATTTTTCGAACTTATGATTAATAGGTAACCGGACATTGTACATACAATGTAACCCAAAATGACCGAACAGATTTTTTTTTCTGGCGGGCGCTATAATTATTGGATAGACTTACAAAATGATCGACGCTTGTATCTTATGCTTCTTTGATAATTTAATACATCATCATTATTCAACCGTTAAACATCCACTACTGGACTAATCCTTCCAAGCGTGGCTACATCGATCGGTCCTACCTGCGCTACTCGCATCCAGCCAATCCCCGCGCACTTCACCAAGCTGCGGTTTCCGTTTCCGCGGTCGATAAATTATTAGATTTTTAGGGTTCCATAGCCAAATGGCAAAAACGGAACCCTTATAGATTCGTCATGTCTGTCTGTCTGTCCGTCTGACTGTCTGTCTGTCCGTCCGTATGTCACAGCCACTTTTCTCCGAAACTATAAGGTATATATTGTTGAAACTTGGTAAGTAGATGTATTCTGTGAACCGCATTAAGATTTTCACACAAAAATAGAAAAAAAACAATAAATTTTAGGGTTCCCCATACTTAGAACCGAAACTCAAAATTTTTTTTTGATCAAATCCATACCTGTGGGGTATCTATGGGTAGGTCTTCAAAAATGATATTGAGGTTTCTAATATCATTTTTTTCTAAACTGAATAGTTTGCGCGAGAGACACTTCCAAAGTGGTAAAATGTGTGTAACTTCTAAAATAAGAGAATGATAAAACAAAAAAAAAATTATGATGTACATTACCATGTAAACTACCACCGAAAATTGGTTTGACCGAGATCTAGTAAGTAGTTTTTTTTTAATACGTCATAAATCGTAAACCGCAATTTACCACTCATTCAATCAACTCAAAAATAAAAAAAAAAACATTTAATTTCATAAACATAAACCTTATGCATAAACCCGGATGTTACGGAACCCTCGGTGCGCGAGTCCGACTCGCTCTTGCCCGGTTTTTTTTATCTTGTAATTTTCTTCTAAAAATATGCGTCACCCCCGAAACGGTTTATGAGCCGATTTTTCAATAGTCGTGTAACTTATAAATCATAACTACACAATAAATATGACAGATTTTCTATACAAAATCTGTCAAACCGCAATATTTATTCCTCAGATAAAAATTATCCAACTATTGAAAAATCTGGGGGCCTAAGAAGGCCACTTTGGCAGAATCATAAAAGGATAACATTATGAATCATAATGAACAGTTAACTGTTAAGTTAATCGTATCAAATCCGAAGGTGAAGGATTTTTTAGTTATTTTTTCTGTCTGTGCTAAAATACCTATCAATCCAATCCAAATCCAATCTCTTCCTATACCTACGTGGTGCAGCGAAAATTATGATTAATAATGTTATCCTTTTATGATTCTGCCAAAGTGGCCTTTTTAGGCCTCCAGGACTTACTTATAAAATAAAAAACTTTAATAAAATACATTCCTTCTTGTATGTTTTTTGTGACAACCAGCAATGTCAAGCAATCTTTCTTCACCTTACGCCGGTTGAAGTCATGAAGTCTTAGTAGCATTATAAAAGAAGATCGTCTGAATAATAAACACATAGATTCTTCGATTTGTTGATAATTTTAGTACCTACCTATTTACTAATTTGAAAACATTGTAAAAGCCAATTAGGTATTTTTAAAAGAGTGACCGTCTTGCCGATTCTCGTCTATAGGAAACCACTAATTAGGAAAAACCTAGCTTCTGCCGTTGCATACGAGTAAGCGTTAGGTATGGGTATGTAGGTTTATATAAAATAAAATATTTTGAATTTGACTGGACTGGCCTTAATATTATTATGGCATATCCATCTTGACATTGCTTCAATGATGAAAGCTAGAGAAGTACTGGATATCTTCAGCAGCAGTAGCGCAACTACTAAGGTGTACATTTTTTTGCGCTATTTTGTTTTTATTTCTAAATGGAGGTCACGGCTGTAGCCTATAAATCGATAGCTGACATTAATGCAAACAGAAAACATACTGGGAGCAAACATACTGGGAGCAAACATACTGGGAGCAAACCCCGTCAAGCATCAAGTTTCCGAGATATAAAAGTTCAAAGTTGATTATGTGATATCCGTATCAACTTTGATCAACTTGGAACGTTAATATCTCTGAAACGAACTGATCTTTTTCAAACGGAATGTTAATATCTGGTATTTTAATCTAGTGATATTGAACATTGATATTGTAACAATCACCATAAAACCCGCGATATTGCAATTAATGTTGTTAATCACCACACTTACCAAGGTTGGGTTATAACAAATGAGTTATGAACTTTATGAAGCTGGTGAAAGCACGTAGTATGTCCTTATTTTTAGTGTTCACATTGTGAATATCATTGTTTTTAGTGTACATGTTTTTTTTTTCGCCTAATATATAAGATGTTGGCGAAGATGAATTGTGATGCAACGGTGAGAATACCAATATCCTTAAAAGAATCTCTTAGAGAAACTCTGGCACCTAGCTGGTAAATTGCTCCAACAGCTCTTGTCGGACAAATTTTATATATTTTGTATATTTTACCTCACAAGAGGCAAAGTCGCTGAAATATAACTCTGTGAAAATAACTAAAATAGACTAAACGAGCTGTATCAAAGTCAGTGTATTGTCTTATTTTCCTGACGGCGCGGCTTAGGCAGCCGAACTGAGCCTTCCCTTCTTGAGTGGTCGCCATTGAAGTTTTGCATGTACTGTTATCCCCAGAAAAGCTGCCGAGCTCACAGTTACAAGCACCTCTTTATCTAAGACGATGTTGGGTCCTAGGTTTCTAACATTCGGTAAGGCGAACTTTACACATTTCGTTTTCCTGGTATTGAAAATTAGGTTATTTGACGTAAACCAATCCGTAACTATTGAGAGTGCACAAAATCTTGTTTTTTCCTGTCTACTTTAAAAATATGAGAGGTTTCATCTGCAAATAGTACAACGTCACAGATGCCCTTTAAATCGGGCGGTAAATCATTAATATATACTAAGGAATGGACCCAGTATTGAGCCTTGCGGTGTACCTAACTGAACTGCCAGCCCGGAAGATTTCACACCATTAACATCTACACATTGGAACTTAATGTAAATAACAATTTATTCCGTTGAGAGCTTCGTTTTGGTCACCGTAATGACGTTGTTTACGCAAAAGCGTGTCATGTTGCACGCTATCAAAGACCTTTGAGAGATCACAGAAAACTCCAATAGTATTTTGCGAGTTCTCCCATGCGTTAAATATAGCAGCAGAGCAACACCCGCATCATTCTGTAGTCGAACGACCTTTTGTAAAGCCATATTGTTCATTATGAAGGAGGCTATTTAAATTAAAATGTATTAGCAACTGCTTGAGTATTAATTTTTCAAATATTTTGCTAAATGCAGGTAAGATAGGAATAAGCCTTAAATTGTCAACGTCATTTTTATTACCTGACTTAAATAATGGTATGACTTTACTTTACATAGCGCGACCTCGAAAGTAGTCCACTGGTTCAATGTTAATAATTTGCTTCTAAACGAGAAAAAAACCAAATGCATTAAGTTTACGCTACTCATCATAGGCAGGTGAAAACTAATGTGTTGATAAAGGGCGAGGAATTGAATCCTGAAGACAACACAGTATTCTTGGGCATAACTTTGGATGCTAAGCTTCAGTGGGGTCCACATATAGATAAATTGTCAAAAAAGCTACGTTCCGCCGCATACGCTGTTAGAAAAATTTGTAATTTAACTGATATAGAGACTGCCCGTTTAGTGTACTTTAGCTATTTTCATAGTGTAATGTCGTACGGTATTCTATTGTGGAGAAATGCCGCCGATATTCAGACTATCTTTGTTTTGCAGAAGCGAGCTGTTCGATCGATTTATAAATTAAGTCCGAGACACTCTCTCAGAGACAAATTTAAAGAGATTAATGTAATGACTGTGCCTTCTCAGTATATTTATGAAAATCTGTTATATGCCCATAAAAATATAAAATTGTTCAAAAAATACAGTGATATCCATAATATAAATACTAGACACACATACAAATTTGTTGTACCTACAACATGGCTCAAAAAAATCGGTGGCTCGTTCAGATGCCAATGTATACGCTTTTATATCGTCTTTTAATTTGTACCTACTTATTTAAATACTGATTCCCTATCAACAGGCATGCCTAATTAGGGAACTCAGTGAGTCAAGTTCTTTTATGCTACTGTAAACCATTACATTATGAACCATCATATGAGCTTGTTTTTTGGTGAGGGGACGGAGCATTGCCTAGTTCCTGTAATACAGGTTAATTCCTAGCACGGGACTGGGTCTTGCCCTGCTCCCCACTCTAACAAGCCTATGTCTCTGTTCTATGTATTGCTGTAGTATATAAGTTATTTTGTACTCAAATGTTTGCTCAATTAATATTATTATTATTATTTTATAATAAGCTACCACGCTCAAGATCTAAGCCTTAATAAATTCAAATCATTCATTAAACGTAAGTTGTGCCAGAAAGCCTTTTATACCGTTAAAGATTATATTGAGGACAATAAGGCTTGGGATTGAGATGCTTCCAATTTCTGTATTTTGAATGTCTTTTTTTTTACACATTGACATTAATGATTTTTTTATAAACAATGACATTTGCTTTTTGACAGTTGTGAAGTATTATATTATTTTATTTATTGTGATTTGTGAATGTGAAGACGATGTGGGTTAATAAAATGACCCACATCGTCTTCACATTCACAAATCACAATAAATCTTATATAATTTATTATTCTTTCTGTTCTGTATTTTTTTTTCATGGTCTGGCTGTTTGAGTAATTAATGTGGCCTACCCAATATTATTATTACGGTATTGTTCGTCGAATCGTTGAGCTCTTTATGTCTTGAGTTGAGCTGCACGATTTCTGACAAATGCTTGCACTGACTGGCAGGTCCTCTCAATCTGTGTGGTTATTTCCTCAAAAGACCATCTCAGACATCGATCTACATGGTCTTCATATAACCCGACCAAGATTATGTCTTGACTTTAAAAGAGACTGTGACCTCTGAGTTTGTTTCGGCCTTTCTTCTCAGAGTAGTCAGATAGGAAACGCCGACCTCATCTAGTTTAAAAAAAAAACATGATTGACGTGTAAAAGTGTTTGAACAAACCTACTTACAAAAATAAAAACATTTACCATTTACTCTTCATGAGGTCAGGAAAAGTTCCTAAATCAACATATTTATTAAAACTAATAGCTAGATAGGGGCTACTATGTCTATTATATTACTTAAAAGTTTAATGGAGATGCCCCAGTAATCACCGGTGTTTTTAGACTTAAGAGTGTTAAAACTTTAACAACATCACGCGGGGTTACATGTTCGAAGCTTAATAAGCGACTACATTCAGGTACCTTCACTATGCAAAATGTTTTCAGCTTTTGACGGAGATGAATTTAAGGAGCGAGTCGTAGTTGTAGGTATGTTGGCTAAAAATTCATTAAATGACCTTGTTTTTCTTGAATTCATTGAATGACCTTGTTTTTCTTGTTTAACCGATTTACCCGTTACGTTGTTAATAATTTTCCAAGTGGTTTTTACTTTATTATTAAAATTTTAAATTGTATCGATTAAAACATTTTGATATAGCAAAAGCACTAGTGACTGGTTATCACTGAAAGTACCTAATGCATCTACGCAATAGTGCTCTCCTCCACTACAGTTTCTCTAGCGGCCGAAAGGAACTTCGTTCCAATATAAATGGTAGTTTAGAACTAAGTATTTTCATTATTAATATATATTAGGTATTATTGCAACATAAAATGATTTCTAAAATATTTTTGTATCATATTTTTGTTTACACTTCTCGTCGTCAAAATCGCGGACGACTAAAATGACTCGGAGATTATCTCGTGTTGAATTATCAAAATTCGGGATAACTTAGGTGCTAACTTAAGGTTTGTCGAGAAAACTAGTTTGAAACAGAAATAGACATATCTCTTCGATGCCAGAGCAACTAATTGTCGCGTGCGCAGATTCGATTGAGCACGCGGATATGCTAAAACGAAAACCTTAAATATTGTTATCCGGAAATCTTGTGACAGATTGTGAACTGTTGCAGAAGCGTTATTAACATCCGAGGAGCTTATCATACGGATAATTCATTCTTTTTTATAAAAATAAATGTTAATTTTTTGTTACTTTTTTTAATCAACAAGAACAATCTATTTTATGAATGTGAACTTCATTTTTTTTTATAAATGCCCATTTAAAAAATAAACACAATTTTCTTTTGAGTTCCTGTTAGGAAAGAAAACACTGCGCTTTTCATATATAAGGATACTTTCAGAAATTCTTTGTAGTTTGTTTCAATGCATGAAAAACTAAAATATCTCTAGATTGTGTTGATGTGTGTAGATTGGAGTAAGACGAAAACGGCTGTCGATGATGATAATAATGTAATTGTTTTGGAATATGAAACCTATGTTTATTATCTTTCAACCTTAATGTAAAAATGAGAATACTATGTACTAAAACAACGAACATTTGTTTCAGAAGAAGACTGGCATGGCGACGGACGAATGGATGGTAAGCCATAGAAACTAGTATATCTAATAACCTACCTTCATATAACATAACGTGATAAGTGGCACCTGATAGATACAAGTTTGTTACGTAAAACTCATTACCTAACATTTTATATGCGCCATAATGTATGAGGCTGATATTAGCTAACTACCTGCCTTATCTAAAATAAGAAAAGAATTTGTTCTGGGATTCTCATTTGATTTAACTTTACTACGGTAGATTTTGAGGTTCTTTAAAAGCGCTCATGCTGTCGGACTGTTTCTTTTATGTTATACATTATTAGAATATAATTGAGTAGGTAATGGTATATTTGTTGGACAGCACCAAAAAGCTTTTAACGGCGGCGGCGCGTTAATTATTTCTATTGACCACAGCCACCAGTAGATTGAATCCTATTAACCTAGGAGACCTTTTAATCATTAATATTATTTAGCTCGGTCTTCTCATTTGAAATGTTCCAAATTCCTTTTTAGTTTAAGGCCATACTCCCAAAATGAGGTACCTGTTCAAACTGATGCTGAATCGTTTATATGCTTGAAAAAAGTCAAAAGACAATAGGCAAATGTGGTCTAAATGTCTACCACTGACGAGACTTCTCTTAGCTTCGTCTTAAACAGGCCAAGCGCAAGCAAAGAAACAAAAAACATTTATTTGCCGGAAAGCAAAACAACTCAATTTTTATAAGCGTTCTTTGTGTTCCTAATGGCTTAGCTAAGTAGATTCAACTCAACATAAATGCCAGGCTACTAGTGCTTGATGCTAGTTTTCAAATGAACGAATTGTGGTTTATTATGGATGTAAAGCAGTTCACTAAAAAAACAATTTCGGCAATAGAAACATACCGTGCGCAAAATACACGCATTGTCGTGGAGTTGCGGAAACTAGCCCGTATTACCTATTACCGTATCAAATGAATCAAAAATGGCTCGTACAGAATCACACCTGCAATGACAAAATGCAGTACAATAAGTGAAAGAGAAGATAAATCCTAATATACCTACTCGTAATAATTTGATTGACGAACGAGTAGAGTGAGAAATTCAGAGAATTTACTGAATATGTCAGAAATTTTGTTCAGAAATCAGGGTAGGATTATTCTATTTTCTATCAAAGACACTTAGCCAGCCATCTCAACGTGACGGAATAGAAAACATGGCTTAAAAGTCAAACGTTAGCGTCTAAACCATTTTAATTCACAATTTTCGTGATGGACGGTCAAAGAATCTGACTTTTATCAGTTACTAGGGACGCTCGACTCTTGACACCGTTGCGTTTGTGTGGATGGTTTATTTTTAGCTACTCGTGTTGATTTCTAGCTACGCACTGCCGTACATCTGGGTTTGTTTTACGGGCGGTACAATCAGCGCGGTTCCTTCAGCCGTTGGTTGATCATAACACGACGATTCATAGTTTTCGACAAACGCTGCGCGTGCTACGTCGTCATCGGTGACACGTGTACATGTAGTTACTAATTCCGGATTAACCTACAATAGTTATATCAGTGCCTGTGTTTGTACTTTTAAACGAGTTCAAGTGAATCATTGGTGAGAAAAAATAACTGTGGTGTCATTCATTCGTAACGAGTGCCATAAATAAATTTTACCATGTGAATATTGTGTAAACAAAGTGTATGTGTGTTTCCTAAATTGTTTTCAATTATTACGACTGTTCTTATGGACTTCCTCAACCTGTATTGTACGACAGTTTTACAGAACAAGACTAAATGTTGATAAAACCGTTGCAGGTAAAATATTAAATCATTTCATAAATTAATAGTTCCTACTGCTTCTTCAGTACCAATTCGAAGATTTTGATTCATTAATACAATTTGTCAACTGGAAGTTGCTTCCTCTTCAACAGTATGAATGAATAAAGATTCACCGGTAAGTATAAGTATAATAAGCATTCTTCTTCTTCTTCTTCTTCGATTGCATTCTACATTGAGTCTGTCAAGAAGTTGGCTACGATTTAGCTACATTAATTAGCATTGGAATTGTCTTCGTTCTTTATTTTTATTTTATAGATCCTAACGTTTACCCACGTCACAATTTTTTACTACTTGTATGTATATATATACGCCTACGATATTGCGTGACTGTAATTTTAGTTTGTCTGTAGTGTGTCTAATACGATGTATGAGTTTATGTATTACAATTTACAACTGCGAGCTTGCTTCCACAGATTATCACAGCCAATTGAGTGAAGCAGTAGTTTATGAACACTATTTTAATTATGAGTCATTGCCAGCACAGCTGTAGTTTTTGCAGTTGGCTTATACTTTATAGCCTCAACATACAATGCTTTTTAGGGTTCCGTAGTCAACAAGGAACCCTAAGGCCTCTGCCTGGAATGCAGACGCGCGGACGGTCACCGCTTTGGAGTGCACCGCTCGTTGCCCGCTCCCGCGCCGCAGCCGTGCCGCTGTTTTCGAGGGCCGGTCCATTTGATTTTACGCATTAGATCTTGCCGCTCCCGCAACGCTGACGCCGTTGTTTGTCGGATGATGTCACTCGCGGTCATCCGCGGACGAAATGACCGCCGTCTGCGGACCGCCTTATAATTTCGCCATGTCACGCCGACAAAGTGAAATCAATAAAATAAAATCATTAAAACATTTTTTTATGGTAGGTACGTGCTGTACCTACACATAAAGTGGGGATGGTTTTTTTTCTCGTCTATCCCATGGTGTGGGGTATCGTTGGATAAGTTTTTCAAAAATTCTTCGATTCAGGGATCCGTTTATGAAATATTTAGCTTAAAAAGTGCTAATTTTTGTTAGAGTCAAGTGCCAGCTAAATGGTTGTTTTTGGATATGTGAAAAAATTCACGGTTCTAAAAGGAAAACTATCACAGCTAAGTAGGCTTTACAAGTTTACGAGTAATAGTCAGTCAATTTACATTTGCAGTGGCAATGTTTGGGAGGACATGATTTTCAACTACGATAACAATTTGTTCTTGGGATAAATTCATTCCAACTTCATTGTGCTTGGTCCGACACGCGCTTGGACGGTTTTTTTATTTTTCTGTTACGTATGATACATATCTCAATGTGTGACGGTTCAGGTATACCTGTAATAACAATGCATTAATGTGTAGGTATGTCTTAGGGGGATATTACGAGGGCTGCACTAAAAGTATCGGGAATGGAATATTTCCACTGTTCCTGTCATATTAAAATCTTTTTAATTGAAAACTCCTTGGTTTTAAAAATCGAATACCATTTATTTATTTAAAAAAAGAATCTCGGTCTTGTCACAAGGTTTTGTCAAACTTGTTTAGTCGTTGAGAAAATGGAATTGACTCGAGAAAATTCAAGAGCGATGATTTATTATGACTTTCGAAGTGGTTTAACATAAAAACAGTGTGTTGACCGGATGATTTCTGCATTTGGTGATGAAGCCCCGTCCAAAACCACAATTTATCGCTGGTTTGCTGAATTTCAACGTGGACGTGTCAAGCTCAGTGATGATCCCCGTCATGGTCGTCCAAAAAGTGCAGTCACCCAAGAAAACGTTGATGCTGTGCGTAAGCTGATTGAGGAAGATCGACATATGACATACCGCGAAATTTAGGCAACTTTAGACATAGGCATGAATCAAATACAAATAATCTTGCATGAACTATTAGGTGTAAAAAAGTTGTTTTCCCGGTGGATACCGCATTCGCTCTGTGAAGAGCAAAAAGCGGCTCGCGTTACTTGGTGCGTCAGAACTCTCGAAAGATTCCACGCAGGATCCTCAAATGCTGTATACAAAATTGTACCAGGTGACGAATCCTGGATATACGCGTACGAACCCGAAACAAAAAACCAGTCACGAGTTTGGGTGTTCGAAAATGAGTTAAAGCCAACAAAAATTGTTCGTTCACGGAGTGTTGCAAAAAAAATGGTGGCCATGTTTGTCTCCAAAACCGGCCATGTTACGACTATTCCTCTTGAGGGACAAAGAACGGTTAATGCAGAATGGTATGCTAGCATTTGTTTGCCACAGGTCGTTTCTGAACTCCATCACGACAATGCGAGTTCTCACACTGCGCACAGAACAAAAGAGTTTTTAGAGCAAGAAAACATAGAATTATTAGACCATCCGCCGTACAGCCCCGATCTAAGCCCTAATGATTTCTATACTTTCCCTAAAATAAAGAATAAATTGCGTGGACAGAGATTTTCATCACCTGAAGAAGCTGTGGACGCCTACAAAACGGCCATTTTGGAGACCCCAACTTCCGAATGGAATGGTTGCTTCAATGATTGGTTCCATCGTATGGAAAAATGTGTCAAATTTCGCGGAGAATACTTCGAAAAGCAATAAAAACATTTTTAAATAGTAATGTTGTGTCACTTCCTTGATTCCCGAAATTTTCAGTGCCGCCCTCGTACAATAGCATATACAGCGTGTTTTTTTAGTAATAGGGAGGTAGTAAACTTTGTACTGAACGTAAATGTTAAAATAAAAATGGTAGGTATTTTATTTGTTCTTACATAAAGAGCTATCATGACATTTTGATGTATATAGGATTAATAGCGCGTAAGCACCTTTGAGTATGGCAATGCGATTTGCAACGTCTTCTTAAATCGGTCCCTTACCGAGGACCGTGGCAATGGACCCCTTTAAGCGGACAATCTGCCACCATCGACTCCGGTCCAAAATTGCCATCACCACCTCTTGAAATTTGCTTGCTTGAGGACGTAGCTTCTTTTACTGGGTCAGACCATCGTGTTGGCGACCGGCCTCGTGCTCTCTTTCCTTCTGTATTGCCACCAATAACCAGCTTTTGAGGATGCATCCCATTCCAACGCCTTTCGTAGTGGAGAACACATTTAAACAATAGAATAGAATAGAATTTTATTTTGCAAATATGGGTAATACATAATAGTTCTTAAGATTACATTTAGCTCAGCCACATTTTACCAAAATAATAATAAATTAAAATTTATTAATAATTATTTTTATTATTATTTTAATTGCTGAGTATTTTGACGAAAGAGAGATTTTGATGTGGAGGCATATTATCGGACTAGGTTAATCAGATGTTGAGGCGTACTTATGTATTTTAGAACCTCCCACAGCTTATCCCCTAAAGCGTCAAGTGTACACCAAGTGTACAGAGAATGAAAAAGAAAGAAAGAAAGAGAAAGTGCTCGAAACATCAACGGAGGTACCGTTGATACCAAATGTACACAACTATTGTCATTGTTAAAACAATGACTTTACTGCGTCCATTCAACTACTCCGAGTTGTGGGGTGTTTCGACAGAAGTTTGTGGATCGAGAAAGTTTTTAGCCTGTTGTTTGTGATGTACAGAAGAATCTTGCTGACATGAGCAATAAGTGCCAAGGTCCTGTAGTTGCTGTAGTCTGTAGTAGTCTTTCTTCTATTGTAATTGTTAAAACAATGACTTTACTGCGTCATGATGTCTACAATTTTGAAGAAAAAAACGGAATGGCGAGACAGTAGGTAGGCCAGGCTCCATAAAAAATCTTCAATCCCCTTTGAGAATTCCCTACAAAATGGTTGTGCTGGATGGTGCTGATCCACGCGTCATGTTCGTGAACGGGCGCCGTCTGTTGAGACTGGTCATCTCTTAACTGCCAAGGCTTATTTTTAATCTTATATTTTGAATTGTTTCTGAAGCAACAAGAATAATGTACCCAGGCTTTTGTAATATCTTGATTTATAAGAGTGTCCATGGAGTTTCTTGCCCATTCTTCTCCACAGAGATACGTTTTGGAATGGGCAACTAGCTTCAACTTTCTGACTAACTGACAGACTATTTAATTTTGACAATTCAAAAGTGCCTGTACATGGTTTAATTGAAATAAATGCTTTGAGTTTGAAAGAAGAAGTTGTACTTATATAATTCTTCTGTACGTCTGTAGGTAGAAATAAAAAAATATAAATAAAAAATATAAGTAATAGAAATAAAAAAAGTTAACAATCTACATAACTACCACACAAAAACGTTACATATACGTTACGTTGTTACGTTACGTTACATATCTACATAAAAACGTTCTTCTGTTTTTGGTGATTAAATAAAGAAATCAAATTAATTGAAACATTAAATTGATTACAAAATTAACATTAATAACCTGTAAAAGCACCTCGGATGTTAATAATGAATCTGCAACGATTTATTCATACTGAAAATAAGGTTATCGATATCTCCTTGTGGGATAAGGTCCCAGGTTCGACGAAGATACTAGAGAAGTTCACTGTCTGTCACCACATTTTCCTGAAAATTTTGTAGAGCCCTTCGTTGGAGCATAATTATACCACGCGTGCTCAATTGGATTTAAATCCGGGGAGTGCGCGGGCCAGTCCAGGGTTTGGCTCATTATGTTGCTGTAGCCGTACGTTACAGTTAGGCAATTGCTTTTGAAGTCGCAACACCAAGTGCTGATGAGCGATTCAACTGTAAGGAAGACACTGCACGAAGCCATCTTTCATGCTTACTAGCATGAAAGATGGCTACTGACCACTTCGGATTTCAGCACTACGACGAGACAATCGTGGTCGACTATTACAATGGACAAATGAATAGTTTGAAAAGAGCGCCAGTGGCTAGAGTGTTATTCTCTTATGAATCCCGGTTCGGCTTTCATCTAGATTTACGAAGACTAAGTGTTTGCCGAACACCTGGACGTGAGAAAGGATGTCCATCCAGGATGTCCATCCATACCAAGGTGGAACAATAATGGTATGGGCTGGGAATACGCCTAGGCCCCACTTCTTCCCAGAACGACCCCTTTGGGTTTACGGCAGCTTAACTGCTGCAAAGTACCGTGACGAGGTACTGGAACGGTCACACCAGTTGCAAATGCAAATGAACGGAATGATGATGAAAATCGGAAACAGTACCCGTAGGATATTTTTTTCGAAATTATGTTTTTTTTCGATCTCCACTCGAGCGCAGCCTCTGTTTGACTTCACAGTTTTTCCAACTGAACAATTTTCAAATCAGCGTTCGAATCCGCATTGGTTTCGGCATTAGAAAGAAATAAATCGTAAAACTACTGACACTGGTTTTAGAAAAACAATAAAACATGCCATTACAATATTTTCTCGAGTCAAAGTTTTAGTAGTTGTTTTCTACAAATTGTATTGGACTAACCACTAGACAAAACCACCAGCCACTAAAAGTAAAATGTGGTCTGTCAGGGTTCCAAAATCCCACTAAGTTGACAACACTGTTTTTTTTACGATTTTTTCATTGGCCACAGATAACTGAAACGTGAAAGAAAAACTTTTCGTTACGTATTTCAATAATGGCTAGTTTTTGGTACAAAGTTTTTTAAGAACTGGTTTTAAATTTTTCGGCAATCAGTGTACATTTTTATTTATAAACAGTAGTACACCATCAGTTGTAATTAAAACAAAATAAAATTATAACAAAATTATTCGGATACGAATAATTCTTATTGAATGACACAAAACGCTTACCTAAACGAAAACGATCCCGAAAGATTGTTGACATCCCTAATAAAGTTATGTTTGGAATAATTTTTATTTCACAATTCCAATTAAGGCCGCTTTCACATATAGGCGACTTTAGCAGCGCGACAGTCGCGCGACCGTCACCCATTCAGAATTTCATAATAAAAACAGAAGCGCACCGGCCGCGCGTCCGCTGCGCTTCTGTTTTTATTATGAAATTCTGAATGGGTGACGGTCGCGCGACTGTCGCGCTGCTAAAGTCGCCGAAACGTGAAAGCGGTCTTAGGCACATTATTGCGAGCGGTGTGAACGCGCCTAAATACGCACGCGCCTGGAGCGAGAGGGGCGCGCGGGGGCTGACGTGGCCGCCGCACAGTGGTCCGGATTTTCAAAAAGGTTGACATAGGATCGAAAATGCATATTTAACTTAACAAAAAATTGTTTCGTATAGGAAATTTAACGCTGATTAATAGGTACTTATTACTACAACTTTTCAAAAAAACTGCTCCTTCACGTCAAAAAAAATATTGAAAATAAAAATATATGGGAGAAAATCTATTTTTTTTTCTCCGTCCCGCATCAAAGTATAGCAAGCAAACCTTTTATTCTGGTAAGTACCTATTGTTCATAATACGACAACATATAAATTGCTTGCGTATCCCTGCGGCCTTGACGCCTACGATGCTTCAAAGCTTAAAATTTCAATTGGGATTTTTTTTAAATTATTATCGAGTTTTTCAATTAAGCTGAATTCAAAATATTTTTTTAAAATTATATAAGAATTAAAACGTACGCATTCAAGCATTTGGCAAGTACCTATTTGTTTATTTTTAAATCGTAATAAAAGTCTTCAACTTAGTTATGTAGTTAAAGACACGTGCTGATTCGTTGCCTATTTGTAACTGACTGAAACGACTCCTGTGATAAAAGAAGCATTTACCCCCACCACCGCAGATTTCGACGACGCTGATTGGCTGTTGAAGATGTGGTAGGTACTAATTTTGTCAGTCACTACTTGCGAGCGTGTGTTTGTTATTAACACGTTGAACGCCAGACAGCAGACACAATAGAAAATCTATTGTTCGCGGTCACCAGTGACCGCGTTGGCAGTCAAAGCCCTAATATCTGTGCATGAAACAATTATAGGCACTTGTTTCTCAACCCTTGAGGAAGCAACAAATCTAATTATCCATGCTGTGTGAAAGTTTAGTGAGTTTCGTTATTTTGCATTTGTTACAAACTTGGACATTTTTATGTTCCTCCGTGTTGAAGGAAACATGAAAAATTGGGCACGACTCTATGTAAAGTGTAAAGTGCTGTCACGGTCGCCATAATATTATTATAATAATTATTATGGCGACTGTGACAGCACTTTACATTTTGATTTTATACAGGTGGAAATTAATAGTTCGTTTGGTAACCTTTGAAGTGAACTTAATTCCATTTGGAAAATTCAAATCATCAGCCTTTGACCATTTCAGACCTAGGACATTAGCTTCGTCATGTAAATTAAGACAAACTCTCATATTCTTAGTGGCAAATCAGAATTATCTAATAGTCTTAATTTCTGTTAGGGGCTCAAGTTAGTGAGAAAGTATGACAGTCAGTACCATGTAATGTTACGAAAAAAATATTTGTTCACTGATTCCACAGTTGTAGGTACTCGGATGGCTGAAAACTCAGAATAAAGTTTTACAGACGTTTTGTAATGTACGTAACCGAGTCAACAAAATTAATGAAATTACCAAAGAATTTAAATGGAAACATGTTTCTATAGAGTTAAACCCAGCAGATTTAGCTTCTATGGGCATTAACCCATAGCATCTGCAGTCATTACATTTATAGTGGGAAGGTCCATCATTCCTTAAACAGGAGGAATCTTATTGGACTACCCAACCTCACACTACATAAAAACTTACTTGAAGTCAAAGTATTAGTCTCTGTTGATGATATGTCTGAAAATAAAAAAATAAATTGGTAGTAGGTACCATCAAGTTGTATTAGACTCAAAAGAATTTATGCACATGTTTTACGTTTCATTAATAATTGTAAAAGTAAACAGTTGAAAGTAAACGGACCTTTGCAAGCTAACGAATTAGAGAACTTTTTAATACTATTGCTTAAAGTTAGTCAATCAGAGTCGTTTGCAAAGGATATAAAACTCATTCAAAACAGAATATAACTGCATCACAAAAGTAAATTTATTGTCATCCTTAAATCCACTGTTAGATACCAATGGGTGGGTGGCAGGTTAAGTCAGTCTGACTGTCAGTACAACAAAAAACACCCAATTTTACTAGATGCTACCACTACCCACTACCACTTCACTAAACTTGTGATGAAATACGAACATTTACATTTAATGTATGCAGGTCCACAGTTGCTTATGTCGTCAGACCGCGAGAGATTTTGGAGATTTTGGCCACTAGGTGGTAGGATCTTAGCTCGCAATATAGTTAGACAGTGTGTTGTCTGTACTCGAATGAAAGGTCAGACTCACAGACATATAAGTCTGTGGTCAGACTGCACAACCTCTTATGGGCGACTTGCCGAGTGTAAGAGTCAGATTTTCCCTTTAATTCTTGTGGAATTGACTTTGCTGGACCCTTTATGATTCCTTTAAAAAAAGGACGAGGTAATCGTATCACCAAAGCCTATTAATGTGTATTTGTTTGTTTAGTTACTTAGGCTCTACATTTGGAGGTGGTAAGCGATCTTACCATTGAGGCTTTCATATCATGTCTGTGCCGGTTCGTGTCGCGTCGCGGAAACCCCTATGCCATATACTGCGACCATGGAAAGAACTTTGTTGGCGCTAACAATGAGTTGGGTAGGGTTATTAGTCCAGCGTTCAGGCGGTCTCAGATTATGCAGCTAACGAGGCTATTCAATTCAATTTTATTCCCGCATACTCTCCACATTTTGCTGGAATTTGGGAAGCCGGCGTTAAATCCGCGAAATTTCATTTAAAACGCGTAGCTGGCAAAGCTCCACCCACGTTTGAAGAGTTAGAGACGCTCTTCACCCAAATAGAAGCAATCCTAAACTCCCGACCTCTTTCCCCCCAGTTATCAGAACCCACTGATACGAAATACCAATAGTAATACCCAATCCTTTAACTCCTGGGCACTTATAATCGGACGCCCGCTGATGTCAGTACCTTCACTACCTGTGAAAACGTCTAGACCCAACAGTACCAGGTACCAGCTTATTGAACAAATACGACAGCGGTTCTGAGAGAGGTGACGACGAGAGTACATGGCCGAGCTACAAAACCGAGCAAAATGGAGGAAGGGATACGCACCAATCAAAGTCGGAGACCTTATTATCCTGAAAGAGGACAACTTGATGCCGCTCCACTGGCTTATGGGTCGAGTCACCAAATTATTTCCCGGAGCCGACGGGATTTGCAGAGTAGCGGAGATATACACTGCTTCCGGCACCATCAAACGGGCAGTCAATAAAATGTGCCTGTGGCTGATCAAGAAAAGTTGAAAGATTTCAACGGCGCGGAGGATGAATGCGTCTAAATGCGCTAAATACGAACCCGCCCGGAGCTCAGGGGCGCGCGGGGGCGACGCAGGCCATCGCCTACGGCATACCGCGCCCACCCGCCATTCGGTCAGAATCATACATAGACTAATAGTACATTATGATACATGTGTGGTATGTTGATCATTACACTCGAGACGGTATTTCGGTCGCGCGAGCCACAGGCGAGCGCGATAAGAAAGCCGAGTGTCTAATGATCAATGCTCACGCGTTTCATACGACGTTTTTCAACACACTTGCGAGGAAAAAAACAGATTTGTATTGTTAAATAACTTGTATGGAAAATGGCGCTGGTTTTGTTTTTCCGCGCGCCGTGCCAGCACTAGTGATGCGCGCGCAGGTGTAAATAAAAGCACTAACTCTCATTTTAAATATGTTAGTCTATGGCACTGACAAAACCGCTAAACAGCTTATAGAAAAAATATAATAAACACAAAATAATGATTAGACTGATCGTAGTGTTGTCGTATGTCAAATTGTAGTTTATTTAGTATGGAATTAGAAAGTACTATTGGCATAGAGAAATATACATTAGTTCAGTGAGAATCCGCAATAATAGAACGCCAGTAAGGGTCTTTTCCGTTTGGTTTCGGAACGGAACACGGACAATTTAAGGTGAATGCATGAATGTTTTTTTTTTTAATTTGCAGGTCAGTATCAGATTGTATCTTGATCAAAATATGATTCGCGACTATAATATATATGTATTTACAGAATTATAGTCATTAGAACAGAATCCTTAAGTTAGATTTGTTCCCTAAGAACTTTTCCTTATGAGATTTCTTCTGAAGATTTATTAATGATTCTAATGTTTATAATTATATTAAGACGTACCTGTTATAGTCGCAAATCATATTTTGATCAAAATACATCCTGACACTGATCTGAAAATTCCAAAAAACCTAAGAAAATTTGAATTTCGTGGTCTACCATTGCACATTCACCTTAAATTGTCCGTGGTCCCTGCGCATTCACCTTAAGGTAAATAAATATTAGTCACTGACCTATTATAATAAATGTAATAAAGAAGTCAGTGATATTAGTTCAATTTGGGACCAAGGACAATCAGACTATTAAAAAAAAAAAGTGAAATATGGCCTGCGGACTTCTTTTGGCATGTGGTCTCTTTGATGAGATTAAAAAAGCGCGCATCTCCGACTAGTAAATAGTTATCTCTGGCGATAAAGCACAAGTGGATTAATATAAAGGAAAAGCACGCGTTTGGGTATAATACACTACATTAGGGACCTAAAAGCGGCCACAATAAGGCGGTAATAAGAGCCACTTTACGAGCAAGTGTGTTGATAGTGTATATTATATTGGGACAGAATCAGCGTTTGCGCATACAGGTACGATCTCTAATGTCGCGATCGCGCGTAACCACCGTTACAAAATGTAAAGTGCCATCTCGTTTTATGAAATATAAATTAATAACCTCAAGAAGTTGAGACAATATTTAATTGCTTAATTTTGGAATCGCATTCTGAAACAAAAT
The DNA here is from genome assembly GCA_916614155.1 of Mesoligia furuncula. NCBI lineage: Eukaryota > Metazoa > Arthropoda > Insecta > Lepidoptera > Noctuidae > Mesoligia > Mesoligia furuncula. The sequence goes on from OU744790.1 coordinate 34,651,072, forward strand.
GTGTCACGCAATTAGGGTGAGGGTTCCGACCACAAGATGGCATGCAAAAAGTTTCTTATCTGTCCCGAATCACGATAAATGTCATTATCTTACCGGCATTTCAAGCCCTGCCCAACTGTTTGTTTACATTGTATTCTGACAGTCGCTTCCATAGTTAAAACACTATTATTATAATGTTTTAACTACCTATATGGACTCCAATATTCATAAAGAAAAGCTTACGGGTTTCGGCCTTAAGATGGCCTGCAAAAAGTTTATCCTTGGTCCCAAATCTCGAAATATGGCATTACCTTTATTTCAATTCAGAATAGTATTCTGTAGTAATAACATTAGAAAAAACTTTTTAACAAAAAAACGGTTTTTTTTGTTAAAAAGTTTTTTGTAATGTTATACCTCTAAAAAAAACACTACAAAGTGAAAAAAAACTTTAATTTCGGAAGTCGGTATCTGTTTTTGCCACCGACTTCCAAAATTAAAGTTATTTTTCACTTTGTAGTTAGTGTTTTTTTTTAGAAGTCGGATTTTGTTGTTAAAAAGTTTTAATTTCTCGCTTTTTAGTGGATTTGTTTATAATGCATCTAAGTTACAATAGCTTTATGTCAACTTGCCCTTCGCCTTTTACAAAATATTGCTTTTCCCGATGCAGGGACGTTAGTTGTTGAAGAGCTCTTCTGGTATTCCACCATCAGCTCCATTTCACCATTCGCATTGTGACTGGCATAAATTGCTTAGCAACCATATTAAAGTAATCGAATCGTAACCCATGAAATACTATACTTATTAGTGAGTAGATCCGGTGGCCATCTGTGGTCTTCTTCATCAGTTCCACTTCACCAAGTGGTGGTTTCCGAGAGCAAATGCTCGAGTTACTATGAAAAATACCCAAATCGCTATAGGTGTGCCCATAATATTTGAGGAGTTCCCTCAATTCCCCATGGATCCCATCATCAAAACTGTTTTTTTTTTTAAATGGGACTAATCTGGATATATATTCTTTTAAATAAAAAAATAATTTTCCAAATCGGCTTATAAATGACGGCGTACTGAGGTAACAAACATAAAAAATAAAATAATAAAAGAAATACAACCGAATTGAGAACCTCCTCCTTTTTTTGAAGTCGGTTAAAAAAAGAGATGTTTGTTTGAGGGGTTTGAACACGAGAACCCATTTACGGCCAGCGGGGGAAAACCAACAGTAGTAAATATAGAAATATAGCCTGTTAGTAAATGTAGAAATTACGGTTCCGTATGTTACCTATATTTTTTTTAAATTCGTTTTTAAATAAAAAAAGTTTGCTAACAGACATTCTGTTAACAAACTTTTTTTTCAAAAAACCTATGCTCTGTGTGAAATTACCAATGGTCGGAGTAGGTAGATTGATTTTTGGTACTTGTATCATAAATGCCCACAAAAAGAATAACATGGATATAAGCCATTTTCCCTGAAAGTAATTCCGGTATTTCCGGATCCAATTAAGTATTGTTAATGTTGGTAGTGATTATTATTACTAATCAATTTAAAATTTAAAGGAAGGTATCAAAACTAAATTAATTTATTATTTATCAGTTTTCCGGAGGAATGTCCATATTAATATATACGTTCCGGATCAATAACCCCAACTCAATCTACCTACTCCGATCTATGGAAATTACTAACATTTTATTATACTGAATGGTTATTTTAGTATAATATCTACTATTGAAATATGTAGTAGGTACCTATATTATCTGTTCACTTGATTTGATTGTAGGTATATCTGTTTTAGTAAGCTGTTTCAAGTCACTTGAGCACCAACACAATTTTAGAATCACACAAATAATAGTTTTGTTTATAGTGTTTAATTTTTTACTATGTCCCTCATATAGCAGTTTCGACCCACTGTGCGGCGGCGCGCGGCAGCTGCGCCAGCTTTAGGTAAATATTCAGACATTTACTGCTGCTGGCCGCTAGAGTGACATTCGCCTTTATAGTCCAGACGTTATCACGCGCTGCCGTGCTACGAGTGGCGTCCAGAGAGCAGCGGCGAATTCTCGTATTTTAATATTGGATTGATCAAAACCAATATTGTAGGTAAACACTATCCAACAAAATTTTTTCGACATGTATTGTGCTAGAATCAGTTTAGTGATACAAAAGTTTTGAAAAATAAAATAGCAGATACTTCTAAAAACAAAAGTTGACCTATTCAAACACATTTTTTTACACAACATATTCTCAATACGTGCACATTTAACCGAATACAAATTTCCTCATACATTTTTTTAAATATGTCAATGATTGTCACAGCGTTTACTAAATTATTCACTTGTGGATGTTGTAAGGGGTGGTGTTGTAGTGAAAATGACCATTCGACACCTCTGGAAAATGTATGTAAGTACCTATTATGTTAATTTATTCATTTTGCTGCGCGTATTTGTAACAAATCTTATGAATGGTATCTATATGTCAGCAACAAAAGTAGTGTAGGAAATAGTAGAGGAATGAAATTTTTTAATTATTACCTAGTATTTGAGTTCTTATTAAGTAAGTAATTGATATTTGATTACCTTGTTGGGACCTTTATTGATCGATTTTGGTTTGTTACAAAATATAATTGATGAATAAGGGTGTTTAAATTAATAAAGATAGTTGTCTACTTTGGTTTCTTTTGATTTCTTTGTTTTCTAATTATACATAGTTGTTTGTTTGTTGTCAGTTTCCCTGCAAAAAAAATCGTAATTTATCAAATGTAATGGTGTAGTTTTGTTTGAAACATATGATTGTATTCGAACTTTAGCGTTAAAATTAATAAAAAAAAATTGCGTTTAAAATAATAATAAAAATAATAGCGATAGCGTTAAAAGTCGATTACAAAATTTATTTTGTAATCAACTTTTAACTCTATCTGCCAATCATCTAAACCCTCATATTTTGGAGGTAAGTATGTATTATATCTAAATGATTAAGGAAAAATTGGCTTTTGCTTTTCTATTGTTAGTTATTTCTGCGCGAATATATAATGCGTAGGTAGGTAATGTCAGGGAAATTAATTGTTTAGCAAAATGATTATCAACTTAAATTGCCTGTGTATGTATAATCTAATCACAAAAACTCTGCAAAGTCACGTAGTGTCGTACTCAATTTGATCAATGAACAATTAGTTTCCCTGACTGTACCTACTTGTCTGTGCGCTTTACAATTACTTATACAGAGAGCATTTCTCATCAAGGGCTTCTTGGTTTTAATAATGTTGACAAAAAAATTACGTGTTTTTTGGTTTTTCGAAATCAACCCTTAACTTAAAACAGGTTAGGAAATCAAGTAGGGAAGGATGAAGGATGCTCGCTTCAATTAACTCAAAAATAATAAAAGTAGCTCCTAGCTGGGGTCCTAATGGAAAGGTACCAAACGATCAGACTGTATGAAAAATCGAATCCGGTAAAGACCGGTGAAACCGGTAAAGAAACTTACTTTCTACGTAAATAAGAAAGATGTTGTTGTGATTTTTTTTTAAACTACCTTTTATATAGGGTGGAGTGGGTACGAAACCAAAATTAAAATTAATATTTCCTTGTGGAGTATGCGTCATTGAATGTGAACCATATCCCCTACGTGTGACTGAATGAGAGTGTTTGACGAAAGGTTGAAAGATGTTGTATGTTAGGTCAAGGACTTAAGCTTCAGAACTTGATTCACTTTCAGAACTAGAAGGACCTGACTGAACTTCAGAACTTGACTGACTTTCAGAACATCAGAACTTGACTTTGGTCTGATTGAGCTTCAGAACTTAACTGACTTGACTCAGGCAGACGACCGCTTTTATAGTCCTGGGTCAATTAATTCATTAAATAATTTTCTAAGTTCAGTCGAGTTTCCGAGTTTAGTCGGGAATCTGAATTCTTTATCTTGAAATTCTGTTACAGGTCCACTCAATCTGTGTAGTTATTTCCTCAAAAGACCATTTCAGACGCCAATTGCTACACATGATCTTCACATGATCTGACCAAGATTATGTCTCGACTTTAAAAGGGACTGTGACCTCGCCAGTTTGATTCGGCCTTTCTTCTCAGAGTAGTCAGATATTTTCTAACCGACTACTTTCGGCGTTTCCGCCATCCTAATTTAATTTTTAAAATAGGTTGAAACCTACTTACAAAAATAAAATAATTTGTCATTATCATTTATTTATCGATAAGTAAGTAGTTAATTGGTCATTTCTTATGACGCTAAGTACCTAATCCTAATTGCAGTTTTCTGATTCGTTTTTCTCATTAATTGCAGTGAAGTACATAGTAATAACTCTGTTGACAAATAGGCCCTATTACATCGCTGAGCGGCCTGCTCGCGAGATATTTGAGTAAAGGCTCCTACAAACAGACGCGACACGCGATATAACCGCGAGCGACACAGAGGCACAGCTCGTTGCGCGACTTGCGGTGCCTTTGTGTCGCACGCGATTTTATCGCGCCTGTTTGAAGGAGCATTTATAGACAAAATAAGCACGTCATTCTGCTGTACCGCGGTAAACAATATTGTGCGGGTCTCCCAAAATGTGTTAAGTGTTAGGAATATGTCCTAAAAATATGAATGAACACTTTGTATTCCTACTAATATTATAAATTCGAAACTAACTCTGTCTGTCTGTTTGTTTGTTACCTTTTCACGCCTAAACCACTGAACGGATTTCGATAAAATTTGGCAGATAGATTGCATCCAGAGGAAGGACACAGGATAGTTTTTATCTCGATTTTCCCACGGGATCGACACTTATGCGGGTGAAACCCCGGGGCGCAGCTAGATAGTAATAAATGTGCCGGTTTTTGTGAGCCTCAAATCCTTTCCAGTTTTTGTCATTTACACAGTTTGCGCGCGGTTGGTCCCTGTTCTAATGTAGATAAGGTCACATTTCGACGGGGTGCCCTATGTTACTTACTGCGATTACCTCTGCTCGCGTATGTTGTTGCCACCGACGTGCGAGTGTACTCACGAATTTTTAATTCATCATAATTATATGGTCCAAATCAACAAATCTGCACCCTAATTGTGTAACACAGAATATTCATAATTCATTGCTTAATAATTATTGTGTTAAAAAAAAACCATCAGTGTAACATAAATAACGCAATGAATATTTTTTTTTAAATGGTAAAATAAATTACATTGGGAGTTACCCCGCTGTAAAGGTACTGACGCACATGCTCATTACTAGTATGTTCAAACCAATCGGAGCACGCGAAAATCAGACACGTGAGTTTCGCGTGCTCCGATTGGTTTGAGCATGCTAGTAATGAGCATGTGTGTCAGTACCTTTAATGATTAGGTTAAAGGGGATTTTGTATGTACTAGATTGCTAGTTAAAAGATCATGTTCTAGTTGGGTTCTAGTGCTCTTTTTAGGGTACCGTACCTGAAAAGGAAAAACGGAACCTTTATAAGATGACTTCATTCTCCGTCTGCCAAGATTCTTTTTCTCAGGAACGCGTGCAATTAATATCAAATATTTAGGTCTGCAATCCCTTGATGCAGTTATAAAATCAGACTTCTAAGTCAACGCAATCAAAAGATACAGGCGTTTATGTTCCGGAATCAAAACCTATAGAATAGGGTACTTCCCGTTGACCTAGAATCATGAAATTTGGCAAGAAGCATTGTCATGTAGCACAAGTAAAGGAAAATTCCGAAAACCGTAAATTTGTAGTTACATTACAAAAAAAAAAAAAAATTCAAAGCTATTTACATACCTACAACTTGTACGGGACCCTCGGTCCGCGAATCCGACTCGCACTTGACCGGTTTTTTTATCGGGACTTCAGCAAAATATGTATTAGTATATTCTGCACGTGGCCAAGACTGGCCTATTAATTGACAAAGAATCAGTATTTTTGTCTTACATAACAACACCCTAGCCTGTTGCTCTGTTGACAGCGCAGCGATACGAACATAACATTTTATTGCCTTAGCTTTTTCTTTTGTATTTTTTAGATCGATATGTTGGTTGCTCAAAAGCGATTTTTAAATATTACTTATAGATATAGAAGCTAGTACCTATATTATGTTTATTCTAACCTTTTTTAAATCTGTAAGTTGGAGCTGGCATTCAAACGTTTTTGTATAGTTGCTTGTCTGATCAGGGGGCCTCCGGGTGTCGCACCAACTCAACTGCGAAACAACAACACATGTTTTTTACCCGACTGCGCCAGAAGGAGGGTTATGTTTTTCGAGTGTATGTATGTATGTATATTTCTTTCATGTATGTATATTTCTATTTACCAAAAATAAATGGTGGCGCCTAACACCAAATACTTGGGCGGAAATATAAAATTGTTTGCGTTTATCCCAGACGCAGGGAGCTGGTTCAATTAAATAGTTGCCGTCGGAGTTACGAACAGTGGTTGAAGTATAAATATTTTCACACTGCTGGTCGTCGGGACTTAAAAATGACTGCGAAGGTAATTCCTCGACTGCCCAAAATCTTCCGACAATCTGGTGCAGCGGGTCAGAAGTTTTGCACACAATGTGCGGGTAGCGGGTTGCGGAGATATAATAGGCTTGATCGATTTTAGCTTGAGAGGTGCCGTTAGATTCGTCTTAATTGTGAGAGTAACACTGGGTACCTATATTAAAATTGAAAAAAAAAAAATTAAAATGGCCGTTTTTTGGCGCCATATTATTAGGTATTAAAAAAAAAATATCTCTAAACATTTCAAGTAGGGTTTTAAAAGTATATACAACTTATATGGGTAAAAGTAATTCGAAGTGACAAATCGTAAAAACCACGTACCAAGAAAAAAAACGTCTGCGAAATATTTCACATTTGTAAACTAAAAAGCTGGAAATAAAAAAAAGTAATTAAAAGAAATAAAAAACCCGACTGCGGTAAAAACTTAAGTTAATAAAAAAAAACGACGGGTTGCACTCCGGGAGTGCCGGCAGAAGTGAAAACTTGAATATTAACGTTGTTTACTGTAACTGTAACTGTCTGTCTGTCTGTCTGATATTTTGGAATCTTACGAATTTTCTATCAGCGTCACGTGTCATCTTACGATCAGGGTCACGTCTATAGATGGGCAATCCACCCGGGTATAAACCCGGTGAGCACCGGGTTTAAACCCGGGTAATCGATATCATTATATTTTTGTAGGCAGGTAGTTAGGCACATTACACAAAATAGAAAAAATGGACACCCCTAGTATTGACAGGCTATAGTAAAAAATGGCGTACTTTATAGTCGGAAACTTAAAAGTAGGTACTAATTATTGTTCCAAAAACTAACCCATTATAAATATTAATTACTTAAGTCTTATTTAAAAAATATATTTTTATTTATGATAGTTGATGCCGTTCAACTTTTTGAGACTACGACACGAGACCTTTCTCAAGAGTACTGTTCCTGGGCATTCTCCTTTCATTCTTTCATTGATTCAAGCAATTCAGGGGTCATCCAGTTCAGTAGACACAACTTTGAGAAAGAGGCCGACAGAAGGATCCAGTTGGGTTGGGCACCACTTAGAAAACTTTGTCAAGTATTCTCGTCGCCTATCCCGCAGTGTTTGAAGACTCACCAGTGCGCCCTGCCCGTCATGACCTACGGTGCTGAAACGTGGACACTAACGGTTGGGCTGGTCCACAAATTCATGGTAGCTCAGCGCGCTATGGAGCTATAAGGATAAAATCAGGAATGAAATTATCCGGAAAATAACCGGAGTTACCGACATAGCTTGCAAAGTTAGAAAACTAAAGTGGCAGTGGGCTGGTCATGTCTGTCGAAGGACCAATGGCCGGTGGAGCAGACGAGTCCTGGAGTGGAGACTGCGTATCGGCAAGCGAAGTGTGGAACGCATCTCAAGCTAGATGGACTGACGACCTAAAGAAGGTGGCTGGGGTAGACTGGATGCGGAAGGCGGACGACAAGGTGTTTTGGCGTAGTCTGGGAGAGCCTTATGTCCAGCAGTGGACGATAGGCTGAGTTGATTGATTGATTGATCATTGATTCACAAAAGCACTCAAAAGTGGTAGTAATTTTGCATTTATTTTTAAATTAACGAACCGAATAGATTTCTTTGCTATTTACATTTGAAGCTGACCCTTTTGTGAAGATTTGTGGGCATTCAGAAGTTGGAAATATTAAAAACTTAATAGTAATTATTAAAAGATATGTAGCAAAATTAAAGCGCCGTCGGAGTACACTACAAACAAACTCGATTATTTCAAAATTATACTATAACACCAATTGAAGTTTCGACGCATAGTGAAAAAGGAGAGTCAGGCGTATGCGCCTGTACTTGCGATGTGACGTCAAAGGCAAATTACATTTTGCTTCAAAATTAGTACAATTATGACCAATCTTTTGAATGCTCAATCATTACCCTAGCATTCAAATTCTCTTAGTTATTAACGGTTGAAATGTTACATATTTTGGCGGTCAAAAATGTTGAATTTACCAGAGACTGAAACGACGTTTTCACGTCAAAATATATTCTGATAAAAACCGATTCTGCAACTCTGATATCCTAATTTTTTAATCAAAAATATATTAGAATTTACATACCTACTCTGCTAACACCTCACAACCTTTAGTATTTTCTTGCGATTTGATCTTCTACCTACCTTGTGTTTCTTAGACTTGCCGCTCATAATTATGAAAGTCAAACACAAATTGTTTTAATGTGTAATCATCTTGAACTCTATGTTAAAGGCCTGAGAGTTCATATTAGCATCAAAAATTTACGACTACTGGGTCCTTTTGATGACTAATAGTACAAATCTGTCGAGTACTGGTACATATCGCCCTTTTTTCTCATTTACTTCAATAAGTATTTATTATCACTAAAAGTTATAAACATTAAAACTTATTTAGAATAACGGATAATTTTTCTATTTCGTCATGGAACATTTTCGTTCTAAATTAAATACTTTTCACGCAGTAGTTCGTCAAAGTCAGTGAATTTCAAAACCCGACGAGTATTGGTACATTTACCTTAACACATTTTCGGCAAATGATTGAGACTAGTTGGCTTTGCTTCCATCGCAATTTGCTTAATTTTACGCTTTTCGTATTGCACAACTCCTCTATCATGTGAAAACAACTGGAGTCTGGTTTGAGACGCTGGGCAAACGTCAAGTTTTCGTATTGTGTAACCAAAATGACAAGCAACTATTTGATTGAAACTTCAACATGAAACAAACTGTAGTAGCTTTGAATGAGAAGGTAAGCTTCTCGTCGCAATTGTTTTCCGTTCCACATATTATTTTTGAATTTAAACGCGTACCTAATGTCCATAATTAATTATATCGTATAAATATAAGTGGTAGTCTTCCTGATAAAATGTGAATGTGAATTTGTGTAAAACATCAATGATAAAACAATATTAGTGGTTTTTTTAAAAATCGAGGTGGTGTGGTGAATTTATTAAAATTTACATCGAGTTGAGTTGTTCGATAACAGGGTGAGGATAAAGATTTTATTTTTATGATTATACTTTTAATTTAAATTATCATAATAAAGGAATGTTTCTTGTGAGTAAAATAGTTGGTTAACTTCAACATCTTAGATACTTTCGCCACATCTTTTACTCCAGGGCCCACTCGAACTTTTCACCCTTGTATAATCCTACATTTCACCAGTAATATTTAAGTCCAGTGGCAGTGGGCAGGGCACATTGCTCGCAGAACATTTGGCCGATGGGGCCGAAAGGTTCTGGAGTGGCGACCGCGTACCGGAAGACGTAACATTGGAAGGCCCACAAGGTGGTCCGACGACCTTGAGAAGGCCGCAGGAACCCGTTGAATCCCCACAGAACCGGTCGAAGTGAAGGTGCTTGGGGGAGGCCTATGTCCAGCAGTGGACGTCTTTCGGCTGAAATGATGACCATGATGATGATGAAATATCATGCTGAGGAAGGGCGAGGCCACAACACTGCGTTGCGGCGTCGCATCGTAAAAATCTACGACGCATTGTATTTACGACGCATTGTGCTGTGACGTCGTTTTTGCGATACGACGCCGCAACGCAGTGTTGTGGCCTCGCCCTTAGAAGCTGTGTCCGTTATTTTGTTTTAAATGTTGGATTATATTGTGTAACGATTGCTAGATTGTGGAATTTATGTAGCAAGTATGTACAATGTTCTATTTATTCAATAATGCTAAGTATTTTATGTAAATGTTGTGAAAAAGTAACTAGAAATCATGATAATTAATAAATGTGTATGCGATTGTGTGCGATTTGAATATTAACCTACCTACAATACGTTTTATTTACTTTGTTCCCTCAGATCTATAGTAGTATAGTATGAACAGATAAAATAATACAATAAATACTATCTTTTTTAAGCCTAACTTCTGATTTATCTAATAGAAACATTAAAAATCAATGGATTACATATCTTATTTTTATTATTTAACTAGCTGACCCGGCGAACTTCGTACCGCCTCAGAATCAATAAATACAAAATGTATGTAAAAACGAGTTATATATCTTCGTTATTTTATTTTTGTGAATTTTGAATACTTATTCGGCTATTCGGGGCGGAGACAAATCCAACAAATCAAAGATCATAAAAATCAGTCCAGCCGTTCTTGAGTTATAAATAGTGTAACTAACCCAACTTTGTCCTATATATAGAAGATTAGTAAGATAGTATGTATTAAATTTAATTGTACTCCTGTTTTTTTATCCCGAAATAAAATAAAATAAAATTGTCTGTGTCGTGCCGGTCTTAAAGAATACCACCACCCCATACTTCCCGTGGGTGTCGTAAAAGGCGACTAAGGGTCGTACCGGAGAATGGGCAGCAGCGTTCTCTATGCATTCCACCACCATACTATACTGCGATCGCCAACCCGCCTGCCAAGCGTGGCGATTATGGCAAGCCCCCCCTTTGGGGGAGGCCTATGTCCAGCAGTGGACGTCTTTCGGCTGAAATGATGATGATTATGAAAATAAAAGACTACGACGAGCATACATACCATACATAGACCTACTTATATCCACATCATTGTCTGTTCAAGGTAATTATTTTCTTTTTACCCGACTACGCCAGAAGGAGGGTTATGTTTTTCGAGGGTATGTGTGTATGTATATTTCTTTGGCACGCTCTGCAGCCTAAACGGCTTAATCAATTTTATCTTGCGAGGTGCCGTTAGGTTCGTCTTAATTGTAAGAGCGACACTGGGTATACCAAAATTAAAAAAAAAAAGTAATATGGCCGATTTTTGGCGCAATATTATGTGTTCAAAAAATTTTTTTTTTTCAAAACCTGTCGAGTGAAGTATCAAAATGAAGGTTTTTAAAAGGTGATTACAAAAACATACACCGCGTTCCGGACGATATACAAAAATTTGACCAGATGTTCAGACCATGGAAATGAGCATTATTCATTATAAATTTTTATTTTTTTGTACTTTTCAAACAAACACTATACCAACTAAATACAAACTAAATACCTTGACGTAAACCACCCGACATGCATGCCTCTTTATCCGAATTGGCAACTTCGTATTTTCATTCATAAGATTTGACGGGCTAAAACTTCTCAAAACTAAGTAATGACCCTTTCTTACTGCATAGCTCAATTAAATTTTATCAAATGAAATTACACGTATCTTTGTAACGAAGCCTTTTAAATGATAAATGATTTTATTTTTGTAAGTAGGTTTGTACAAACACTTTTACACGTCAATCATGTTTTTTTAAAACTAGATGAGGTCGGCGTTTCCTATCTGACTACTCTGAGAAGAAAGGCCGAAACAAACTCAGAGGTCACAGTCTCTTTTAAAGTCCAGACATAATCTTGGTAAGGTTATATGAAGACCATGTAGATCGATGTCTGAGACAGTCTTTTGAGGAAAGAACCACACAGATTGAGAGGACCTGTCCAGTCAGTGCACGCATTTGTCAGAAATCGTGCAGCTCAACTCAAGACTTAAGGAGCTCAACGATTCGACGAACAATACCAAAGAAAGGACATTTGGGTAGGCCACATAAATTACTCAAACTGCCAGACCATGAGAGAAAAAAAAAACAAGTAATAGAACAGAGAGAAAAATAAAAAATATAAAATTAATAAAATTACCCACATCGTCTTCACATTCACAAATCACAATAAAAAAAAATACTTTACAAAGTACGCATATGTCATTGTTTATAAAAAAATCATTAATGTCAATGTGTATTATGATGAAATAAAACGCGTCCTCGAAACAGATTGTGCCCGATGTACACCTCTATAAAATTCTACTGGATTGGAATAATTTTTATTATTTACGCAATTCCAAATATGGAAAAGGATTGCTACTGGAGTTGGCTTAATTACGGAATCGTATTCAGAAACAAAATGTGTTACGCAATTAGGATGCAGGACTCGACGTCAAAAAGTGGCTTTCAGTTCCGCAGCACAGTGGTAACCCCTCGACTGGGCAGGATCACCGTCGCGATTGATCGCGAAACGAGCAATTTACAAGTGTAAATTATCACGTTATCTTTTGGATTTTCTCTTGTTTTATCATTTAAAATACAAAGCGTAGGTATTACTGTATATTATATTGTAGTACAAAAAAAAATGTTTAGGAATATCAAACATTGGAGGGTTGGAAAGCTGGGCACCATATTTTATCATACATTGATAAAATGCCTCTTTGTTAAAAAAAACTCAAACACTTTTTCTCACTTATCCAAAAGAACTTTTCACAGTCCTGTAGATAAGTTTACTTTTCTCCGTAGTCTCAATTTTGCCAAATAATGAATTCGATCACATTTCAATTCACTTTAAGCAAAATAATTTATTTTATTTTTCTAAAATAAAATTGATTATCGTGAATAATTGCATTCTCATTTCCTGACCCAAAAAACAAGTGCCCCTCGCGGCACAGAATAACTAATAGTACTAACGTACAGAAGATGCACTCCTTTGATCTTGAAGAAAGTCGCTTTTATAATAGTCTACAAAATCACTTCCCCGCTAACTGGCAAGCTATATTGCGCAAGCAAAAAAGCTAAAGTGTTCAATACAACAACGCGTTTAGGGTGCTGCTGGGGCTGCCACGATTCTGCAGTGCTTACGATGTTCGCAGAAGCGCACACTGATGGGGTTCATGCTCTTATAAGGAAGCAGTGTGCTCGCTGCTGAGTCGTGTTAGGTCCAGTAGCAACAGTACAATATGAGCGTGTTCGCGGATAGGTGGGACTCTCCACTGCTGCGCCACTGGATACGTTTGCATACTGCACTGTGAGCAGTGGACTGTTCCTCCCGGTCCTAATGTGTGTAACTGTCTTTAACTGTTTTGTTTTGTGTTTTTAACTGCTTTTATTTTGTGTGTTGTTTGTGTTTCGTTTGTTTAATTTTGATGTGATTTTTTTAATGTGTTTGTTAAAATATAGATATTTTCTGAAATAAATGTTTATCTGAGTTTTTATTACTTTGTCTCCTTTCTCTTATGCAATACACCTGCGCCACTTGACTAGGGCTGTCCGGAAAGAAAAATAAAACACGGTACCTTTTTATACTTTTATTGTATTTATTTTATGAGTTGTCTATCTACAGTTTTTTCACTTTCAATGGGTAAGTAATATATTATATAATTACAAAATCTCTAATATTTACACCGCAGCTTCGGCTTGCTGGCTGTCTTCACCGACCAGCCTCAGCCGCGGCGGCGAGGGAAACGCCCACCTGCTCCTTAGTTCGCGGGCCGCCTCGCTCCTCCGCGCTTACGCGGGCTTAAATTACACTCTAGGGGTAGGGCAGACAAGAGTACGTGGAGTCGGTTTTGCAGGGATTCGTTTCTGTCACTAACTTTTGTAGCACAACTCAATGACTTTTTAGGACAATATTTTAATCCACGAAGCCACGAAGGTTAAGGCTCCCGCCTTATCCTTCTAACCTAAGCTATCCGCGTCGGATTGCTCTGATCTGCTTATAAATGTTATTATATCAACAGTTGGTATATTTTATATCTTGTGAACGTTATTGAAATGAAAATATACCAAATAACTTTATATTGGGGCACACCCTCATAGAATACATAATAGTAAGTACAAGTACAGGAGATTCACTCCGCAAAATCATTAAAAGGAATAGCCACTCTTGCTACGACACCATAAAGTGCAATTCAGGGTGCACAGTGCTAATTACTTACAGTTATATTCACTTAAAAGTTGACTCTCTTTCACTTAAAAGTTGTCCTTTGGAAGAGAGAAAACGTGAGGTTCGGATCCTTATTATAATTTAAGCAGCCGAATACGATGCAATAAGCTTTTGCCCTCATTTTATCATTATGCGACGAACGGACGGCGCGGCGCGCGGCAGCCCGACTAAATTGGCCCGGCAAGTCGAGCCCGCCGTGTACTTGTATCTTGATATCTAAAATGCGGAGTGCGCCTGGCCTGCTCGCGGCGAAGAGGCACCATGAATCTAACATCCCCGGACATTTTATGAAAATCCGTCCAATCGAACATAATAAAGTAGATACATACTAGTAACAGATGATGATTTATAAACTTATTTTGTTGTTTGTTGTTATTGTGCTGTTACAACAGAATTCGCGACAAAACAACCCTTTAAAATGCTTTTGTATTTTTATCTTTCGATACAATTACTTCCTTTTATTCGGGGGTTTTCCGATAATTTTGTTTAATCTTTTAATTTTTTCTTTTATCTCTTTCGATTACAACGTTTACATCCGTCGTGGGTTTTCTTTTTTAATACTTTTTAGATAATTCCTCCGTTTTTGTCTAAATAGGTATCTGTCTATTTGTCTGTCCTTCTGCATGTTTGTTTTCTTACAAAATATTATAGGTACCCCTACATTTATCCCCCGTACTGCACCATTTTATATTTTATTTTATTGTAGGTAGGTACCTCCGTGTGGCCGACAACGTTTTGTTGACAGTGATATTATTTTGAAATGCGATATACTGCGACGCGTTGTAAAAAACTCTAGTCAAAGACTCAGGTATCAGGGAGCCACTTATCACGAACATATTTTATAAATTTACAAATATTATACCTACAGTATTAGTTTACCTAAGAGCAAATAACACGCAAATTGTAGTTATTATTTTAATTTATTTGAAACTTACCTAAAAACCTATAACATATAATATTATAGGTAAGTTTCAAGTAAGGACTTAACTACCTATATTGCAAGTTTATAAAGATTAGTTGCACTGTTTATCACCTACCTAGCATGACGTAAACGTACAGTAAATTCGAACGATTTCGAATAAAAATACAACTACCCTATACCAGTTTTGTTTAAATGATTGCAAAAAGCACATTATGTATCAACATAGATATGATAGAGTTCTAAAACCATGTAGATAACTATGATGAGCGATTTTAAAATTGTTCAAATTTACGTTACGTTTACTCCGAGCGTTCTTTGCTTGGCCCACGGAACCAAGTGTAACGTGGGACAGCCAAATTGGTAATCCTAAACATGTAGTGGGACACAAAACGCTTAGACGTGGTCACGTGGTGACTTCTATTGTACGATAGTGTCCCAAACGTGTTAAAGTTTTTTTTAGCGTCGTTTTGGTAATTGGTATGTGCTGACAGTTGTTCTGTTGTACAGGCGGTGCTTCTGACGGTGAGGCAGGCCGAGGGCCGGTCCGTGGGCGTAGCTCACGACGCGACGATCCCCGGCGACACACTCTCGCCGGCAACCAGCTGCTTCTCTACCCACACCACAATCCCGAACATGTGGCCATCGAAGTAAGTCAACTGCTCCCCTCTTTACCATAATTGTTTCGTATGTGCTTTGTTCGATTTTGAGCACAACGGTTTTGTTGAAGTCATTTTATTCCGTAGTTTATATCCTCCCAATCGGGTTGTGTTTGATTTATCATATAGGGAATGCAATTATTATTGTGTGATTCATTGAGAAGTTATGTAACGTTTACATATTTTTACCATACTTGAGCTAAAATAATTATAGTTCGTGTTAATACAACAGAAGATTGCACGGCACTTGTCGATCTTTCGCCAAAATACCGGGCTTACTGAAGGGAACTGTGTTGGGCCCCTACTTGTAGTTCCAAATCCAAAAGATTGTATTCCAAAGAAAATGGGTAGGTAACCCTAGCCAATAATAGGACCCTTAAGCAACCGCTCCTGTTTCGTTTCTCAAAGTATCTTGTAAGCTTCGAAATCTACATTTCTGATACATTCCGCCGACGGATTTAATTTATTTTTCTTTCTTTATGTCTGTGGTATTTTGAGCCAGTTCGTTGGTCGTCAATTTTGGTAGAAATCTGTTGCCAGGCAACCCGTCAGTGTTGTCTAAGCATAACTAACGCATCGGTGAATCGGTGTCGCAACTGCTGGTCGATTCTGTAAAAATCTCACCGTGAAAACTTAGGTGAAGTGAATTTGTTTTTGCTAGGAATTGACACTATTGACAGCTCACTCCACGCTCACTTCACCTAAGTTTTCACGGTGAGATGGTTACAGAATCGCACTGCTGTAGTGATAGCCTAGGGGTCGTTTGGTTAGTTGTCCGCTCGGGGCATTACATTTAGATAATGGCTGAGTGTTAGTGAAAACAGGCATAAGAGTTCCTTATGGGCAAGCGGCAAAAGAAACTACCCGCAATGCTGAAAATACTAATAACTAACTTCCGCCCGCGACTTCATTGACATGGAAGTCGTAAGATAATTACAGAATTTACTAAAATAACAGCCACATTTTCATATAAACTGGTCTGCTAGTCAAGATCCCAAGACTTTTACTATGGGAGCCAAGCTGAAATCGCGAAAATCTGTTGTTCCCTACGTTTAGGTATGCTCGCATAACTCGTCAAAATGTACTACACAGCTGATTTTTTTTGCGATTTCAAGTTTGGTCCCATAGTAAAAGTTGTTCATAATTATGAGTACAATGCCCTCTTAAGAAGTTTTGGGCATTTAACGTTACACGTTGTATAAGTATTCCGCGGTTAAACAGTTTCGTGAGCTACTCTACTTAATTCAAAAATATAAATGGATTACCTCACAGTAGGTACGAAAAGTAGAGTAGTATTTTCCTCGGGGATAAAATTTACTCTACTGCTGTCTTCGGGCGAACTTGAATCCCTCGCTGTCTTCAGGATTCTAGTCCTAACTCCCTCGTTTTGCGCAGGAGTTAGCTCAGACCTCCCTGCGCTCAGGTGCCTTGGAATCCTTTGTTACGTTCGGGATTCAATATAGCGCCCGTGACATATATGTAATTATATAGAACACTGCTTCGTCTCTTTAGTGAATAATCCACTAAAAACATGTCAAAAATGGTTCTTTCAATGCTTTTAAATGGAGGAATGCTATCATAATACGACCTTACTGTGTGATGCATTTAAAACTCACTCCGAACAAAATATGTATGTAGAGGAAACAGCTTCACATTCATTAACAAGTTAACAGTACGGGAAAGTATCAGATTCAACAATCAAAATCAGAATATTTTATTTCACATGAACCTACATGGGCAGTTATGAAACGTCCGAAGCTAGGTGCACGGTTCCAATTGGCCGTTTCTATGGAGAAGAGCCAGCAAGAAACTTCACCGTTAATCTTTTAAAAATAATTAGCTTTTACAATGTTTCTAAATTACAGTAGGTATTGGACAGCGTAGGCCGGATTGGAAGCATTACTGTGCTAAAACCTTTTTTAAAATAATTAGCTTTTACAATGTTTCTAAATTACAGTAGGTATTGGACAGCGTAGGCCGGATTGGAAGCATTACTGTGCTAAAACCTTTTTTTAAAATAAAGATCAGCTTAACTCAGAAGTTAACAATGACCAGATCGTAAAAAAACAATGACTTATTTCAGTTTCTTATTACAAAACAAAAATCATAAGTTTTAAAATCTTTTCAATTTCTCTCCCAAGTTGGCCAGGCCAGGTTATCCTTTATGTTTTATGTTTTTCTTTTACATTTCTTATTAGCCCAGTCCTCCTCTCCCGATGAATCCACCAGAGTATGCCACCATCTGCAAACTCCGCGATCACACACCAGGCAAGATCATGAACAAGAAGGTATAATTTCTGAATTTACACAATTTGTGTGTTGCCATCACTAATCATTTCGATGTTTCTACTAACGTCAAAGTAGTGGTAACGAAACGGTATTGCATTGCGCAAGATACCATTATCAAGCCAAGCTGCTTTTTCACTATTTAGCTCCTCTGCTTTAGGTATAATAATGAACTAATATTTCCCTGGTAAACTAACATTCAGTTTCGGTTTTATGTTGTTTTTTTGTTCTACAAATTAACCTTTTAAAATAAGTATGGTTTCACGCATGGTTTTCTTCCACTAATTCAGATATTAAATATACAAAACTTGCTTTTTATTAAATAACTTGCTTCACAGGACAAAAAAGCAGAAATGCGTTAAGTAAAAAAGATTTTTTTTTGTAAGACTTAAAAAATAACAACTAAGTAGGCAACCTTCTTTTTTGTGATTTAAGGTCATAGCACCCATATCAACTCGGAAAGGGATCGCCACCGTATCGCCTTTCGCCTCGCCGTCAAACAGGCGTCAACCTAACGTAAGCACGTAACCAAAGCGGATCAGCAGCTCCGATACGTCGTCGACTCGGCTACGGCTAGGCGACGCCGCGCTTACGGCTCGCCGACCGCTGGTTGATGAGAGGGGAACTGCAACTTGACCACGCACCACACCGCGGTTTGTGAGCTTGTCCCGAGGCGAGGCAATTACGTTACGATTCCGATTAGTGTGCGTTGCAGTATCCCGGGAGTTTCATACAAAGAATACTGAATGGCTCGAGTTGATACGATGACGATCCCTTTCCGAGTTGATAATGTGTCTAAATCTTTGAAAAGTACGTAATTGCTGACTTTACGTAAAGTAAGTAAAGTCAACAACACAAAAAAAGTCAACTTTATGAAATATTTTAATTTTGAATTTCATTTTTTTTATACCTAATAGATTCGCACCTAAATAAAAGAAATCCCTAGTTATTTTTTTTTTACTTAAGTTCTGCGTAGGCCAATGATTTTGAAAGGAATGGTAATAAAAATACTGGGATAGCAGAATCGTGAAGCAAATATGGCAGTATAGGACTATCGTAGTACGTAACCCGATAATTACCTAAAAATTGCACAAAAATATCATTAAATCAAAGGGCCTATGACCAATTTACATTAAATGTATGGAATTTAGAAGCTATGACCAAATTTAACTGTGACTTGACAAAACTACAATAGCCCAAGTTAATTTAAATCTGAATTCAAAGTAAGGATAATAAATAACAGAAGAGCTCGATTCAGTAAAGATAGTATTGTACAATAATTGTAGTACCTTTTAGTATGCGGAATTTTAGCATAGATTTTGATGATAGAGATGCAGTCAGCATTCACGTAAGTTACTGTGGGAGGATTAATTGGTATTGATTTTACGAAAATTGCTTGCACTGGGTGCAATTATTACTAGTGGGTACTGGGAAATTTGCGTTATTTTTTGGAAAATCGCTGGAAAACACTGTTCCTAGTACCTACCTACCAACCACAAACTTGTTAGTTTTTCATAGGAATAATAATAAGCTTTCGGCATCGACCGCTGTCAAAGAAAAAGCAGAGACCATGACGTCAAAATTGTGTTCAAAATATTCGCACCAGATAATGTTTCAGATTGTTATCGAGTGCTAGCTTGCTTTCAAATAAATAACAGAAAATGTTACTGATTTTTTGCACCTGAGATTGGTTAGGCAGGGAGTTTTAATATTGTGTTTTTTTTTACTCCAGAATTTCCGTGTCTTTTGAACATCTTTGCATTGTTTATTGATCGTTTTTTTTTGTTTCAGCCCCCGATTGGTCGCTACGGCCCGCCTACAAACAACCTGCTATTTGATGACGACCCTGGTATCATGTCCGAAGTTGAGACCGCCTCAACTGGATTTCGGCGAGGAGGCAAACAACGATCTTCCCTCCCCGTTGTCCGCACCCCAAGCAAAACACTAGAACGACCGTTAGGTTCGTATCAACTGAACATTACTGTGTATTTAAATAGGTACCTACCTTCAAGGCGACCAGAACATAGACAACAACTACAAAGGAAGAATCCAGCTCACCTATTTGCAACTCGTGGAAATTCATAATTTTAATATAATTGATGGATTCTAGGTATATCAAGTCTATTACTGCTTTATTAATATTACAGGATATCGAATCGAGAGATAATAGCTAGATCATTTTCCTTTCTTGAGACTGAGTATTTGTCGTCAGAAGCACTTTACGACAAACTATCAAAGGTTGGCAGGACTGGTTGTTCGCAGAATTTACATAATGTTAGGAACATTAATTGTTAAGCAAATACGAGTATGAAACCCACTCGTTCAAACACATAAGTACATACACATAGTGCACATTGCGTTCAAAATATTCTATTAACATACTTTATGCTTTTAATTTCACTGTTTTTGTCTAGACAATATTTTAATGACTATAAACAAGTCGAGAGGTGTCGTGGGAAGTTCCTATCGCAGAATTTTTCCCTTCTTTTTTTGAGCTATTAATCCTTAACCTAAACGTAGGTAGACATGCGCTTGTTAACAAATTAGGACCAAACTTAGAACTCACAACGATATGAGAGATACAAATGGAATGTCGGGTAGACCTTTACAAACATGCCAATTGAAAAATAATATTATGTCACAGGCAAAACTCTTAACCAATCAACAAACTTTTGACTGCTAAAATCAGTCCCTAAAAACGTTTTAGCAATTACTAAATAACATTATATTTATTTAACTGGAAGGTTTTTTTGTGATCCTCTTAAAAAATCAACAATGTTTTTGTATAGTTTTAAAACTGGGTTTTTATATAAAGTGAACGCTTTATAATTTAATAAGGGTTATGACTGAAACCAACCAACAGATATTAATTTTAAATAAGTTGATAATAACAGCAAAACGTTCGGTATTTACTGTAGGTAGCATGAATATCCACCACCACCCACCCACCACACCCACCTAGCTTCTGACGTTTTATAAGTGCGCATGTAGGTTTATGTGAAATAAAATATTTTGATTTGATTTTAATAAGTTTGATAAGGATTTACCTAGAAGAAAAACTCCCTTATATTCTTCATTTTAAACTCGTTTTGTTTAAAAAAAATCGTAATAGGTAGAAACTGTTTCCTCTGAAATTAAATATTATTAATAACAATTATATTTCATTTCAGGGGGCATTAATTTGCATAAGCCACATACAAAAATACTCAAAACCGCGAGACAAATATTTGTGTACTTATTTCGTCAGTTTTCTCTTTAAACATAAAAAGTATGACAAGTTATTTATGTTACGTAATGGAATGTCAATATTAATTCTGTCGGAAGTCTAGCTAACATAGTTTGTAGAAGTAATGTAGCCCAATAGTATCAAAGCCGTTTCCTGCTGGAAATTTCAAACCTTTCAAAGGTTTTCCACGAAGTGAAATATTGATTAAAGCCTTTGCCGACTTTGACAGTTATTACGAACCATCCCAA
This sequence comes from Mesoligia furuncula, assembly GCA_916614155.1. Taxonomy (NCBI): domain Eukaryota; kingdom Metazoa; phylum Arthropoda; class Insecta; order Lepidoptera; family Noctuidae; genus Mesoligia; species Mesoligia furuncula. The sequence continues at coordinate 34,672,530 of OU744790.1, forward strand.
AGCAAAAAACTAAAACTATTTAATCAGTGACTAAAAACGCGAAGTAAGTGCATTAAAAGTTTTTATTATGCTAGGTACTCCAGGTGTTACGTATGCTGATACATGGAGTAACACCTGTAACATACGTGGAGTAACACATGTAACACCTGGAGTACCTCCTCCTGGAGTCTTGCATAGCTGCAAGACTTTATGGAATCCTGGATATGTGACATGCATGCTCGTTGATATGTAGAAAGCCGACGCCCAAAACGTTTTTGAGAAAAACCCTTTTAAAAAACATCAAAACTCTGTTGAACATAATAAAATTAGTTTCTCAGAGCCTGCATTCTCGACATACACTAATAAAGTAGTAACGCACCGCAGAGAGGAACAAAATGTAATAAAGCAATGATGTAAGATGCAATAATCCTTGTAGTTTTATGAAGGCTCATATTACACATATTAGGATTATTATAGCTACATATTAGGATAATATGCGTTGAAAATTTTTAAAGTGCCTGTAATACCTAAGTTTACGCTTAGACAGCAGCTCATAAAGGTAATGTCGTAAATAAAGTACGGCCAACCCGCACGTTACGTCATGACAGTAATTAATTAATTACAAACACAATGTAAATCTGGGAAGCTGATGTTAATTTAGAAGACTCAGTCATGGATAGTATACAGTATATTAGATTAAACGACGGAATACTTTAAGGGATTGTAGTACAGTAGTACTTTTTTATGCATGACTATTTAAAAAGTTCAGTGTCAAATAAAGCTAACAAAAAATTTCGAAAAGCGTTTCCTATTAGGCCCTTACATAATTATGAAATTGGTGTTAGCGAAGACAAATGAATCACTAAATTCGAAACACAAATACACAAGCCTGAAGAAATCAATTAAACGCCAGATATTTCAGACCCTTTAGACCAATTTTGCCAATATATTGTCAACTCGTGTCATCAAATAAAGCCCACATGACGGGTGAAGCGGGTGGGGGAGGGGGTATCGTTTGAGGGACCTGATACTGCACCGCATCCTACAATTCTATAGAATTCTCTGCCTTTGACGCATTTTTGGTTACGCCGTCAATTAAATTCACATAGTTGAATAGGAGCATTTACTTCTTCATTAGGACTTACATACTGTGCTATTACACTCGCAAATATTTAAACCTTCATTATTTCATTGTTTAGGTGACTGAAAACCAGAGAGGCATTTTTCGTAATTTGAGAAACTGATCAGGGGGCCTAAAAAGGCCACTTTGGAGAATCTTAACAGTATAACATTATGAATTATAAAATGGCGAAGACAGTTCGTGTTTTTCTTTTTTTCGCTGCACTACGTAGGTACAAACAAAGAGATTGGGATTGGATTTGGATTGGATTGATTGGTATTTTAGCACAGACAAAAAAAAAAATAACTGAAAAATGCTTCACCAATGGGATTTGATACGATTAGCTTAACAGTTAACTGTCCATTCTGTTATCCTTTTATGATTCTGCCAAAGTGGCCTTTTTAGGCCCCCTGATCTCAGTCTCAATCGATCAAAAATGCCTCGAAGTTCCCAAAATTTTTGACATTGATTGTCGCTGAAATGAGATTGCGACTAGATTTTGAATAATGGCAATTGGCCTTAATTGTTAACACTTTTTTTTTTTTTTGCGGATGGGAAATCATCAAATGACTCCTCCCGCTCTGGGTGGAGCGGAAGGGAGTGTCAGACTCTTACTGACTAAAACCCACCCGTGTTCCTTCCTTAGCCCTTTATGTTCCGGGCCAGCGGTAACCCTTTCGGACAATCCCGCTGAAATTGTTAACACTTGAAGGCCACATATTATCCGTCAAAATTGATTCTAATTTGCCTACATTTTTGACAAGTTTTGGACATTGACTGTTTTTCAATACAATTGTTGGTCTTCAGATTCAATACCTCTAACTTTACAGGTGCTTGAAACATAGAATAGGTACGTTACTTGATGTGAGTCGCTTACTGACATCTACACAATTATTTTACATTCGCAGCGTTTAATTCTTTTGTGTCCAGATCAGTTTGTGAGAAACTGCGCTGTTTTCTGTTAGCATCTACTTCGTCATGGCTTTAATCTTCTGGAAATAGATTGAAGTTGTATTCAAGTTTGACTTGTAATAAGACGTGGGAAAATAATCTGGAAGGAATTATCTGCTCCAGTATGATATGGCCAGAATCGTGAATATAGGTACACGAAATGATTAAAGCACTTAGGTAGGGAAGATAGAACTGACCAGGAAAAGCCTTCAGCTTATGTCCTTGTCGTTTCATGCTTGAAACTGCTACCACAAACTATAAGTACCGATATTTCCTTACTGATTTTAAATATTTTATTACGTGATAATAAAGATTTTTTTACTTATAATAACTACTTTAATTACTGTTTCCTTTCACAAAAACCAAAAATTTATTTAGTGGAAATTTTAGCGAATTTTGTAGTAGGGCCGATTTTTATTAGTGGCTTTCTGGTGGTTTTCGAAGTTGAATCTGGTGGAGAGCTAGTTTATCTGTTGGCAACACTGCAGGCATCCGCCATTGTCAATTCCGGCTTTCCCGACTTTGATGCGCTTCCCGTAATTCCGAGTTTATCTCGGTTATTTCTGTTTTAATTGTTACTTGTTACTGTTATTTGTTTTGTTAAGTTTTGTTGCTACTCATAGTAAGTAAGTATGCATATTACTATGAGTAGCGAGTCAATATACGAGAGAATATACGAGATATTATGCATTGCATATCTATAGATAGGTGTATATTTGTATCTATAGGTAGGTGTATAGCCTTAGTTTACCCACGAAACTCAAGGTGGCAGCACTTTCCATACATGCAAATTTACCACAGAGTTGTTACTCTTTTCCTCTATAGTTACTTTATTCCCGCGCGTTGTGTCTCCTACGCATCTCGAAAAAGTGGCAGCGGACCAACAAGAAATTTAACAACATCCTTGTTTATATAACTACAAATTACATAAAAAAAGATGCAACAGACAGGACTCGTTGATTTTGCGCTCAACATAACGTCCGTTCATTAAAAAAGCACAAAACAAATGATGTATTTTGTTATTTTTCAGCTTAGCGTAATGTGCGAACGTCGAGTTGCCAACAAGTATTCAGCTAGTATGCGACTTGAGTATCGTATCCTACGTGTTTCGTAATGGGAAAAGGACTCACTACCTCACTAACTCATTCAGTGTCAGTGAATCGGAATATTCCTAACTTTACAATGTCATCCACTCTTGATTGAATGAACCCTGCAAAGTTTCTGCATAATTTCTGTTAAATTGCGAGCACTGGAAACCAATGGCATTAAGTCACACAAAGACTGTTTGAGGGAATTAAATGTATTATTATACCAGCCTAAACAAAAAAAAAAAAACTTGCGGGAAAGGAGTTCCTAGAAGGACTTTGGGAAGGCCTTTGTCCAGTAGTGGGACAGATTTGGCTAAACAAAAAAAAAAACCCGCTTATTGTCCTACTGCACAGTGGTTCCGCGCCCTAAGAGAGGCGGTCATAGGGTTTCGCAAAGGTAATGACTGCCGTTATCAATACTAATTATTATTATTATGCTTTTTGTAATACTTTACGTTATAATAAAATGAAAATAAGCGAATTCATGTTAAAAAACTTTTTATTAGAAAAAATAATGCAGTTATACGAAATACATACTAAAATACAAGAAAAGAATTGCAACTTAATAACTAATAAACTTAAATATTTACATTTTTATAGTAAAAATAAAGTAAATACCTAATTATTACCTAACTAAAAACACAGAAATGGACAAAAATATATTATTTACATGTTAATAGTTACATAATAGGAGCTGTATCTAAAATAATATAAATCTAGTGTTTATTATATAACTGTATACATTTTATTCTATACCGACAACTAATTCAACACCTCTTTAAATGGACTTCTTCTTCCGTGGTAACCTTCTTAAACCAGAAATATTAGGATCCGAATTAAGAAGAAGTCTATGTATGAAGTCGGTGTTTGTGACAACCCGGGACATTTTCCTCGTGTTGTCACGCCTAAACTGTTTAATTAACTTATTGCAAGATTCGGCGGCCTCTTCCGAAAGCTCACCTATTGACAATAATGTCTGGTCAATAACTTCCGAACCATGGACCTTATGTACAGATGAGGGCAGGTTGTACCATGGATAGGTAGCAACAAGCTTACGTGCTGTGTCTAAAGCATTACTCTTTAAAAGCCGCGTTATTAATTTTGTATCCCGACGAAAGACACTGCAGCAGATTATGACACCTATCAATAAGGTCTTTGTCTAATCCAGTAATTTCCGCTGAAATAGCTGAATTAGAAAAAACCTTTGGGCAGTGTTTCCATCGTTGGCAGAACGCAAACTTCAATTTGGTTCAGCCAGTCTCCGTATTTAGCGACCATGCGAGAATGCTTGCGAGAGACTTGCTTCCAGATAGCTACAAATGTTGTACAAAGATTAGCAACTCTTTTTTCTAAGTCATCAGCAATCAAGTTCTCAAATCAATCAGGAATCAGGCAGTAACTGTTCCAGTTTGGATTTGCTGTCCTTAATAGATAGTCAAGTATCTAGTACAAGCATTATTTTGAAAGAACACTCAATTCTAGTACCTAAAACAAAACAACAAAAACAATACATATTTCGTAGCAAGTGCTACGCGCCCAGGCGCTCGGCGTAGACCCTGACTGCACCTTACAGCTGCAGCATGCGCAATACATTTTTTAAGTCTATTAGTAGAGATTTCAAGTGACATTTTTATACCTAATTCAATGGCACAAGTAGTTACAAACATAAGTAAAAGCTTCAACATAAAAAAAATACAGAAATAAATACGTAAGAAATGTAGCGGCGTAGCACTCTATTTAAAAAATATAGTCACGCTATAGTTTTCCTATAAAGTTCATGATATGCACTATCATCGAGAATTTTTCAGGCTAGCAGTTTAGCTTTTAGAGGGGGAGGGGGGGGGGTCCCTACTGGAACAAAATATGCACTTTAAAGCTTATTATTTCGTAAATGGAGCAATAAATCGAAAAATAATACTCAGGCCGGGGTAGACGACGAAAAAAATATTCATCCCCACTTCACATGTAGGGGAGCTACCCTAACAAAAAATATTTTCCAAAATTTTATTTTACCACTATGTCAGCGTAGATAATTGATATACATACTCGTACTCATACAAAATTACAGCTTTCAAATACTAATGGTCTCTTAGCGAAACTTTGGACAGACAGACAGATGGACGGACATGACGAAACTATAAGGGTTCCTTGTAGAAACTACGGAACCCTAAAAAATGGTGGATTAAAAATACAAAATAGTAAAGTAAATTAATAATACATACCTGTAACTTGAATATCCATTGCAAAATAACAAGTCACACTCAATTTGGAACTTGAAAACACGCGTCGCGTCTTAGGCTAATTAGCGCTTGGTGATAAACACTGTCTGTATGGTGCCGGACTTAAAGAATTGCACCTACAACTGACAACAGATTTGGAATCAGCGTGGCAGAATCATACAAAACCAGGTATGAAACTTCATAAAACAAAACTACTGTTTACCAGTGTAATGTTCGCCAATGTGGGTAACATTGGACCACTAAAGGCTAATTACTAAACACTAAGGGTTAATTTAAGTAGAACTCCCTACAATTAAAACAATGCTTTAAAATAGCACAACTTTATAATAAGGGTATTTTATTACAAAGTCGTGCTATTTTAAAGCATTTTTTCACGAATAAGAAATGTACACTCATTCAATGCGAAATGTATATTCTGTCTGTGTGGTGACGGACTTAAAGAATACACCCCTTACTTCCCGTGGGTGTCGTAAAAGGCGACTAAGGATCTTACCGGAGAATGGGCAGCAGCGTTCTCTATTTATTCCACCATCATACCATACTGCGATCACCAACCCGCCTGCCAAGCGTGGCGATTATGGCAAACCCCCCCCCAAAATTGGGGGACGCCTATGTCCAGCAGTGGACGTCTATCGGCTGAATCGACGACGACGACGATAAACACGGTTGATGACTAGTTAGATGTGTTCACTTCCGATGCCGAAAAAGGAATGTTGTGAACAATAGATTGCAAAACCTCAGGTAGTATGACAACTAGTGGGTAACTGAACCAGATATCATGGCTTAGCTCAATCATTGCCATCAGAGGCCTGTGACCTTCTACGTGACCACTGTGCACTGCGGCGAAAAGGCCTCGGACACATACAGAGAGAATAATAATTAATAATTAATAATTGTATTGAAGTATTTAATTAATTAAAAAAGAGCCAGCGCACTTGCCAGGCATGCACTCTGCGATATTGCGATTTCTTTCTCCGAGCGTCGAAAGTAATTGGCACATTGATTTGCCTTGCCATCCACCGTTTTAAGACTGAACTTACGTATTAAGTAGGTACTTTTTACTTCATAAAACTGTCAAGCCCGTTGCTGTACATTGTTGTTATTTTATTTTACTAGTTCTTACCAGTATAATAAAATGATAACCCTAGATAGTAAATTTCTAAGCATGGCGCTTTTAGTCTTGGTTAATTGTTAAGAAATCAACGGATTCTTCGACACAGAGCGCTTTGCATTTGAAATGCTTTTTGATGAGCGTGCTCAAAATACTACTGCCTTACCTACCACTAAAACGCGTTGACCAGTTGTTTAGATTAAACAATTACTGTTAAACACATCCTGACATTCGACACGGATACAACATACTTATTGGTCCGTTTTCACCGCGTCCAACAGTGCGCTTTTATTAGGGAAGTAGGCACATTTAAATGTCACGTGTTAGTGAAAACGGGCAGAATTGTCTAACATTTTATGCCAAGACCCTATATAACTTAAGTTTGCTTACGTGTGTTTACTAATTATCTGTTTTCTGTTAATAGCGACTGCAAAGAACGCAACTACTCAGACCCCCGGCGGGCTTCACTACGTCGTGGCTGACTTGGATTCTATAAGATCATTTTCAACTCTAACTGAAGACAGCGGTGTCACATTTGACAGCCATACGCATGCATTTCGATATGAGAGTAGCTCTCGTTCGTAACTTCACTCTCTTCTCCTTTTCTCTGTATTTTTGATAATTTTGATCGATGCACGATTGTATCGACTAAAATTATCAAACATATATTAGTTATGAGCTCTTCAGATTGCATTTTATTCGTCATAAAATATGATTGTAGACATTGTCATAGAATTTTATCTTATTATATAATATTATAATATAAGTAAGTACATCATTTACTAATATGAAAAAAATATAAGTACTTAGTATTATATTCCATTATATAATTATAGTTTAAGATTCATGTAGAAGGTCTAAATAAAAGGTCTAAAAATAAGGTGTATAATAATTAAAAAAAATAGAAGCTTCGGCTCTACAAAATCATCGTTTTAATAGCTAGGTACCTACTAAGTAGGTACCTAGCTATTAAAACGTAAACGTAACTAGGTTCCTACTAAGTAGGTACCTAGTTACTTAGGCCTTACCAAGTTACTCCACAATCTCCTGTGTGATTGTGGAGTAACTCGTCTCTGTCAGGTTTGTGTTGCAGGAACCTTGCCTACCTGTAAATACAATAACAACATAATGGTTAGAGAAGTAGACATACAAACAAAAACACTAATAACTGCCCCTCAAACATGACTACAAAAAAATATGTTAAGATTAGACGTGTCCGACGATTTAATTATACTTTCAGCTGTAATAATTATTTATTAAATAAACATAACCAGAACGACCTGAACGTAAACTTGCTAGACTTGACGGAACGTACACAAACCATAATATCGCCAAATATTCATTATACGAGTATAATGAATATTTGGCGATATATCTTTCTTTATTCTTTTAATATTATATAATCTTATTTCATTTCGTAAGGAAAAACAAAGAGGGTAAGTAGGTATATTATTTGTTAGTCACGCATAACATACTCAAAAACGGCTGGGAATAGGTAGCACTAACACTAATTGCCATTTAACACGGCGATATTCTCGGTGGCGCACTGACTGCTTTATCAATTGCCATTCTATAGGGACATGGCGATATTCTCGGCGGCGCACTGACTGCTTTATCAATAGCCATTCAATAGGGACATGGCGATATTCTCGGCGGGCCACTGACTGCTTTATCAATAGCCATTCAATAGGGACATGGCGATATTCTCGGCGGGCCACTGACTGCTTTATCAATTGCCATTCAATAGGGACATGGCGATATTCTCGGCGGCGCACTGACTGCTTTATCAATAGCCATTCAATAGGGACATGGCGATATTCTCGGCGGGCCACTGACTGCTTTATCAATTGCCATTCAATAGGGACATGGCGATATTCTCGGCGGCGCACTGACTGCTTTATCAATAGCCATTCAATAGGGACATGGCGATATTCTCGGCGGGCCACTGACTGCTTTATCAATTGCCATTCAATAGGGACATGGCGATATTCTCGGCGGCGCACTGACTGCTTTATCAATAGCCATTCAATAGGGACATGGCGATATTCTCGGCGGGCCACTGACTGCTTTATCAATTGCCATTCAATAGGGACATGGCGATATTCTCGGCGGCGCACTGACTGCTTTATCAATTGCCATTCAATAGGGACATGGCGATATTCTCGGCTGCGCACTGACTGCTTCATCAATCAAACCCTGTGGTAATCTAACATAATCGTAAGTATGTACCTACAGCCCAACAAGAAGCTATTTGATATACTTACAAGCATTTTTTTTTATTTTACGAGTGCCTAGGGACTTTTTAGCGTTCCGTGCCCCCAACGGGTGCCGCTGTTACTAAGGCTCCGCCATCTGTCGGTCCGTCCGTCTGTCACAGGGATTAATATTTCACAGAGTGTGTGGGTACTACTGTCTACTGTAGCCGTAGACAAATAATAAAATTAAAATAAAGTTTAAAATTAAAGGGTTATTAAGTACGAACGAAACGAAAAATATTGTACGGTGGTATGGACCTCTTCGTGTGCGAGTCCATCTTGCATTTGGCTGCTTTTATGGCACACTTTTGGAGAGCACTGAGAGTGCTCTCTAAAAGTACCTAGTTAATGCAAAAAAAAAAAAAGTACTCAACACACTTATAGCATAATCATAGCACATGCAATTTAGCTGCCTGTTTACCAAATAGCTTGCAACTGGGCTTGGAAAGGAAGCACAAAAAGTATGGATGGACACAGCCCAAAATATGGAAATTATACAAATATACGAGTTATTTCCGATTTTGGTTCAGTCCAGCCAAACTTCGCTTATAAGGTCGTCATTACTGACCAACCTATTCTAATCTAACCTGGCGACCTAACGCTTAATGATTAAAATTCATATAATGTAAAGATATACCTACTAATCCCTACCTAACGTCTTCGGATCTGTAAAATAGCAACTTGACAGGTAAGTAAATCAGGCCGAGTTATATAAATGTTACTTAGCATAGGGCGCACTCAAGCATACTTAACGTATTTCTGTCACTTTCGTTCAAAAAAGTCATTCATACAAATTAGGCTGAGAACAGCCGGTCGATTCTGAAAAAATCTCACCGTGAAAACTTAAGTGAAGTGAGTTTGTTTTTGCTAGGAATTGACACTATTGACAGCTCACTCCACGCTCACTTCACCTAAGGTATCACGGTGAGATTTTTACAGAATAGCATCGAAGTACTTTTCGAACGTTAAAATTACATAAGACAGTCCCCCAAAACGCCCGCCCTTCACCCCTTCCAAGTGCTTTCGATGGGTAGAAGTGAAGCAACAAACACCCCAGCAGCACAGCTCTCTGTTCAGTTAGAAAAATTAAATCTAATTACAATAGTAGATTGCATGGTAATTAAAAAACGAGATACAGAACATCAAATTAAATTATTCGCCATGTGTCAGCTAGCCACGCCATTACCTATACCAATAAATACAATGAAAACTATACTCCAACAAAAAATAAAATTAAATTTCAGTCGACAATATCCACCGGTTTCTTACTATTTTCAACTATATCCGACGATCCTGCATACTTATCTGTTTTGTTAACTGTACATAGTGTGTTGAAAACATAATACAACTAATTTGATACGATGGAAAAAATCATGAAGATACCTCTAAAAAATTTGTTTTTACAATACAAACCATACTAATTAATATACATACAATCATTCTGATTTTTTGTCAGACTATTCTACAAGCAACATACTAAAACTAGTGTTTTATTTTTTTTAGTCCAAACGATAGATTTTTTGTAATTAAATAATTGCTTCATATTTTGCAATAAATTACCTGCGTTGTGTCATCGCGCTTCTCTTTCTTTTCTATGCAGTCCGACAGTGACCGGGCCTTAGGTCATGTAAGTCCCTTAATAACTGAATAAAAGCCTGGCATAAAGGGCGTACAACTGTCATACAAATGATAAATGATAAATGATTTATTTTCTGTAAGTAGGTTTTTACAAACACTTTTACACGTCATCATATTTTTTAAACTAGATGTGGTCGGCGTTTCCTATCTGACCACTCTGAGAAGAAAGGCCGAAACAAACTCAGAGGTCACATTCTCTTTTAAAGTCCAGACAAAATCTTGGTCAGATCGTGTGAAGACCATGTGGATTGATGTCTGAAATGGTCTTTTGAGGAAAGAACCACACAGATTGAGCGGACCTGTCCAATCAGTGCACGCATTTGTCAAAAATCGTGCAGCTCAACTCAGAAATTGAGGAGCACAACGATTCAACGAACAATACCAAAGAAATGACATTTGGGTAGGCCGCGTAAATTACTCAAACTGCCAGATCATGATTAAAACTAAGAAGGAAAACAGAAAAAAAATGACCCACATAGTCCTCACATTCACAATAATTAAATGAAAAATAAAAAATAAAAAAAATACTTTACAAAGTAAATATTCATGTCATTGTCTAAATAAAATTCATCAATGTCAATGTGTATATAAAAAAATCCGGACATAATCTTTGAGGACCATGTAGATTAGTGTCTGAAACGATCTTTTGAGGAAAGAACCACTCAGATTGAGTGGACCTGTCCAGTCAGTGCACGCATTTGTCAGTAACCGTGCAGCTCAACTCAGAACTTAAGGAGCTCAACGATTCGACGAACAATACCAAAGACAGGACATTTGGGTAGGCCGCATAAACTACTCAAACTGCCAGACCATGATTAAAATGAAAACAATGACCCACATAGTCCTCACATTCACAATAATTAAAATAATATAATACTTTATACAGTAAATGTACATGTCATTGTTTAAGTAAATAGATACCTACTTAAAAAAAAAATATTAAAGTGTAAAATAGCAAAATAACATTCACTGTCTAAACCTATTGGAGCAGCTCAATCCCAAGCCTTTTTGTCCTCAATATAGTCTTTTACAGTATAATAGGCTTTCTGGCATAGTTTTCGCTTTATAAAAGATTTGAATTTATTAAGGCTTAGTTCTTGAATGTGGCTAGGAAGTTTATTATAAAAACGTATACATTGGCATTTAAACGAGCCACCTATTTTCTTGAGCCTTGTTGTAGGAACACCAAATTTGTGTTTGTTCCTAGTATTTATATTATCGATATCACTGTATTTTTTAAACAGATTAATATTTTTATGTGCATACAAAAGATTACCATAAATGTACTGAGAAGGCTACTACTAATACTACAAAGGGCAAGATAGAGACGGGTGTATGTCTAAATTCAAGGCGAGCTAAGTAACGTTAATAGATTTCAGTCAGTCACAAAGTCACTTGGAGCATTCCAAGTTTGTCTGTAAACTTGATATTTTTCAGATCGGAAATGTATATTATATGGCATGATGAGTAAACGATGCTGAATGTATAACTTGCCCGAGCTAGTCATTAACGCTTACCTACCTACTCACCGCAGTTTAGAAGTGTGTGTGTATGCGCTGGCGCCACTCGTTTTGACGCAAAGATTCAAATCGTGTTTGTACACTTAGTTACCACAAGTAAAGCGCGTGTCAGAAAGGGGATGAAAACTAACCCCCTTACTAATAAATAGTTATGATAAGTAGTTACACACCGATTTCTCTCTTTCTGTCGTCAGTAATTTTACTTTCGAAAGAAGAAGACAAAGCGTTGTGTAACTATACAGGCGCTGTACAACGTCTATTAGTAAAGGGGTCGTCGTCTACTATTAAAAATATACCCCCTGGTATATGTATACAATGTGTCCGGTCATGGACTAGCGATATACTAGGTACTTATATAGCAACTATTCTAGTCCATGACCGCTATCGCTAGTCCATGACCGGACACATTGTATATTATGGTATCCACATAATAAGCAAGCTTTGAGTGTCAGAATGGTAACTAGTTATTTACTGGTTATGAAACTATGCACCTATGAATATGGTATGCAAGGAAAGGATTTTATGAAGAAAAGTACAGAAAGTTGTCCAGTCTTTGGGTACATACATAAAGGTGCTAGCTGGTTAAGAACACCAAAGCTTGTAAATGACTGCTTAACGCGATAAAGTCACTTCTCTTTTAAAGCTGTGAGGTAAAAGAATACAATTTTCTTTTTTTCTTTTTTATGGTATATTATATACTAATTCTATTATACTTACCTAATGCTAACTCAACGAGCATAGAATAGCTGAAAGATAATATGGAGTAGATACAAATTCCGTAAGAAGTATAAAAGCATCAGAAGAATGGCTTTAGCTGTACGTTAGTATTACCATACTCCACTCTACACGCAACAAGCGGTGCCTTTGTGTCGCGCGCGATTATATCGCGTGTCGCACCTGTTTGTAGGAGCCTTTATTCTAAAGCATAAAGAGTAGGTATTAGCTGTTAAGCTAATTAATTAGCTAATTAATTAATTAGCTTGTTAGTTAATTTACATGGTCATTCAAATTGATATAAGCATAGATATGTAATCGAAAAGTAAAATCTGATAAGTTATTTATTAGTCAACTAAAAATTCTGAAAATAATTTTGTAACTATCTACTTGTTTCTTGAAAATTGCAATATAAAATCGTAATAAACACCGCACCGCTACAAACCGCTGTTCGGTCCATAATACAATGTATTCAACACGCGTGCTTTTTACTTTATGTTACTGCACTAGTGCGGTAACGCCACAAATAACTATTTACTAGTTGGAGATGTGCGCTTTTTTTTTGATCTCATCAAAGAGACTTCATGTCAATCCGCGGGCTATATTTCAATTTTTGTTTTTAATAGTCTGTATTGTCCTTGGTCCCAAAATGAACTAAAATTTATTTACCTTAAATAGTCCGTGGTCCCTCCCGGAACCAAACGGAGAATACCCTGAAAGGTCCCGTTTTATTATTGCGGATTCTCACTGAACTAATTTATATTTCTCTATGCCAACAGTAGGTACTTTCTAATTACATACTAACTAAACTACAATTTGACATACGACAACACTACGATCAGTCTAAACAATATTTTGTGTTTTTTAAAGGCTGTTTTGCTAGTGCCTTTATTTTACACCTGCGCCACTCACTGCTAGCGCGACGCACGGAAAAACAAAACTAGCGCGCCATTTTCCATAAAAGTTAATAACAATACAAGTCTGTTGTGTTTCCTCGCAAGTAGGTACGTTGCAAAACGTCGTATGAAACGCATATATGTGCATCGATCATTACAAACGTCATGTATCATAATGTACTATTGAGTATCGTATTAATTATTACTTACCTAATCATTTATTGTAATGCTAAAATAAACATTTGTTTTGGTTATTCAAAAACGACAAATCATAACGTAATTATGTTTGGATAAATACAGTCACGAGCTTAAGTATGTATACACTTGGCTTTATTCAAAGGCGATTTTCTCCTTTATTTTTGAATGAAATTTTATATTATTAGGAACATAGTATTTTCGAACCCATAGGTTTATGTAAAATGTCGTACTTCAACGTTGCATTCGTTATTTCGTAAAATCGCAATTGAAAGTTGCCAAGTGTTGACATATTATTGCTCGTGACTGTATACCTACTATTTGTCCTAATAGTTGTGTTTGTAAGTACAATTAATAATTCTGTTATCATTAAATATTTGGTGAAAGTAAATATGTTTTTGTATTTATTTAGACCCAGGGCACATGTTTCGTTCGGAATTGATTTTTCATCTAAGAGCATGGGACAGTTTAGAAAAAGGATTAGGTCATTCGAATATTAATATTATTTGATGCTAAACATTCCGACACGCTTATCACTTCGTGAGATAAAAAAAATACTATACCCTGCGAGTAAATCTGGTGATATGGTGCGTAACTGACAGTGCCTGACTAGATGCCGATCCCATAAATTACAAGCATCCAAAGTCTTTACGGCATGACGTCATCCGGTTGTATGTGGAACATCCTCCACCAACATGTTAGCGCTTGGCGCGCTACAGTACCGGGTCGATTAAAATATAAAGGACATAATATATTTAGTACTAGCTTCCGCCCGCGACTCCGTCCGCGCGGATGTCGGTCTTCGCGTGGATGGTTTATTTCTCCATTTTGAGTAACTCTGACAATGACATCTTATAAATATCTATTGGACCCAAATACAGCTAAGCCTATAATAATTAAGGAGATCCCTCTATTGAGCTACTGCTGTTGAGCTCGCGTTCTGTAGTAAGTATTTTTTCCATAGTAATTCCGACCTTGATAAGTAGCATGTAGCAGTAAATTACTGACAGTGACGAAAAGTTTGCAATAATAAAAAAGTGATCGTGACAATGCGACAGAAAGTTAATTGAGAGCTTCAGCATACACAACATTGTTAGTGAGCTCGTCCGGAATATGAACATGAAGATTTCTTGGACTGCTCACACGGGAAAGAGCTACGTAAAGTTGCCCGTGTGAAAAACAACTCGCGGTAAGATCTACGCCAGCAACTCCTAGGGTCTGACCTTGAGCATTATTTATTGTCATGGCGTAACACAAAGCTACAGGAAACTGTATTCTCTTAAATTGAAATGGAAAATTATCCACTACGGGTAATGCAACGTGTGTTCGCGGTTCTACAGAACAACGTCTATGAATAAAACCGAAAAATAAGATTTTTTTTTCTACGTATTTTTCCAGGATAAAAAGTATCCTATTTTATGCCCAGGATAATAAGGTATAATTATACCAAGTTTCATCGAAATCGAACCGTTAGTTTTCACGTGATGCCTGCATATACAGACAGACAGACAGACAGACAGACAGACAGACAGACAAAAATTTTTTTAATCACATATTTGGGTTTGGTATCGATCGAGCAACACCCCCCGCTATTTATTTTTTCAATATTTTCAATGTACAGAATTGACCCTTCTACAGATTTATTATATGTATAGATTTGTAGAATAATTATTCCAAGAGTCGGGTTTCGTCTTTAACACGATGACGCGCAATGCTCTTCAAGCTAAGACTCTTTTATTTTCTAATCTTCTAAACACAAAATAATCATGGCATAATATTTTAAGACAAACACTGTCTTAAATAAAATATTATGCCATCAACTTAAAAAAAAAGTAAAATATTCATGAAGGCTGCATGGTAAAAGCAAGCCTCCACAGTACGAATGACGTACAAAACTCGTGTAAATAAACAAATTAAACTCTTAAATGACGTTTATACCACAGGCATCGGTAACATACAGGTAGTCTACTCCCTGAGAACAAAGCCCGTAGTTTCGGCCGAAGTTACGGGCGTTTATAACTTCTTATTAACTATGGACGTAAGATTAGTTTGTGGCGCCAACTAAGAATGACACCTTTCAGCAGTTTAGAAGTGTGTGTGTATGTGCTGACGCCACTCGTTTTGATGCACAGATTCACAGAGTGTTTGTACACTTAGTTACCACAAATAAAGCGCGTGTCAGAAAGGGGATGAAAACTAGTCCTCTTCCTTATAAACGTATTATATCAGATGAATAGTTAGGTACACACCGATTTCTCTCTTTCAGTCGTCAGTAATTTGGCTTTCGAAAGAAGAAGAAGTCAAATCGTTGTGTAACTATACAGACGCTATACGTTTATTAGTAAAGAGGTTAGTCTATTTGAAATTAATAGGCTACCGTAGAAAAGTAGCAAAAATTGCTTCAAATATAAGTAGGTAATATCGGTATTAAATGAATATTAAGGAAACCATCCAGACATTATCTTGTGTAAGGTTTAGATTTCCATTGTGCTTCGAAAACAACAGGTACATTAGATAAACAATGGGCGAGGACCGCAGGGCATGAACAATGCGTTATTAAAAACATCTAAAATAAAAACTGAAAACAGCTTGCGTTGATAGCTTGTAATCTCGTAATGAAAAATGAAAAAATGTTTATTGGAATCAACAAGTTCACGTATTACATCAGTGGTGATTGGAGCCTCCTTTTAAACGTATAAAGCCTGTATTAGGAGACCCCGCTCTTCCATGCATTAGTAGAACTTACATAAATACTTGTTTATTCTATTTGTATTTTACAATTTCTATAAGTACAAATAAAAAAAAATAACTAAAAACCTAAAACTATGTAAATATTGGGTTACATTTAAAAGTTAAGCAAAGTGTGCGTGGTCGTAAGGTTACCTATTTGATATTTGTACGCCATTAGCGGTAAAACAGAGATCTCTGTGCCTATTTTATTTATATTAACTCCTATTTTTACACGTATGACTAATCAACACTGACTTATGTCTTTTTATAAAAATTGGTTGAAATAACGCCTTTACATCATCGATGTAAAGGGCCTTGTCCAACATGGGTGGGTTTTAGTCAGTAAGAGTCTGACACTCCCTTCCGCTCCACCCAGAGCGGGGTCATTTGATGATTTCCCAAGCGAAAA
This sequence comes from Mesoligia furuncula, assembly GCA_916614155.1. NCBI lineage: Eukaryota > Metazoa > Arthropoda > Insecta > Lepidoptera > Noctuidae > Mesoligia > Mesoligia furuncula. Next base: position 34,689,376 of record OU744790.1, read on the forward strand.
AAAAAGGGCCTCGTCCACCGTCGAGATTTATCGCGGTATTTTTGTCTCGTCGGTAAACGTCATTGATCGTCAGGCATACGGCTGGGCAGCATTGTTTGAAAAACGCAACGCGTCATCAAACTGCAAAGAACGACTGTTTGGCTAACTCGTATTTCAGGAAAGATGTGTACGTACTGTATTTTGGTCGGGGTGCTCTGGCTTAGTTAGGTAATGTGACCAATTCGGCTCGCGCGTGATTGGTTACAAACTTCCAACCTAAACTCTAATTGAATATCATTCAGGCCGTTAGTTGAACGGCCGCCGTTTAGTTAAAAGGCTAGGCCGTTAACTAATCGGCTAATTAAACCAGTTGGCTGCGACATATCCATTACCATAATACTGTGTAATCAGTAAACTATATAACGAGTCCATTATGGTACTTCCTGAAACCGCTAATGATCAGTTAATCACGTAGATTGGATCGGATCGGATTGGGTCGGATTGGATCGTAGAAAAAGCTTTCAAATTAATTGTGACTTTACTGTTAGACTGACTGAAAACACAACGTATATCTCCCATTTTGTAATATTTAATAAGACGTAAAGGCTAGGCAGATGATGATGATGGTGATGATGATTTAGCCGCTTGGAATGAAGTTCCTTGATTGTGTAGGTACACAATCAAGGAATCAATCGAAATCATACGAAAGGAACTTCGACCTAACAGGGTGTCCGACGACACGTTTCGACTTTTCCTTTATATAATGCATGAGTGAACATTTAGGTACGGTCTTTTAAATGAAAAAGTAGCTACACGTCTTTTCTTGGTAATGTGTACAAAGCATTAGGTGCCATTTAAATCGATCTAGCCGTTCCTGAGTTATAAATAGTGTAACTAATACGACTTTCTTTTATTTATATAGACACGAATCGGATGCGCTGAACTTTAAAATAACTTTAAAATAAAGTCGATCCTTGTTTAATGTCTTCTTTCAAGCTAAAACTCAACATTTTGTTACAGGCTTGGTGTTCCTTCAGTACCGAAATGAAACCAAACGAGCCTTGCTGCCGAACGAAATAACTTCTATAGATACTGTGAAAGCACTATTTGTAAGAAGTTTTCCGAAACAGCTGACGATGCAGTACATGGACAGCCCGCTGGTCAAGATCTACATCCACGACTCTTCGAAAGATATGTTTTACGAATTAGAAGATGACAGGTTAGTAGACTGAACTTGCATTCAATTATTTTCAGGTTATTTAATTATGTAGTGTGACTTCGTAACTGAACTTCGAAACGTCATTAAGGTACAAATTTTAACTGTCGCGTAGACAAATTGACCGAGGCATATAATGACGTGCAAGCGACATTAAACCTTGTGGTCATTTATAAAGCAATTACTAGGTATTGGCATCGGTGGGCTGGGCTTGAGGGTTGCTGGGTATTTATGAATAATATTGATTATAGAAAACAAACGCAGCAAGAATTTATTAAAAGTGTCGTAACTCAAGGTGAGCTGATTTCTTTAGTAGCGTCATTCATGTCAATGTTTATTAGGTTACAGCAACAAACTTCCACAATTTTTAAAGGGATTTAAGAGCTTACAGGACCTAAACACAAAAAACGCAAGTTTTAGAAACAATAAAAGAATATGATCGACTACAGTAACCAAAATCAGAAAAATATATAATATTCTTCAGGATATATTCTTGGTAGACAGTGTGTTGAAAACATAATACAACTAATTTGATACGATAGAAAAACATCATGAAGATACCTCTAAAAAATTTCTTTTTACAATAAAAACCATGCTAATATACATACAATCATTCTGTTCTTGTCAGATTATTTTAAAAGCAACATACTAAAATACTAGTGTTTTAATCGTTGAATCGTTGAGCTCCTCAATTTCTGAGTCGAGCTGCACGATTTTTGACAAATGCGTGCACTGATTGGACAGGTCCGCTCAATCTGTGTGGTTCTTTCCTCAAAAGACCATTTCAGACATCAATCTACATGGTCTTCACACGATCTGACCAAGATTTTGTCTGGACTTTAAAAGAGACTGTGACCTCTGAGTTTGTTTCGGCCTTTCTTCTCAGAGTAGTCAGATAGGAAACGCCGACCACATCTAGTTTAAAAAATATGATGACGTGTAAAAGTGTTTGTAAAAACCTACTTACAGAAAATAAATCATTTATCATTTATTTTTTTAGTCCAAACAATAGATTTTTTATTGCTTCATATTTTGCAATAAATTACCAAGGTTGTGTCATCGTGCTTCTCTTTATACAGTCCGACAGTGACCGCACTTTAGGTAACGTAAGCCCCTTAATGAAGAAATGGAAGCTCGGGCTCGGGTTTTGGAATTCAATTTCAAACGAGCGCTTCCACTCTAGTACATTCATTAGTTTTAACTTTAAGCCAGATGAAACACACTGTTAGTACACAAGTGTATAATAACTCGAAATTATTATGAAGGGTTGTGGAAATGCAATGCATGAAACTAATATTTTAAATGAGTATTAGTTACGGTCGAGGAATTTAATTGTTAAGCAAATTGACACCCTAAATTTGCCCGTGTTATAGCCATTTCATGCAACTGTCAAAGAACGACAGTTGTCCTTTTGTTCGGATATTATTTATGTTGTGTCATAAGTACATCCCATAAGATGTAAATCAGAGAAATTAATTGTGAAGCAAATTGAGTACCGATCAAACAGGCATAGGTACTTACTAATGAATATTGCGTAATATCTGTCTGTAACTGTAAGCGCAGTTACAGCTATTAGGCAATATTTATTAGTATACTCGTACCTCTTGGTTCCTGTACGTTGGCGAGCTTTATAATTAGGTTTATCTCGTTTATGACCACGGGTAGACAGCTGGCTGATGCAATATATCCATGTGACATGACCAATAAAGCGAACGGTAACTAAACGGGCGAGTAATCGACCCCGACAGCTCGAGTCCGACAATTTGACCTTGACAACTCGACCCCGACAGCTCAACCCCGAGTAATCGATCCCGACAGCTCGAGTCCGACAATTTGACCTTGACAACTCGACCCCGACAGCTCAACCCCGAGTAATCGACCCCGACAGCTCGAGTCCGACAATTTGACCTTGACAACTCGACCCCGACAGCTCGAGCCCGACACTTCGACCCGGACCAATCAGCTTTGACATGGGAATAGGAATGATAGTTATTTATGCCGCTACTAATATAAACATACCGCCATCATTTTCCATAGAGGATTGTCAGTTTAACCACGAGGAGGAACGGTTCTCTTACCATTTTTAGGGTTCCTTAATACTTTATATATATGCGTTTATATGACTTTGCTATTTAAGTCAATATTTTTTTTAGTTGATTTTTTGTTATAAAATACCGTACCTATATACATTTATATGCATTAAGTAAAAAGCTGTTATTTTGACATTAAAAACAGACACTTCAATTTTATTTTATTATATACTATAGATGATGTTCATATTCGAATGAAACGCTTGCTCACATTCGCTTATACGAATATCAACATAAGATGCATTTAAATAAGATTCATATTCGTATGGAACGCTTACTTTACTTGTAAAGTCAAAGAGCTATTCGTGAATCTAGCCCCCAGTTAGGTCAGCTCTAAGTCAGATTATTGACTTAGAGCTGACCTGGCTGTATAAAAACAGTGCTGGTACGCTCACAAAACAGTGTCTTGCCACCGATTTGATCAAACGCTCACAGGATTACCAAGACAAGCACGAAACACCAGTAGGTAAGTGTGTTTACAATATAATCCACCTAACTAGTGAAATCTTTGTCTTCAACGAGAGCTTAATTACACAATTACAACTTCGATAACCAATTAGTGCCTACAGTTAAGTAGTTCAACTAACAAGAAACTTGATGTAATTGTCCTAAATCTTGTAGGTACTAATTTACCTAATGATTATTGAGCAGCATCATAATTGCGTAACACACTTTCAATCACAATCTGAATCATGTTGAAGGACATTGCTAATCCATTGCTTCATATGTTCGAAAAAAAATCTACTCAACAACGTAAATAACGCAATGAATGTTGTCGAACTGCTAAAATGAAATCCATTGCTGCTAATTAATTAATTGTTAGTCAATTATCTCGCGGTAAGGAATTGTGCACGGCTCAAACATTTTTTGGCCCACTTGTGTATGCCTTCACCTGGCGAAAGAAAGTACTTAGACTATTTTACACAATTTTATTAGCTTCATTTGAAACTGACTAACTACCAAACATTGTAGGTACTTAATAAAATCTTTGAAGTCAATTTTAACCTACTTCTAATTGTTGTATCGAAATTAAACTTTATGTACATATGTAGTTCGCATGACAAAACTATAATTTGGTATCTTCGAGCTTATTTGATGATTGAGCCAGAAGGTAGATAGTGGAATTCTTTAGTGGCTACTAGTAAACCCCTCGAGTTTGGGCTCATATGATTTGATGAGTCCAATATATTGCACTTGGTGTCGAGGGTCAGATGATGGTGCCAGGAGGTGGATAGTAGAACTCTTTAGAGGCCACTTGTCCACTCGAGTGTACAATTAGCCCCTAATCGTGATAAAGTCGTTCATTTTATACTTATATACAATATACTAGATGCAAAAGTAAAACCTAAAGCTCAAAAAAACTCAAACGGCCTTATTACAAAACATGGTTTATCTCTAGACCCATGTTTAAACCATCCAGCCATTTTTAAATTTCGAACTATAATCCAACGAAGCTAAAGTTCTTATTACAAAAACTGACGTTAAACCCGAGTCTAAGTTGTCAATTTTGCATTAAGAACTTTACAGTTGTCGGAATAAAGTTCAAAATTTAAAAATGGCTCGATGGTTTAAACCTGGGTCTAAAGATAAACCTTGTTTTATAATAAGGCCGAAAGCATTTATTTCAATTAAAACTTTTAGAACCAAAATTGAACTGTCAAGCAGTCGGTTAGTTAGAAAATATGAAGTTAGTTGCCCGTTCTAAATCGTAGTAGGTACAGTACGACACATCTTATATGTAGCATCGTAAAACCGATCACTTCCGATTTACACAACCAATAGAAAGGAGTTTCAGTTTTTTTATGGAGTTTGCATAAAGATCATATTCTCCTAAAGCAATAATAAAGATTAGTGATTTTGAAGGCGCACTCAGTTCGGATGTGATCGGTTTTACGAATTTTGCCGATGCTACATCAAAGTTGTGTCGTACTGTACGTATGTCGAAGAACGGGCAAGAGAATCCTTTAAAACACTCTTTTATATTATATTGTTACAAAAATATGAGCCACCTTAACCATTAATGTTGAATTTATGAGAACGATGTAATAAAGACGTATACGTAGCGCCCAGAGAAACAAAAAACAATCAAAAAATAAAATAATTAAAAATAAGCGGAGACAGCAAGTGATGACCAGTCTCAACTGACGTGACAGCGCCCGTTCACAAAAATTACGTATGGATCGGCACCATTCAGCTCAACCCTATTCAAAGGAGCGAACGTGGCACGGTCAGCGAGACATATTTTGATTAAGCAAGACATACTCACAGCCGCCGGGCACATTCAAGTCATTGAAAGACATATTCCCGGTTAAATGTTAGCTCTATAGTGCAGAGAACTCACACAGTCATGTGCTTTGCAATTATATAATACAAAGGAGATTAAGTCTATACAGTGCGAAGATAGTCTTACAATCTTCACCGGCTCCATTAGTATGTTCAAGTGTTAATTAATTAGTTGTGGTTGGTGGAGCAGGACTAATTATATCGGTACTAAGCTGCCTGTAGCGTGCGTTTAATACAAAATTAATTTTGCCTCATTCAGTTGAAGTATGTGGGAAGGTATTTTATTCACATTTTAAACAGTACCCCATGAAAGATGAGTTTACTTTAACCAGTCTGAAACCTGGTTGAACTAATAGGTCTATATCTAGTACTATAATTATGTCTTTCACCTCTTTTCAATATATGTATATAAACATTTTTTTTTCTTGAGTAGCGCGTAGGTTCCTACATGATGATTTCGTAGATATTTGACTGGTAGGTTTACTCGTACCGTCATGATGTTAAATCCATAAACAAAAATTATGTAATTTAAATTATGTATTTTAATCCGAAAAGCGCTAATATAAGTCAATTTTATAATTTTTAGTGCGTGAAACTTAGTGTTTTTTTTTTAAATAAATTTCGGAAGTCGGTGGCAAAACAAACAAATCGAAAGCCACCAACTTCCGAAACTAAGTTATTATTCATTTTTTTTTGTAAAAAAGTTGTTTATTTTACGCTTTTTAGTAGGTACTTACAGACCATCTAAAAAAATTAAGAAACATTAAACTCTGATTTTTAATTTGGTAGACCAAAATGACAGCTGCGATCACACATACACAAACACAGCCCTGTGTGTAAGAGAATGTTTGTGTACCAATGCACAATTGGTCACATTCCGTAGTTCCGGTTCCGCGGGCTTGATTAAATTTTCGCCAGGAATATTATATTGCGAATTGTTCACGGTTGTGATTTGCGATATTTCTGTTATTATGACATACTTTCGTTTTTTTTTCTTCCCTTGTCTTATGATTGAAAAATAGGATGGACCCTAATCTTATTACCATCTAGCCTTATAAATAGACTATTAGGGGCTGATTTTACCAAAGTCAGATATCTTTTAAACATGGAATAAAATTGACGTCTGACAGTTTTGTATGGAAATACTGTTAAAAATTCAAAATTTATTCTCAGTTTAAAACTTATCCTATTTAGGGCTTATTTTTCAATCAACTGATAACTTTATTCGAGGAATAATTTTGAAATGTTGACAGTTATTTCATACAAAAACTGTCAAACGTCAATTTTATTCCTCCAATAAAAGTTATCTGGCGATGGAAAAATCAGCCCTTAAAAATGTTTGGTGGAAGGCGCCCTTAGTAATTTAATTTTAACCTAAACTATTAAATTATTGATTAAATAATTCAAAAATTGAATACTCTTTATTATGTACCTACACCATATAAATTACAGACATAAATATAGAAACTGCTAATGAAATTGGTCCTTAGGTACTTATATCATAATTATTATAATAAGAATGTCAAGCATTTATCACATTATGCTAGGAAAATGTCGGTGTCAATCATTTTTGACATTATATACCTATTTAATGTTACAAATTATTTTAGTCTGTTGGTACCTACCTACAGACTAAAATAATTTGTCTTTACATAATCCATTTGAATAAATCGGTTTTAAAACAATAAATTGGCAGTTCCCCTTATGATTTTGGTAGGTTATCATGGTACTCCCTTTCTTCACCTAAAATTGTTTATCCGAAAATCATTATCCATAACACGTTTGCTATACTTAAACGTCAGTAACCATAATGTTCAAAAATTCGAAATTTTGTTTTACATAATTATCTTTACTTCTAAAACTATTCTGTCATAATGTCGATTACTATAATAATTGTGTCATCTAATTTTGCATGAAATAAATTTATATGTCCTAAGTATATAATGTATGTTATTATATAACGTATATAATGTATGTTATTATAAGTATATAATGTGTTTTGTTATTATATAATGTGTGTTATTCCGAATGTTCACTTATAACAAAATTGTTAGTCCTAAAACATATGCTAAAAATGGGAAATAATATTGCTTCCTAAAAACAAATTAACTTTCGGCGATCTGTGGTTGAATGTAATACTAACTAAGCTGTGTTAAAATGAATTACAGAAAAATGAACACAAAATTAACCGAAGAAAATGTTAAATTTAACTAACAAAAATCAGCTTATTCAAATCACAATACTACGAAAAATAATCTGTACTTTCAAATAATAAATTAATTTCCAAACAAAAATAATAACTTCCGAAAAAAATATTAAGTTTAAAAACGAGCGAAGGGCACCCCGAGGTTTGGTTTGGTTAGGTTACTTTAAACCCTTTACTCATTTCTTTTGGCTACGTCGACAGAGGATGCAAGAGCGAGCGAAGGGCACCCCGAGGTTCGGTTTGGTTAGGTTACTTTAAAGTTTAAACCCTTTACAGAGCTCCGCGAAGCGGTGCTACGTCGACATAGGATGCAAGAGCGAGCGAAGGGCACCCCGAGGTTCGGGTTGGTTAGGTCACTTTAAACCCTTTATATTCGCTGGCCAATCCGAAGCAGCGGTGGTGAGCGATATCCGTCTGCGACGATTAGCGCACGTGGGACCGCCGGAGACCCGCAGCGCCGGAGCCGTGACAGAAACCATGCCTGCTGCATGTCGCATGCTTGATGCATGCTTGCTTGCATGCTGCTTGCTTGCTTGCATGCATGCAATATTTTAAAGCTGATACTAATGTCTCCATTCTGACACTCAGCATCAAGCACCTGCGCCGCCTGCCCAAGCGGTGACTCTATCTTGAAATGGCGCTAGAAGAGGCTAGCAATGTCGCATGGTTCATGAGCGTCACCTACACTCACCGAAAGCCTCGACCCTGAGTTTAATTTATTTGTTGAGTTCCAAAATTTATTGGATTTCTTATCAGTGTTTTGCAAGAATATCCATTCTGAGCTGATCCTCATTGTTTTGACAGCATTTTAATGTTGATTTAAATAATATTCTAGACTTACACATTTTATTATAAATATATCCGTATTTAGGTTTATCCTGTAATAGTCACATCTGAAAACAAAGTCGAGCCTCCCTCTGGGCACTACTCACATATTATGTTCCAGCCAGGTGGGTACATAAGTATTGTACTTCCGTTTAGGTACACTATAACTAAGTTCCGCGCCCCTAGATAATATACATAGGTACTAACGATATTAAGGTACAGTAACGCATCAATTTTGCTTAAGCATAATAGAAGTCAAAATGCTTTGAGCACAGCTGCCAGCCCGTACCTACATCTGTGTGTAAGTGATCAACACAGAACGCACACACGCTCGCACGCAGTTTTCGAATACTGGCTAGCGTCGAACGATACAAAAAACGTACCGTCTCACTTTTACACGTACTACGTAATTATGCATGACCTTGGTGGGTTCATACGATTGCTAAATTTCTCTTCGTCATAGCAAGTATACATAGCTAGTGGCGTAACGTATTGGATTAGCAAACGCGAAGGTCTGGGTTCCATTCTCGAGTTTAGACTTTATGATTTACTTTTCAACAATTATCTTACTCGTTTTTTTTATTATTCAGTAAATTATACGAGAATAATAATTAGGTATTTTATTTTTGTTATTATTTTGTTATGCTGATGTTATATGGTGTTAAAAATAAAATGTTTTATACATAAGTGATTTTTATTCGTTATACCTATTTTTATAAATAAACTTTTAGTTAAAACAGTTTATTTTCTCATAAAGACTTAAAATAATATTGTGCTATAATTGCGGTTATAGCTTAAGTATTCATTTTCATTATGAAAAGAAGATTGAAACTAAACCTCATTACGGATATTTATAACTTAATACTTAACCCCCATTATTATCAATACTATCAAGTAAACGCTGGCGTATGGATCCTATAATATTTAAACATAGTATCTGCATATTTCCTTGCAATGCTACTTCAACTGGTAACTTTTTGGTTAAAACCCTCTTCTTTATATCTTTTCCTCCGACTCAAGTAGGTAATTTGTCTAAAACAAAAAAGGAATTCTGTTAGGCTACTAGCAAAATTTTAAAGCACACATTAGTACTTACCTACTATTACTTACCTACTACATTATTACTTACCTACTATTTTGAAACACAATTATTTTGAAAATTGATTTAATACAAAATAATTGTATTATAATTTATACATAGGTAATGTTATATTCATCATTCAAAAGTAAATAAATAAACTTTTGGAAATATTATTTTTTTATTTAGACCCTATGGTAAATATAAAACGTTAAAGTAATAAAATAACTACAAGGATCATAAGTTATATTTTAATTACCTACATAAATGTTCGATGAAATAATTATATCATAATACTCACAGTCAGTGCGGTTTCATCAAATATTTGTGATATAATACACTTTTGGACACATCTATTGGCCCACCTTAGAGTTTAGGTTTCGATGGCCCCTACCGAAATATGATTGCTAGATTGAACAAAAACTGTTGATGCAGTTTTAAACCTGATACATTTTACCATCTTTTTCGATCGTATTGTTTTAAATTTGAATTCAGAATAACAAACGACATGGAGCTACGCCTAACAAGTCGGATATGCGCCTTGTTAAAGGCAATTGATTTTTGAATAAAAAACATGTTTTATCAAATAAAGGCTTAATTTAATAACGCGTGTTGCCTCCATGGGCATCTACCACAGCTATCATACAATCGTATGATATAAAATTTCATAGAGCGGTAGATAAACTCTATGCCTAATCAGGCATAGAGTTTATCAACCGCTCTATGAAATTTTGAGGGATCATCTCCCATTCCTCTTTTATGGCAGTTTTCAACTCCTGCATCGTCTGGGCAACTGGCTGACGAGCCCTAACACGTCTTTTTAGCTCGTCCCACATGTGCTCAATGGGGTTCATGTCTGGGCTTCTGGCTGGCCAGTCCATAACTGTGATGTTCACATCCCGAAGATATTCCCTGACGATGCCAGCCGCATGGGCTCTTGCATTATCATGCATAAAAAGGAAATTTGGGCCCACATAGTCCGCGTATGGTATCACGTGAGGTTCTAAGCACTCACAAATGTACCTTTCAGCATTTAATGTTGGCAGCCGTGGTCCTGTAACAACCTCAAGTTGAGTTTTGCCGCTCGCGGATATACCGCCCCAGACAGTCCATGAGCCACCGCCATAAGCAACCCTCTCTTCAAAGCAGCATTGTGCGAAACGCTCTACCTTACTGTGTCCAATTTAAATGACTGCGTGCGAAATGATGGCGCGCTGTTCGGTGGGCTCGCGTTAGTTTGGGCCCATTAGCTGGCTTGTGTGGTACCATATCGCGTTCTTTTAACCTTCTCCGAACAGTTCGAGCGCTCACAGATACTCCGTGGAAGTCGCGAAGTTGGTTTTGTATCTCAATGGAGGTAAGGTGACGATTTCTCAAGCTGGTCGTCACGATGAATCGATCCTGCCTTTCAGTTGTGACCCGAGATCGTGGCCTTCCTTGGCGACGAACAAAGCCGCCAGTCTCTAGGTACCTCCGATAAACATTTCGGACCGCAGATCGACTTAAATTAAGTTGAGCACTCACGTTTCTTTCGCTGTGTCCGGCCTGAATAAGTGCCACAGCTTGGGCGGCGACTTCAGGTGAAGTATCCATAGATTATTGATAGAACCTCACCTTAATGTTAAGAATAAGTAATGTTTGTTGCAAAACCAAAGATATCAATCACTTTTTCAAGATTTAAATCCAAGTAAACCAATAAAACCAAGTTTTCTTAGTATTCGATTGTTTGATATCAACAAACAGGCTCCAAATTGTCTTTTGTTTCTTTAAATTCTGTGTTCGAAATTCAAAAAAAGACTATTGAATGAAATTGTGAATGTGCCGGGTTCAAAACTGCATAAAAACTTTTTGCTCGACCTAATATAAAATTTTAGCTAGGACCAAACGAAACTGAAAATACAAGGTGGGCCAATAGATGTGTCCAGAAGTGTATTAAGCCCACTTATACGCAGCTCGATAATATCCGCTTTCACCTCAATATTTAAATTAGCTTGCATTTCACAATGCACAACACCGCTAATAGATTAAAAACACTTCACTAACCCAAAATATCAAATTATTATCAACCAACACAACATTATATTTAGTCGCGGTGGATGGTGCATCTGTCTACTTTATAATTTATTTGATTTGTGTGGGTATAATCATAAAGTTTTACCAACTATGTGAACCAGACGAACATGACACGGAACTATCAATAGCGTGATTATTCGAGTACCTACTAAGCAAGTATGTGTGTGTCTAATCACTCATTAGAAAAAGGTCGTAAGTCAAACTAACCTACGAGCGATTACTGTGCGACCTGGCCTATGGACTTTTGCAGGTGAGTGTACATTTTGTTTAATAACAACCTATGGTCCTAATTAAGTATTACATAACGTATCCGCACAATTAACAAATTCCGATGGAAAATCTAGCTCTCTGACATTTGAAAATATTTTTCTATCTGCGTTTGATCTCTTTCCCCCCATTTTGCCCGACTAGGTACAAACTTTATTATTATATTTAGGCAAAATAACATTAAAATTAGATTTTACTGATATGGGATAATTATCTGACCAGTAGGTATTAACATACATTCATACATAAACAAACAACATTCTTCCCATGGTAGGCAGATACTACATAACGCCAGCAGCTACGATCCTGAAAAAAAGTATAATGTGGAGAAAGCTTCAGAACATCACAGGAGTTGACACTTTTACGCCATCTCCCCGTCGCATCACAAACTAATACGTGAAGATTTAAAACAACGCCATCTGTGATACATGTTGCAAACAGCTATCCTTCTCTGTGAGATAAAATTTGCTGGGCAACTAAAAGAACACGGGTGGGTTTGAAGTCAGTAAAAGTCTGACTCGCCCAGCTCAGCTCTGAGCGGGAGAAGTTATTTGATAATTTCCACCCAAAAAAAAAAGTTTGTCTCGCTCTAAAGGAACACGGGTGGGTTTGAAGTCAGTAAAAGTCTGACTCGCCCAGCTCAGCTCTGAGCGGGAGAAGTTATTTGATAATTTCCACCCCAAAAAAAAAAGTTTGTCTCGCTCTAAAGGAACACGGGTGGGTTTGAAGTCAGTAAAAGTCTGACTCGCCCAGCTCAGCTCTGAGCGGGAGAAGTTATTTGATAATTTCCACCCAAAAAAAAAAGTTTGTCTCGCTCTAAAGGAACACGGGTGGGTTTGAAGTCAGTAAAAGTCTGACTCGCCCAGCTCAGCTCTGAGCGGGAGAAGTTATTTGATAATTTCCACCCAAAAAAAAAAGTTTGTCTCGCTCTAAAGGAACACGGGTGGGTTTGAAGTCAGTAAAAGTCTGACTCGCCCAGCTCAGCTCTGAGCGGGAGAAGTTATTTGATAATTTCCACCCAAAAAAAAAAGTTTGTCTCGCTCTAAAGGAACACGGGTGGGTTTGAAGTCAGTAAAAGTCTGACTCGCCCAGCTCAGCTCTGAGCGGGAGAAGTTATTTGATAATTTCCACCCAAAAAAAAAAGTTTGTCTCGCTCTAAAGGAACACGGGTGGGTTTGAAGTCAGTAAAAGTCTGACTCGCCCAGCTCAGCTCTGAGCGGGAGAAGTTATTTGATAATTTCCACCCCAAAAAAAAAGTTTGTCTCGCTGTCCAACCAGAGAGAATTGTGTTTGTTTACGAGAAAGCTTCTATCACAAAATTGCGTTCTGTCGGATTAGGCGGCCTCCGTCACTCTATGTACTTGCGTGCTATAATTACCTACCGCCCGGCCGAGCGGTCTCGGGCCGTTTGCGGACCAAATTCAGTGCGGTTTTCGCAAGCGAAGCGCACGCAAGTTGTTCAATTTTAATCGTTCCATTCGTTTGTATGCGTACCTACGATGACGTCTGGTGCAACCATTTAAATAAAACACATGTAACTTTTAAAGATTATTTTTATTTTAGCTACACACTGACCTCTATAATTATGAGATTAAACGAACTTACCTGTAAGTGAAGTTCTATCTCAATTATACGAAGCTCCTTGTCCGAGACGGTTTAACAGTGTACTCTACGGCTTGTGCTCCGGCGTCGCCACAATATTTAAAGCTCCCATCCAAAACAAAAACTATCTTCGTATTTCCGAACGCACCTGTCAACTTCATTTCGTTTAAAGCACATTTCATGAACAACAAGGGTATGCTAGGTAGGGCAAAAATAACATTGGGAGGGAGTCCCGTCTCGGACAAGGAGCTTCGTATAATTGAGATAGAACTTCACTTACAGGTAAGTTCGTTTAATCTCATTTATACTCTCTCCTTGTCCGAGACGGTTTAACAGTGTAGATGTTTAAAGTTAAGTTGTGAATGAAAGGCGTTGTAATCAAAGAAAATTAATTATTATTTGGGATTACAAAACATAATAAGCATCCTAAACAATGAACACATGACTCACAGAAATAATATTAGGTACTAGGTTCTATTTACAGTACTACAAACAGCATTACTAAAAGCTAGGGGGTCTTCTGCTATTGGTCGATTATAAAACCTAGCGAAAGTTGAGGATGTCCCTGACCATCCTGCCGTCTTTCTAATGAGATCTATGCTAATACCAGCCCTAATTGCCGCTGAAGTAGAAGCATGCCTAGTGCTGTGTGCAGTAAATAAAGAAGTATCTAAACCCGCCTCACTCAATGTACTTTTGATCCATCTACTTAGAGATTGAGAAGAGGCACTATGATATGGTTTTTTGTATGTAATTATTAGGTTATCTATTTCTTTTCTTATATTTTTAGTAGCATTTAAATAAGACCTTATTGTGTGTACAGGGCAAATTTCGGGTTTACTAGTATAGTATTTTAAATGTAAACAGGGTTGAAGTGAACTTTTACTTGAAGTTTTAATATTGTCAGGTACTTTTATTTGTACTCCATTGGCTGAGAATTTTATATTTTTAATTTTTAATAGTGATAGTGTCTGAACTCTATGCCCTGTTGTTAATGCCAGAATTGTTGCTAGTTTTCTTGTTAAAATATCCAATGATAGATTCTCATTTGGCTACTTGGATGCTAAATAATCCAACACCAAACCCGGATCCCAAGTAACACTATATTTCGGGTTGGGAGGCTTCAGCCTGAAAACCCCTTTGAAAAACCTTTTTAATCTGTCATCTGAAGTAATTTTTGGTCCCATTAAAATAGAGAGAGCAGATCTTGTGGTATTTAAAGAACCATATGACATTCCCATATGAAAGTTGTCACTAAGAAATTTTAATATAAAAGGTATAGATCCTTGATAAGGTTCAATGTTATGAGTATTACAGAACTTCCACCATAATTTAAGAGAACAGTTGTATTGTTTGATTGTGTTGTTTGAGAGGGAATTTAACATTATCTCGAGAGCGGACTTCGGAGTTCCACGCCTTACAAATTCTTCGCTGATAGCAGCCCTGCAGCCAGGGTAAGATGCTGGTGCAGGGGATGGGGTTCTCTGTAAGGGGAAGTCAAAAGAAACTTGTTAGGTGGGAAAATAAGTAAATCCTTGACTAGGACTGGTTTAATGAGCGGAAACCACGGCTGAGAAGGCCAATAGGGGAAGACTAAAATGCCTTCAGCTCTATCTATTATTATTTTATTGATACATTTTAAGATCAGAGAAAAGGTGGGAAAGCATAGACGAAAAATTTTTTCCAGTCCAAAGTGAATGCATCAACTGCTATAGCTTCTGGGTCTCTCCTCAAAAACAAATCTTTCACATTTGCTATTTATTCTAGACGCGAATAGATCAATTTCAGGCTCCCCTAAGGTTCCTCTAATTTCATCAAAACATGTCGGAGATAACTCCCATTCAATATTTAATTTTCTAGACTCGGCATCTGCTTCGAAATTGTCTTTAGTAGTTTTATGATGCGAAAATCCAAATGTTTCTTTTCTCACACCATTGCCATAGCTCCCTTGTAATATCGTTAAGATGTTTAAACTGAACACCCCCCATCTTGTTAATATAAGCTACAGCTGTTGTATTATCCACTCTAAGTAATATTTCACAATTTTGAAAATCCTTAGCAAAGCACTGAAGTCCTAGAAAAGCGGCCTTTAATTCCAAATAATTTATGTGAAACTCCAACTCTCTGGAATACCAAGACCCAGAAGCCTTTTTTCCTTCACAGACAGCACCCCAGCCAGTACGGGATGCATCGGTATGGATTTCGGTTCAAATCCGCGCATGAGAATATTTTTTTTTCTTTATTTAATTTATTTATTTACCCTTTTTTTAGTTTCTTTAATAGGTGATTTTCGTTAATTATTATTTAAGAAATCAAATGGAGGTTTGTAATAAAAGCTAGGCATTTTGATAAACAATATTCATTTATTTTTCTAATTACATTTCTAGGAATTCATAGAATCTACTTACTGGTATAGTATACAGTTTTCTATCTGTGTTAAATAGGGGTTATTTACTTAGAATATTAACTAAACACAAAATAGATACCTACCTACCCTGGATGAAGTTTAGAACGTTTAACATTAGATAACGGTTCGTTTATAGATATTTCTAGAAACATAACTACAATAATTTATATTTCTTTAAAGTTGTGAAAACAAATTTTTTTTATACTCTGTATGACGCTATCGGAAAAAAGCCAGGTTAAAAATGAAATGTTGTCATTTGTACCTGTGAATTACAGAGAAAGAACCAACATGCTAAACTATAACGGTATAGCAATATACATCTTTCTCTTTTATCACATATTCTGATAACCCTTATTTAACACAACATTAGAAAAATATGTGAGTTCAGATGGTGCATCGTTAACACATTACAAGACTACGTCTTGTAAACAAGAGTAACTGGATTGATAATAATAAAGGTTGTTTGTTTTTGATTAACTACGAGATGATCCCACAAATATTGGGAATAATTAACACTTGCTCGTATTTATTCCAATGCAATTTTATCACATAAGTTACACAATCAATCTGCCGAGTAAATTGACTATTAATAACGTCACTGTCTGTCAGTCTTCTTGAAGTCAGCACTGAACGCGTACGTTGTCGCTCCGATTCATTAGTCTAAGCAATTGGGCGAGGGTCTTGGCGATCACATCATCATCAAATCACATCATCATCACCCGTCGCTTGATAACTTTCTATCCATCTAGGAACTGTTTTTCTCTGTAATGAAAATAATAATATTAGAAATACATTTAAAAAATCCAACTTGTAAATAATAATGCAACATGATTGCATCAATAAATAGGTATATGTGTAAGTAGTAACGTAAATCTTACCGTTATGCCCATATCTCGTGCTATTTTCTTTATGCTTTATTCCTGTTCCCAGAGAACAAAAATTTTAGCTTTCAAAAAGCTGTTAATCGAACCATACCATCGGTTAATACAATAAACTGGTCAAAAACTTAATAAATTGGATAATATTACGACGAAGATAATTACACACAAGCGGATCGGCTCGAAAACGAAACCATTTGAAAAGTAATTATACCCTCAATCACAGTTTAGTAAATAAGGCCAAGAAGTATTCTAAAATTACGGTAGTGCACAACAATCGGAATCAACAAATTCTATTATTCAACCAAACAAAAAATCTATGCTAATTTCAACCTTATCTTTTAGTTAATTGAGGAGTTGCTTATTGCATTTTGTAAAACAAGACGGTAAGGTGATAGTATTAAATATAACACGGAAGTTGAAATTTAAACCTTAATACCTAGAAGATTAGACCGTTAATAACCTTGTTTGATAAAAGTAGTAATGTTGTGGAGGTCAGATAGGCAGTCGCTTCATGTAAAATACTGGTATTCAGCTGCATCCGGTTAGACTGGAAGCCGACCCCAACATCATCATCATCTGCCTAGCCTTTTCCCAACTATGTTGGAAGCCGACCCCAACATAGTTGGGAAAAGGCTAGGCAGATGACGTTACTACAATTCAACGCCACATTACTCGAAAGATTTTGATACGTAAATGTTATACAACTTATTACACATTTTTGGAATGCTTATAATCTCCTTCTATCGTTTCATAATTAATATTACTTATATTGGTTTGATAAAATAAAATTAACAATTATAGTTTAAGATGATATGTTTTTAGGGTTATTTTTTTTAACGAGACATTTACCGCTGCTTGTTGCTGTCGAGATATTTGTTTATTAAGATCTTAATTATATTAGTATAAGCAAGGCAAAAAAAATTTGCTCATACTAGCCCTTTTTCTGACACAGTGCCAAAACATATCGCGATTTTTTTTTGCTCATAAAATCATGAGTATTATAAATAGTTCTTTGTGTATACTACTACGATAAAACTAGAGACCTGAATTTTCAGTAATTACGCAGGCATTGTATAAACACGGTATATTTCAAATTTCATTCAATTTGAACCAGTAGTTTAAGAATTATAACTAGTCAAAGTTTCTTAATTTTGTCACTCACTCATTGACTGACTGACTGACCGATCATCAAAACTCCAAGGCACTTCTAGCAGACATTGAAGCTTCAAATTTAGAATACAATTAGTGTTTAGTGTATAAATCAAGGAAAAACTAAAATATTTTGCAATTTCATTCCACTTTTCTAGATACACCAACTGCATAAATAACTTTGTAATCCCATATAAATATATAGTATTACAAAGTTACATATGCAGTTAATGAATCAGTGTACCTGTTTATCACTGCATAGTATAAAACAAAGTAGCTTCCCGCTGTCTGTCTGTCCGCATGTATGCTTAGATCTTTAAAACTGCGCAACGGATTTTGATGCGATTTTATATGTATAATACATGCATAATATACTTAGCAGAGAAACACTGATAATAGGTTTCTAATGTGATGTCGTAAATAAACACATTTTTTGCGCTTATCACGCGCAAAAGCTAGCTGAACCCTACGAGAGAGATCAAAATAATGTAGGCATTACCTACAGTATTGTACATCTTAAAAAGGTCTACAAAAAAGTTTGCGATGGTATATGTCTATCTCTTAGGGATAACTCACAATAACCATTTTTTATCCTTTACTTTTACGAGAAATAATGGCTTATTTACGAAGCGATTTTAAGCAATACAGCATTAATCCTTATCCAATTAAGTACCTTAAATACATTGTGCATTTAATATAGATCAATTTGGCCTTTACAGCATGTAATTTAAATGAATATTTTCGAAGATATTAAAGATTTCAAATGTAGGGACATAGCGGTAGCGCTGGTGAGTTTATTTAAGGCAACCACAGGATAGTCCGGATAAGTAGTCACGACTTCTCATCGTTTGGGGTGGGGTGTCCATTCGACCGAGCACAGCATCTCCCCTAAATATCTTAGTGTTACCCTGGACAGGTCTTTAACATTCAGCAAAAACTGCATAAATATCAAGCGAACTACTGGACTGGCGCAATCTTTTTCTGCGGGAGAATTCGCGTGCCCCATGTGAAGCCGTTCTGCCCATGCAAAGCTGGTGGATACAGCTTTGAATGAAACGTACCGGATCATCACTGGCTGGCTAAAACCAACCCCGGTACAAATGCTGTATCCACTAGCAGGAATAGCGCCACCAGTGCCTCGCAGAGCGGAGGCAAGCTCCAGCGAAAGAGCCAAAATGGTCTCCGACACACGAAACCCTTTGCACGTCAACATCCTTGTGCCACAAAGGCTGAAAAGTCGAAACAGTTTTTTAAAGTGTGTCTTTCCACTCACTGGCGAACCATCACAAGAGAGACTGAAGTTGTGGCGAGACAGTGCTTCCTTACCCAAACCGTTCGTCCCACCAGCTGGAGACCTCCCACCTGGACATGAGTTTCCCTCGGGTAACCTGGAAGTCTTTAAACAGACTCCGCACCCAGGTTGGCCGAAGCAAGGAAAACCTGTTCAGGTGGAGATTCATAGACGACTCCGCCTTGGAGTGTAAATGTCTACAGCACTTTATGATTAGCAGCGATCGCACGCGTTTATCGGGGCTCTCTAGCGAGAAAAATAACAATTATTCATACTAATATTATAAATTCGAAAGTAACTCTGTCTGTCTGTCTGTATGTTACCTTTTCACGCCTAAACCATTGACCGGATTTCGATAAAATTTGGCAGAGAGATAGATTGCATCCCGGGAAAGGACTTGGGACAGTTTTTATCGACATACCTCGCGGGCGAAGCCGCGGGCGGAACCTAGTGTATAATTGAATGTACCTAGATGTTCAAAGGTAACTTGTAAAATGGTCAACGGATTAGGTTAAAAAAAAAAGTTAAAAAGTTACCGGAAAGAAAAAAAAGTAGGACAATCTACAAAAAGAAGTGAGATGCCATCAAAAACATAACTTGTAAAAAAAGCCAAGTCTCGCAACTCAGTTCATCTACCATAAAAAGTTGTGAGATCCATGTAATACAATAGTACATTATGATACATGTGTGCTATGTTGATCATTATGCTCGAGGCGATAAGAAAGCCGAGAGTCTAATGATCAATTCACACGCGTTTCATACGACGTTTTTCAACACACTTGCAAGGAAAAAAAGTTATTTAAAAAAATCAAAAAACCCGACTGCGGTACAAAACTTAGGTAAGTTAAAAGAAACTGAAAAGCTAAAAACAAGCCCATTTTAAATTAAATAAAAGTTGGAAGCAGGCGGGACCCACATCATTTTTATTGTATTTTCAAATTCAAATGGGTCCCGCCTGCTTCCAACTTTTATTTAATTTAAAATGGGCTTGTTTTTAGCTTTTCAGTTTCTTTTAACTTACCTAAGTTTTGTACCGCAGTCGGGTTTTTTGATTTTTTTAAATAACTTTTTTTATTTCCAGCTTTTTAGTTTACAATTTTGAAAGATTTCGCAGACGATTTAGTTCTTAGTAGGTTTTTTTTTTGCGATTTGTCACTTCGAATTGCTTTTAAGTATATATGTTGTATATATTTTTGTAATCACCTTTTAAAACCCTTTATTTTGATACCCCACTCGATAGGTTTTGAAAAAAAAAATTAAAAAAATATATTTAATATGGCGTCCAGTAGTCGCCATATTGAATTTTCACTAACGTCATGTCTTTAGTGACACTCGCCGGACTAAGAGGAATCGATTAACGTGTGAATCATAAAAATCGGCCCAGGCGTTTGGTCTGTATAGTGCTTCAAAGGAACATATAAACATACATACATACATACATACATACATAGGCTGATGAACACATTACCACTCCTTTGCGTCGCGCAGTCGGGTAAAAAAACAGACTTGTATTGTTAAATATTAACTTGTTTGGAAAATGACGCGCTAGGTTTGTTTTGCCGCGCGCCGTGCTAGCCAGCACTAGCGATGCGCGCGCAGGTGTAAATAAAAGCACTGTCTCTTATTTTAAATATATTAGTCTATGTCACTGATAAAACCTGTAAACAGCCTATTGAAAAAATATAATAAACACAAAATAATGTTTAGACTGATCGTAGTGTTGTCGTATGTCAAATTGTAGTTTAGTTAGTAAGAAAGTACTATTGGCATAGAGAAATATACATTATTTCAGTAAGAATCCGCAATAATAAAACGCCAGTGAGGGTCTTTTCCGTTTGGTTTCGGAAGGGACTACGGACAATTTAAGGTGAATGGGTAGTTGAAACCGCGAAATTCAAATTTTCCTACGTTTTTTGCAATTTGCAGATCAGTGTCAGGTTGGGTACGGATTAAAATCACGAATTTTAAAAGACCGAATTTTAAAATACCTATGGACGAAATCCCGAAAATTGAAACGCCGAATGGTTGTTTGGTCGAAAGTTTAAAATCCCGAAAGTTCATTTGCCCGAAAGTTTAAAATTCCGAAGTTTAAAAACCCGAAGTTTAAAAACCCGAAGTTTAAAATCCTGAAGTTCAAAATCCCGAAATTGTCAAAAAATTATATTGTCATATTGTTGAAATTCTGTGTAAAGGGTTTAAAGTAACCTTACCATATCTAAACTCAGGGTGCCCTTCGCTCGCTCTTGTCTCCTATGTTGACGAAGCCCCGGTTCGCGGGGCTCTTATTTCTGTATTAAGGGTTTAAAGTAACCAAACCTAACCTCGGGGAGAACTTTGCTCGCTCTTGCATTCTGTGTCGACGAAGCCCCGCTTCGCGGGGCCCCTATTTCAGTGTACAGTGTACTTCCACACCCGGCGCTTTTTGATAGTAGCTATTTTTTTTTGAATAGAATAGACCCTTTTTATTAGTGTAAATTTGAAAACCGCAAAGTTCGCAAAATCATAGTGGCCGAGAAAAAAATCCCAAAGTTTTTTTTTTATCTACAAAAATATGTTGTTAGGCGTAGTCGACGGAGCCCCGCTTCGCGGGGCCCCTATTTCTGTCTACAGGGTTTAAAGGAACCTAACACGAAGGGGATGACGGGGGCTCGTTCGCTCGCTTTGCTCGCTCACTCGAGCCCCCGTCATCCCCTTCGAACCTAACCTGTCCAAGTCGGGGTGCCCCAAGTCCCGAGCTCGCTTCGCTCGCTCTTGCATCCTAAGTTGTCATTACAAATGTGTTAGCTACTAAGTAGCAAATGGGTTTGCCGGTTCTTTGTAAACACAAAACCGCCTACCTGTACTTTATATCCACCTTTTTGAGATTTGAACACTTTAAAAGTATCTTCACTCATTATAGCAACTACTCGGTAATAAGTAGCTAACAGTAACTACAAATTAATAAAACATTACGGAATAAAATATTTTTTCGAGATCTACCCCCGCTATAAAAATATTAAAACATGTTAAGCAGAATGCCCACCGTCATAACTGTGTTGTAGTGCCATCTATGAGTAATCGCGGGAACTACGTCGCCGCTCTTTGGGATTTCATCCATCGGTATTTCGTCCATTCGGGATTTCATCCATTCGGGATTTCGTCCTTTCGGGCATTTGAACATCGGTATTTTGTGTTTCGATATAACGACTATCGACATTTAAAACTTTCGGTATTTTGAATTTCGGTGTTATGGACGTCAGTATTTCAATCATGGGTATTATGAACTTTCGGGATTTTGGTACGTACCCGTCAGGTTGTATCTTGATCAAAATATGATTCGCGACAATAACAGGTACATATCTAGAGAATTATAATCATAACAATCATTAATATATCTTTCTAAGTTAGATTTCTACCACCAACCACAAATCTTTTATGGAAAAGTGTTACTGACCTGCAAATTGCAAAAAACGTAAGAAATTTGAATTTCGCGGTCTACCACTATCCATTCACCTTAAGGTGGATAATTAAAATTTTCTTACGTTTTTTGTAATTTGCAGGTCAGTATCAGGTTGTATCTTGACCAAATATCATTCGCGACTATAATATATAATGTATTTACATAGTTATAGTCATTAGAATAGAATCTTTCTAGTTAGATATTTCCCTAAGAACTTTTCCATAAGAAAGATGTATTAATGATTCGAATGATTACATTGTGTAAAGTGTAAAGTCGTACCTGTTATAGTCGCAAATCATATTTTGATCAAGATACAACCTGACACTGACCTGAAAATTGCAAAAAACCTAAGAAAATTTGAATTTCGCGGTCTACCACTGCGCATTCACCTCAAAATTGTCCGTGGTCCCTGTAAATAAATATTAGTTAATTTTGGGACCAAGGACAATATAGACTATTTAAAAAAAAAGTGAATTGATGAGATTAAAAAAGCTCGCATCTCCGACTAGTAAATAGTTATCTGTGGAAATAAAGCACACACTGCATTATGGACCTAAAAGCGGTTGAATAAGAGCCACTTTACGAGCAAGTGTGAAAAATCTTTTATGTTTAAAATACATAGATTGACTTGGCAATCGCACTGTGAGATACATTGTGTTTTCATGCGATGGCCAAGTCAATCTATTTATTTAAAACATAAAAGATTGTTAATATTGATATGGTCACTACAAGATGTTGTTAGGTTAGCTGATTACGTAATAACTTAAGACAGAAGGTCCCTTAAGTAGGGACTGAACCGACTTGGTATTACATGGATCTCACAACTTTTTATGGTAGAAGAACTGAGTTGCCAGACTTGGCTTTTTTTACAAATTATGTTTTTGATGCCATAATAATTCTGTACTAATATGTAACGGAAAAGGTTTCTTACCGCATCCTCTAGATCGATGTTATAAACATCTATCCGAGATGAAAATGATTTCTTGGCGGAATAATTATTCTACTTCACACTAATATTATAAAGGTGAAAGTTTGTGAGTGTGTGTGTTTATATGCTTGTTACTTCTTCACGCTCAAACGGCTGTACCAATTTTGATAAAATTTGGTGTGGAGGTAACTGACACCCTGGATTAACTTAAAGGCTACTTTTTATCCCGATATTCCCACGGGATCGAAACGTATGCGGGTGAAAGAGCGGGGCGCAGCTAGTATTGTATAAATTGCTAAACAGTAACATAAATGAAAATAAGGTATTATAGGTTTATTGAGGACAACTGTACCTTGCTTCATTTGCATTTCTTGATGTAGATGTAAAAAAAAAACCGGGCAAGAGCGAGTCGGACTCGCGCACCGAGGGTTCCGTAACATCCGGGTTTATGAATAAGGTTTATGTTTATGAAATTTAATGTTTTTTTTATTATTTTTATATTTGAGTTGATTGAATAAAATGTAAATTGCGGTTTACGATTTATGACGTATTAAAAAAAAAACTACTTACTAGATCTCGTTCAAACCAATTTTCGGTGGAAGTTTACATGGTATTGTACATCATATATTTTTTTAGTTTTATCATTCTCTTATTTTAGAAGTTACGGGGGGGGGGGGACACACATTTTACCACCTTGGAAGGGTCTCTCGCGCAAACTATTCAGTTTAGAAAAAAATGATATTACAAACCTCAATATAATTTTTGAAGACCTATCCATAGATACCCCACACGTATGGGTTTGACGAAAAAAAAATTTTTTAGTTTCAGTTCTAAGTATGGGGAACCCCAAAATTTATTGTTTTTTTTCTATTTTTGTGTGAAAATCTTAATGCGGTTCACAGAATACATCTACTTACCAAGTTTCAACAGTATAGTTCTTATAGTGTCGGAGAAAAGTGGCTGTGACATACGGACGGACAGACAGACGGACAGACAGACAGACATGACGAATCTATAAGGGTTCCGTTTTTTGCCATTTAGTAACGGAACCCTAAAAATGATTGAAAACTGATTGCCAGACTATTTTGAATCTAACTATCCGCTACGATTGATTAGTTACATTCCCAATAGCACCCCAACATAGTAGAAAAAAGATAAGACAGACTGATTTTGACTTCACAGTATTTATGGACAACTGTCAGCTTTATGTATGTACAAAAGTTCTACCTGCTATGGTCAAAGTAACAAGTCCTGTGTGGTGATGAGTACGTGCGACTTGTGTTAGTATATGTAATATCCAGCACACCTGACTTGTGGCATATGTAATAGCAAGCGCGACTGCTAAGCATCGGGACCTGGGTTCGATCGCCAGGTTAAAGGCAGTGTGTTTTGGGCTTTTCCATAATGGAATTTCTCAGAGCAGACCTGGATTTGGGCGCGATTGATGGCAATAGACTCGCCCCTATCTTAATAAATTGTGTAACTGTCAAAATGTCGATACACTACTTAAAGATTCTACTCTTCCTACCCTTACGGGGACTACCCCGTAAGGGTAGGAAGAGTAGAATCTTTAAGTAGTGTATCGACATTTTGGCGTGATGTCTTTTTTTTTTTTTGCGGATGGGAAATCATCAAATGACTCCTCCCGCTCTGGGTGGAGCAGAAGGGAGTGTCAGACTCTTACTGACTAAAACCCACCCGTGTTCCTTCCTTAGCCCTTTATGTTCCGGGCCAGCGGTAACCCTTTCGGACAATCCCGCTGACCCGGCAAGGCGTGATGTCTGGCATTATGTTTTATTTGAAGTTTTGTGGACACACACCGTCTTATTACAAAACGAGATCTAATTTTAGACCTAGTCTAAACCTTCAAGCCAGTTACTCTATTTTTAACTTTATTCCGACTAACGTAAAGTTCTTAATGCAAAATTGACAACTTAGACTCGGGTTTAACGTCAGTTTTTGTAATAAGAACTTTAGCTTCGTCGGATTATAGTTCGAAATTTAAAAATAGCTGGATGGTTTAAACCTGGATCTAAAGATAAATCTTGTTTTGTAATAAAGCCGTTAGAGTCGGAATAGGTACAACCCTGTGCAACCGCGGAGATGGTACGAAGGAAAGGAGGTATGATGGCAGGCTGTATGATGATGACGTGACGTAATTATCGTGTTCAGTGTTTTGTGATGGAGGAGGAAAAGAAACAATGTATATGTGCAGTAAGTGTAAGTATTACACATCTGCTGAAATAATTAATTTGTATCTAAAACCCTGATGATCTAAAAAAAAAAAATGTTTAAAATTTGCATAGAAAGATATAATGTAATTTTTATAAATATTCCCGATAGGTTCATTTTTTCTTACTGACTTAACGAAGCTGAGAGTCACTTGCACTGGACGTCATTGTTATATTATTTCTGTACAGCGGTGCTATTCTGTAAAAATGTCACCGTGAAAACTTAGGTGAAGTGAACGTGCAGTGAGCTGTCAATAGTGTCAATTCCTAGCAAAAACAAACTCACTTCACCTAAGTTTTCACGGTGAGATTTTTACAGAATCGACTGGCTGGACCCTTCTGGTTACGGAGCTCGAAATTTAAACTTTTACTGACGTTTTTACCCTAAAACAAGTTTTTAATGACATAACACAACTTTAAATACCCCCACGACCCATGTACCCTGCATGCATTCATAAGCATAATGCTTTGCGTGCGTTACATTGCGCACTACCTTAAATAGCGATTTTTCACACCAAAACTGATAGTCGTTTCCCAGCAATTATTATTTGCACAAAATTACTTAGTTTTATTTACAGAATGTGTAGTTGACGGCTATGGGATGGGTCTTTTTACACCCTGTATAAATAGAATTGGATTAGTAGGTACGTACATTACTCAAGAAAGTCGGAGCAAGCCAACTATATCCACTTACTATAATAGGCTGATCTCAATAAAATAAAAAGTTATATTACTTATTTAATTTTAATAGAATATTTTTAAAATTGTTTATTGTTAATTGAGGGGCCCGTGGCTAAATAATAACAGCCGCACAGGTCGATCGATCAGGTTAAGCTACGCTTGCCGCGGTTGGTCTGTGGATGGGTGACCATCTTTACATACCGTGACCCCTCCATGCCTCGGAAAGCACGTTAAGCCGTTGGTCCCGGCTGTCATTCGTGGATCTTTGACAGTCGTTACGGGTAGTCAGAAGCCCGAAAGTCTGACAACCAGTCTTACCAAGGGGTATCGTATTACCCAGTAACTGGGTTGTGGAGGTCAGATAGGCAGTCGCTCCATGTAAAATACTGGTATTCAGCTGCATCCGGTTAGACTGGAAGCCGACCCCAACATAGTTGGGAAAAGGCTAGGCAGATGATGATGATGTTTATTGTTAATTTGTGTCCTACATTTATTATAAGAATACATTTTATACTTTTTGCTGTGCCCTACAGGGTCCATAATTGTACCTTAGCTTTAAGCCATTGTAACACCTCTACAACATTATGGAATGCAAATAAATATATGAATAAGAATAAGAAAACTCTTTAGAAGAAGTACTGGCCATAAAAAAATAAACATTGCATGTCTGGCGAGATCCTGGTCGCCAGAGTCGACTCCAGAATCCTCAGGAAGTTCATCCGCACAAGGGTGGAACGGTTAGGGTGTGGGCTAGAATTCTACTGGGTGGAAGAACGGACCTCGTTTGGATAGGACGCAATTTAAATGCGGAACAATTCTGTGATGAAATTGTGCAATCTATGGTCATTTATGTTCATGCAAGATAAAGCGCGTGCCCATACAGCCAAGCTGGTGGTGAATGTGTTCTGCAAGAACAATTATATCACACTATTAGAGTGGCCTGCTCAGTCCGCTGATCTCAATGCCATAGAGCATGCGTGGAATTTGCTAGGGAGAAGAGCGTTCAGTACCCCAAAATTTGAACACGGAAGAAGAGCTTTTTCCGTGTTGTGCTCTGTGGCCACGCCACCGTTTATTTTTTTATTATGATATAATCTCACTGACCTCTATAATACAAGTACGCTGGACTGCAGACTATGGATGACAGATTGAAGCCATTTGATTTTCGCCATTTTGGCGCTGATAGCAATGTGAAGGGACCATAGAACTAATATTAGAGATGAGATATATCCTACGATAAAAAAATACTTTTATGAATTTTATCGACCGTTATAACCACTGAGAGTAATTTATTACTTAAGAGAATAATATCGGATCACTCCCAGTTATTTTTATGCTTCATTTTTAAGTAATAGTGTAATTGCTCTGCAAAAGTTAAGGGGCCGGCGGAGCATGCATAGTTCATACAAACGTAATATCAAAATAATTTGTAAATCAAACATATTTTTAATGTAGTGTGCATTTATTCCGATTGGATTTCAGAATATCTAGGTTCCCAAATATATATTTTGAATGGACACTGATTTAAAAACGAGTTATGAGAAAAATAAGTTTTCTATAGAAATTTAAAATTCAGTCTCGTCTTTATATAAGAGTCCTTTCAAAATATATATTTGGGAACCTAGATATTCTGTAATCTAATCGGAATAAATACACACTACCTTAAGAATATGTTTGAATTACAAATGATTTTGGTATTACGTTTGTATGAACTACGCATTAGCATGCGTAGTTCGCCGGCCCCCTATCTGAAAATTCATTAGGGCGCGGTCAGATCGCTATAAACTAGTGGATAGTGTCCTAGTAAGGTTATAGCGCATGACGATCAGATCAGTGAGCTTTAAATATGAGGATAGGCTTAGAACTTAGCCTAAAAACTACTATGGTTGAGCTAATATCTCCTGGCTCAACTACACTAGTTTTACAATCTGAACTGGGGTCACATTAGTTCGCAATATGAACTAAAAACTATGTTGCCATTTCGCTCTAACCTAGTAAATCAAATGGCAGCTGTATTCTTCGTGACTTTGTGTTGTCACTTTTGGTGTTCAATTTGGAAGAATTGAACCATGTAGGAAACAAAAAGCAACAAATAGCGTCCATACAAATTCAATCAAATTCACTCAAATTGAATGCCTAAAGTGAACCTTGTAACATTACCATGTAGTCATTACTAGCGGAAAGGAGAGGGATTCCATTTTCATTATTGCGTGCGTACTAATGGAAAAAAAACACAAGAAATAACAAAGTCTAAGTCAAATAATTTATTTCAAATGAAATAGACACTTTTGAACGTCATTATTTTATTTCAAATAAGGTCAATGGGGCGAAGACCGTCTGTAGGGCAAGACCGTACAGTAAGAAATACGAGGGAATCTGAATACTTACAAAGATGGCAACCCAAAATATATAAACGTCAAACTGTTTTAGTTTCTATTTTTTGACAACGGTGGCGCTCTATAAGACTCATAAAGAAAAAATGACATTTCAAATTTAGTCGGGTTGCCAACTTCAATTACGACCAGTACACGCTGTCGAAAAAAATTTTTTTAAGTGGTATTTTAAGAGTTTTCTAAGTATTTGTGTAGGTAAGTTCATTAATGATTAATATCTTTACCTAACTATTATTTTAGAATTGAATAAAACACGTTTTTCACGAAATTACATCTGATGAAAAAAACGTAACTTCAAATTTCAATAGTGGAGAAGTCCGTCTACTTCTTGGAGGCGAAGATCGGCATACGCCGGTCTTCGCCGATTCCAGATATCATAAACCTTTTAATACTAAACACATTTTCAAAATTAAATTATCTAATAGGTAACTGATTCCTATTGCCTAAAACTACTGCTTTCTACGATATTTGACAGTTTACTAGTAACTTGACATGTGTGAAAGTTCAATATAGAAAAAATATTAATATGAGCGTATACCAGGTATGGTATTTCATACTAACTTTCAAGCCCTTGTTTTTCGAAATGAACGAACCGATTTTAATTAAACTTGATACGCATAAGCAAGATACAAAGGTCTAAGAAGTTGCTTAAGAACATTTTCGAAATATCTTATTTATAAAAATATAACTGGAAATCTCTGTTTCTATGGAAAATTTAAAATTGGTCTAATTAGGCTGTAACACTATTTTTTGAAAATGTTCTTAAGTATTTTTTTAGACCTTTGTATCCTGCTTAGGCGTATGAAGTTTCATTAAAATCGATTTATTCATTTCGAAAAACAAGGGCTTGAAAGTTTGTATGAAATGCCGTACGTAGTAAACGCTCTTAAACAAAAAAAAATTTTGAGCTTCCTGTATGAACCATTTGTCTAGGCCCGACTACACTTGAAAATTTCTTTTGGATGACCCCTTGTTAGTTTATTCTTCAATATTACGTTTTATTGCTTTTTTCAGGTAATTCTATAGGGCAATTTAAGTACCAAAGAAAATCCAATAGAGGATCATACTCTAAGTAGAAATTGAGAGAAGCTATACAAGAAGAGCTATACTAGAAGCAATTATACTTTTGACTACTACTACTACTTACTACTTTTGACGTTCAAAATTTTCCTGTCTACGAATGATTTTAATTGTGTTATTAGACTGTAAGCTTTCTGTAAAAATATAATAAATAATAATAATAATTAGGCTGCCTCAATTTTTTTTTTTATAATTTTTTATCTTTGTCAGTATATTTAAATACGAGTTGCGTCTCATTTTTTCGTACTTTCGTTAATTAAATAAACTTTCGTGACTTCTATTTTCTAAATTTCTACCTGAAAATATTATTTATTATATTAAGTAGGTAGGTACCTAAATAAAAGTTGATTTATCAACAAATGCATTTTTTTTAAGTGATGAAATTGTTTTTTACCCCTGAATCGCGAAGTATGCCGAACTTACCCGACAAACGCTTCTTTTTGCAATGTATGCCGATTGGAAGCTTTAATAAAAATATCGACAGCACACATTGAACTGCTGTTGAAAGACACACGCGTACCCAATTTCTATATTCGTGTAAACCGTCGATTTCTACGTTTTATTCACATTAGACGGTTTTATCCGACATGGCAGTGAAATCCGTCTATTTTACCATTTTTTCAAAACTAGTGTCTAGTTTATAAACTGATAATGTATAAGTAAATCCGACAGTTTCTATTAATAGTCAACTAAATGTTTGATCACCCAATATAATCAAACTTGTCTAAAACATTATAGAAATGGGCAAATTTGGCTAATGAAGTAAATTTTTAATGAAGTATGCCGGTCTTCGCCCCATTGACCTTAGGTACATAGGCACTTTTGAACGTCAAACATACAATAAAATAGAATTGATTCTAGTCTTCCAAAAGGCCGTGTTCGTATGGAGAAAAGCGTAAGTGTAGAGTGTTTAACGAAACAGTCCGCAGTGAAATTGCTACAAAGATGATAATTCGATTTAGGACTCCAATTTTCCATTTTCATATTTTTGAGCCCTGCTTAGTTGATTTGGTGGGAAATCTGATATTAAGTATTTAATTAAAGTAAAACTGACTAAAGTATACAGTACATTGTAGATGACAAGTTTTATTTTGATGTTAGGTCTTTACTTCGGAAACAAGTACACATTACATAATTATAATACTATGCTTCCGCTCGCGGCTTCGCCCGCGAGATATGTCGATAAAAACTATACTCTGCCAAATATTGAAATCCGTTCAGTGGTTTAGGCGTGAAAATGTAACCACAGAGTACTTTTTTATATAGGTAAATGTAACATACAGACAGACAGACAGACAGAGTTACTTTCGAATTTACCTATAATATTAGTATGGATTTATCTGTTGAAATTAGAAACTAGTATTTGCTAATTTGTTTTAGGTAGGTAATCAAATTGCAGAAATTTCTGGCGACAGTAAATTTCTATTTGAAAGACGTAAATTTAATATTAACTGTCTGAAGAAAACTATCGACACATTATCGACATGGAAAATTTACAACCCTATTAAAATTATTGTATTCACTAAATGTGAAAACTGAGCCCTAATTACACTTAAATATGATGGGATATTAATGAAAACATTTATTCTAAATATAAGATACCTAGTAATAAAAATGCTCACATAAGCAATCGAAACATTTATAGTCGTAAAATTCACTTACTTGTGAAAGGTTAATCCGCTGTCTTTTTGGCAGCGAGTTTTACAAAATCCGCATGCTTTCATAATAAAAATGTTCCAAATATCACGTAGTAAACACAAAATACACAAATAAACTAGTTTTTCACGATTTAGACCTAAATCATCAGAGACGAAGTAAACAAATCAACGTCTATTTGAAAGAACGTGTCAATTTTAGTTCCTTGGGGCTACGAGCGGGGCGCTTTGAATCGGCACAAAAAACAACTGTCATTTCGTAGAGTATCGTTAGTCCAGCGTACTTGTATTATAGAGGTCAGTGTATAATCTATTTTTATGTACGGCTGACGGCCATGACGTACATACATTGTTTTTGAATGTACGACTTTTGTTTTAAAAGAAAAAAGTAAATTAATGTGGCGTTGCTGCGGAGAATTCTCTGTAGCCACGCCACCTGTAATCAATATTTGTAGATACAATTTTAGCTATTTCTCTGAAGTTATGTAATGTACGAACGCTGTGTATTATGTACACACCATAAGTATGAAAAAATATGTTAATTCTAAAGTTTAATTCTAAACTAACAAATTGTCCCATGTAGTGTATTAAACAAATTTATTTTAGCGATTACTTCAGATTGACAGGAAATTAAAATAAAACTCAACAGTTTTCATAAATAGAAGTTATTTATTATAAATCCGTGATAGCACAATTTAAAAAAAAAATTAACAGAAAATCACTCTCAAACAAAGAAAAATCGGTAAAAAATACATTACACCAGATTTACAGTGTATTTATGTATCTACATGTTATTATATTATTATTGTAAATTTAAAAAAAAGTCCGCGTTAAATAGATCCTGAAAATACAGATATTTTTTCGAATTGCGAATCACTTTAGTAGTCATGTCGTCATAATACTCTCATTCTGAATTACGACGGTAACAATATGTTTTATAATGACCCAATCCTCCATTTTCATTAAGTAAGATATACATAGTTAATAAATACAGCCATGATTAAAAATAATATAGATACTGGGCACCATTTGGTTATAACAGAAAATAAAGAAACGAGTAAGTAATAGATAATAACACATTTTGATTTAAAAACGCAATTTTCGACATATGTCACTTTGCTCTCATAAATTTAACAGGTGCAGGGGCTTTTAAATTCTTGGCTAGCTTATAGAAAGAATAACAGGGTCTAGGCTTATAAATTGTGAAATAAGCAATTAATAAGCAATCTTTGGCCCATGAAAATTTCAGTAATTCCACATAGTTACTACTCTACAGAGATTGACCAGCCATTCTGATATCAGAATGGTCGGTCAATCTTAAATGTTTTAATTCTTTTAACAGATAAAATAAGCAATTCTCTCATTATGGTAAGCAAATATAAGCAATTGATAAGTAATTTTTAAGCACAATTCCAAAGCTAAATACGACTGTTGCCCGGCGATTCTGACGTTGACATATAAAGACGGTCCGTTCGCGCACTGCCTTCGCTCTCGTCAGACTCCACTCCGTTCTCAATGCACGCAGCAAATTGTCACTAAGGTGCAAATTGCGCATCTACACAGTGTGCATTCGACCAATAATGACTTATGCCTGTGTAGTCTTCGCTCACGCAAAGCTCCACCATATCCATAGGATGCAGACCCTCCAAAACCGTTTCCTCCGAAAGGCTACAGAATCCCTATGGTTCGTCCGTAATGAGATCCTCCAACTTGACCTCAAAATCCCCACTATCCATCAATTCATGAAACGCCTCTCCAAGCGCTTCTTCGATACCGCCGCCAAACATCGCAACGCTCTGGTTGCCGAGGCCGCCAGTTATACTCCCTCCAAAATCAGTAAATGTCGCCATCCAAGGCATGTTCTCACCGACCCTGATGACCCCATAACTCTCCTCCAGGAGAGCAATGGGGCAACCAGTACAGTACACAAAAACAAAAAACCGTCATACCGACCTCGCCGACGAGGTCCTTCGCGATGCCCCCAAGTAAATGCCCCCCCCCCCCCCCCCCGACCCTTGCTCGATGTAGTGCCAGCCCGCGCCGCAGCTGAGCCTGTAGAATTAAATTCCCGACTGTGACCTCTGAGTTTGTTTCGGCCTTTCTTCTCAGAGTAGTCAGATAGGAAAAGCCGATCTCATCAAGCTTAAATAATAATAATCTAATCCAGCCTGTCCCATCTTGCTGCCCTCTCCCCAGCGACGCCCTAAGCTGAGGTTTGTACCCCACAGGGGGTGCCCTTAGCGTGTAGTCGCTTAGTATAGTAGATAATTGGCCCTGGCTGGACGCTTCGAGTTTACTTAAGGCAACCACAGGATATTCCGGTTAAGTAGTCACGACCTCTCAAGGTCAACTACGAGATGCCATAGTCAAAAAAAAAAACGACCGGGACCAGTGTTAGATAAGCGACACAGCCGAAAACAACCGAAGCTATCTTCAAGTGCGACTTAAAGCGATCAGTAGTACAATTGTGTTTTGTAATTAGTGTGTGTTCAGTTGCTATTAATGAGATTAAAGTGTCATTTTTTTGGTTATTAAATCGGCAGTTTTTATTGTCACGAACCCGAAGCTCGTAACAATACATTAGTTTAATACACCATATGGGACAATTTGTGAGTTTAGAATTAAACTTTAGAATTAAAATCATTTTTCATACTTATCGCGTGTACATAATACACAGCGTTCGTACATTATATAACTTCAGAGAAATAGCTGAAATTGTATCTACAAATATTGATTACAGGTGGCGTGGCTACAGAGAATTCTCCGCAGCAACGCCACATTAATTTACTTTTTTCTTTTAAAATAAAAGTCGTACATTCAAAAACAATGTATGTACGTCATGACCGTCAGCCGTACATAAAAATGGATTAAATCATAATAAAAAAATAAACGGTGGCGTGGCCACAGAGCACAACACCTTTTTCCTCGTATTTCTAGAGTAGGTACGAAGCGACATTCCACAGGTGACAATAGACAACCTGATACACATAAAGCTGCACTATTTAAAAAGCCATCTAACTGGTGAAGTTGAGCAATTGATACAGAATACTCCAATAACTGATGCCAATTACAGTCAGTGCTGGGATCTATTAGACAGGCGATACAGTAATAAAACATATCTCGCCAACTGCATCTTGAAACGGTTATTTGGTATCAAACGTGTGCACGTCGAATCTGCGACTTCATTAAAGGAGCTTTCAGACACCACCAATGACTGTTTAAATGCGTTAACAAACTTAGGTATAAATGTGAGTACAAGGGGTGTTATTATCATACATATAGTGACATTTAAATTAGATCCTGAAACGCGTAAGCAATGGGAATTAAGTGTCAGTAGCAGCGATTACAGCAATGATTTTCCTACCTTTAATCAATTTCAAGTATTTTTAGAGCAACTTTTTCGCGCGTTTGAATGCATAGAACCAAAAAAGGGTTCAGGTCACCAGGTCAATAACCATAATACGCCTAAAACATTGTTAGCCACAGACTCATCATCGCCAATGAAATGCGAATATTGCTCAGAGGGTCTTTGTTAAGCTATGTTTCTGCAAAAAGTTTGCCAAACAATCTCTCGAAGCTAGACGGGATTTTGTTGGTAAGAACAGAATTTGCTTCAACTGTTTAGGCAGTAACCATACTGTTTACAACTGCAAGAAAAATACAAGTTACAGAGTTTGCCAGAAGCGTCACCATTCCTTGCTACATTTGGCCTATAAAAGGCCAAGACCCTGAAGCAAAGCCAACTACTGAGTGCTAGTCCTTCAACCAGTACTACCCAGGTAGTGTCCTGCTTATCTACAGGGAGAGTAGCAAATCCCAGTCAGGTTTTATTAGCTACTGCGCTAGTAAAGGCCTCGTCAAAGGCGGGTGAATACCACAAGGTTCGCAGGCTTGTTTCATAACAGAGGCCACAGTGCAGTATTTTAGCCTGAAAAAGATCCCAATTCAAAGGCTTGTGCGGGATTAGGAGATAATAGGTCAACCATGACAAAGTACATGGTACAATTAACGATTAAATCTCGTGTCGATCCTAGCTTCAAGTTTCCATTAAGTGCTTATGTGTTAAAGAATATCACCTCTTACCTACCTGAGCGAAGTCTTCATACAGACACTTTCGACTGGTTAGGTATAAATAACCTATGTTTAGCAGGTCCGGAGTTCAAAACTCCCAACAAAATCGATATTCTGTTAGGTGCTGATGTTTATAGCTGCATCATTAAGAAAGGTTTAGTGAAGAGTCCTTCTGGTACACTGATCGCACAGAGCACTACCTTAGGGTGGGTTCTGTCGGGTGCTGTTGGTCCTGGAGACACCACTAGTGCAAATAGTAATATAAATAACATAAATGTATTGCATTGCAAGGTTGAGGATTTTTTAAGAAAATTCTGGGAAGTAGAAGAATTTAGCACTAATAAAAAGGAAATAAATTTTTATTAGTGCTAAATTCTTCAACACCAGAGGAGAAGAAATGCGAAGAGTTTTATAGTGAGACCACTAGGAGAGATAGCAATGGCAGATACATAGTTAGGTTACCTTTCCAAGATGAAGATCCTCCTTGCAAGGCGGGAAATTCACGTGGCATAGCTAATTTAAGGTTTAAAGCATTAGAAAGAAGATTAATAAAGAACAAATATTTAAAGGAAAAGCACACAGAAGTTATAAATGAATATTTACAGTTAAGACATATGAGGCACGTGAAAGAAGATAGTAAGAAGGAAGTAGCAGTGTATTTGCCACATCACACAGTCATTCGGAACGACAGGACCACAACTAAAGTTCGTGTTGTTTTCAACGCCTCTGAAAAGAACAGCAACGGAGTGTCACTTAATGATACGCTCACGGTTGGTCCGTCACTGTAGGCTGATTTACGTCACACGGTTTTAAGATGGAGGATTCATCCCATAGGACTTGTAGCGGATATTATTAAAATGTACCGCCACGTTAGGGTAGCACAAGAAGATGCCATGTTCCAAAGGATACTCTGGCGTGACAGTCCAGACAAGGAGATCCAAGATTACGAACTTGTAACCGTGACCTTCGGAACAGCTTCTGCTCCGTATCAAGCAGTCAAAACCTTGCGTCAGATCGCAGTCGATGAAGGCACAAGTTATCCACTTGCTGCAGATAAAGTTTTAAATTGCTTCTACATGGATGATCTAATGACAGGATGTAATAGTGTAGAAGAAGGCATAGAAATATATAGGCAAATGATAGAGTTATTAGGAAAAGGTGGGTTTATATTACAAAAGTGGAACAGCAATAGTCTAGACTTTCTGAAGAGAATAGATAAACTTCAAAGAAATAAAGTTAAAATGCAAATAGATCAAACAAGAACAACTGAAAATAAGGACAACATAATAGAACAAGGAGATATTATTCAAAATTATGAATTAGAGAAAAAAGAGTACATAGAAGAGAAGGGATGAGAAATCAAATTAGATAGCACAATCAAAATTTTGGAACTTACCTGGAACCGCAACGAAGATACCTTCCAATACTTGGTGAATCTTCCTCCGCCAACGACTGCACCTGTAACTAAAAGATCAATTATTTCGGACATAGCTCGATTGTTTGAGCCACTAGGCTGGTTAGCTCCTAGTGTGGTTTTAGCAAAAACATTCAACCAAAAATTATGGCTTGCAGGTGTTAGTTGGGATGAAGAACTAAGCACTCAGTTAATAAAGGAATGGAATATTTACCGTGATAAGTTGTCACAACTTAGTAACGTACGGATACCTCGTTGGCTTGGCACTAAGTCAAACGATGATCTTGAACTGCATGGCTTCAGTGACATCTCCAAAACAGCATACTCAGCCGTTATTTACTTGCGGATAGTAGATAAGGTCGGTAAAATCCATATTTCGTTGTTGGTTGCAAAAACCAGAGTGGCTCCCATCAAACAAATTAGCATTCTTCGTTTAGAGCTGTGTGGAGCAGTTCTACTGTCAAATCTTCTGACAGAAACAGCAGATGTTTTAAATATTTCAAGGGACAGAATCAAGGCTTGGACAGATTCTACCGTGGTGTTAGCTTGGCTCAACAGCCATCCAAGCAGATGGAAGACGTTTGTAGCCAATCGTACCTCTGAAATATTGACCAACATGAAAGCATCTCAATGGTTTCATGTAAAAACACAGGATCACCCAGCAGACTGCGCCTCTAGAGGTATACTACCAAGTGCACTTATAAACAGTAGCTTATGGTTTTCCGGACCACCATTTCTCAACCAAAAATATATAGTACATAAAAGGCCAAATGAGTCGAATACTGACTTAGAGGAAACAAGAAAAGCTCACATTGCGATAGTTCCAGAGTGTTCCATGTTCGAACGTTATTCCTCATTGCAAAAATTAGTTAGAATCATTGCTTACTGCAGACGATTTTTTAAAACTAACACATTTAAACCAAAATATTTACAGAAATTAGAATTAGAAGCAACTTTAGAATGTTGTATAAGACAAACACAAAGAGAAATATTTACAACAGAATATTTACAATTACAAGAGAAAGGCTATTTACAATTAAAATCTTGATGACAAGGGCATAATCAGAGTTCGAGGTAGACTTGAGAAGGCTCCATTTAGTGAACAGATAAGGCACCCAATAGTACTACCAAACTCTTGTCATCTGACAAACCTTATAGTGGCAGATGCTCACTTAAAAACCTTGCACGGGGGTCCTCAGCTGACGCGTAGCATGAACACTTCTATCTCTACGAAGAGAAGACATTGCTTTCTATACAAAGTGACATTCCTTTTCTTCATTTTTGACATACCGCCTAGAAATCTTTCTACAATCTGCCATTTTGTCTTTAGTTTCTAACGATATTTGTCTAGGTCCTTTTTTATGTAGACTATTTCAGAAGAAAGTTTTCTATCTCAAATGTCAAAATCACACTGACAATTGACAGTTGTCTAAGGTAGTGAAGAGATTTTGTAATCGCTAAAGACAGTAGAAAACGTTCTACTCGACGGCCACAAAATATATACGGTTATTTACAAAATCCCACAAAAAAAAAACAAAACTCCCAAAGTTCCACTGTCAAAGATCCACGAATGACATTCGGGACCAATGGCTTAACGTGCTTTCCGAGGCACGGAGGGGTCTCGGTATGTAAAGATGGTCACCCATCCACGGACCAATCGCGGCAAGCGTAGCTTAACCTGATCGATCAACTTGTGTGGCTGTTATTATTTGGCCACAGACCCCTCCTTATAATGTGACTTAATATCAGTAAAAATTAAGAATCAAAAAGAAAAAAAATCGTATGACAAAACAAAGAATTCTGTGTCAAATTAAGTAAAAGAGCGAATTTCGTGAAAAGTGCAGTTGACTCTTTCTACTTTGCTGCCGTCGTACTGTCTACACGGAACGTCATCTTTGTCTACTCTTCCGTCGACAAACCGGTGCTCATCGCGAGTCAGAAATTTTGTCAAACATCATGTGCGTGCACAAATGTGTAATATGGCGCTAGCATCAAGAACCAGATGATGGGTTCTCTTCCATCTGTAAGGTATTCTCCAGCGCGACCGTTTTTGCATAGTGGTGTTGACTATGCCGGTCCTATAAATATTAGGACAACGAAAGGTCGCGGACACCGTTCGTACAAGGGCTACATATATTTGTTTGTGCGTATGTCCACCCGTGCTCTTCATTTAGAAATCGTCAGCGACATGAGTACAAGCCTTTTTAGCTGCCTTTAGACGTTTCGTGTCTAGGCGAGGTCATTGTGCCAAAATATGCAGCGACAATGTCACAATGTTTGTTGGGGCCTCCAGAGAATTGCAACAATTGTCATCTATTCAGGCATCAATAGCAGAACAAGTCGAGGCTAACGGAACTGAGTGGCACTTCATTCCCCCACATAGTCCTAATTTCGGCGGACTTTGGGAATCAGGGGTGAAATCTACAAAGTTCCACCTTAAACGGGTAATTGGTGATGCTACCTTGACGTACGAGGAAATGAGCACACTTCTCAATCAAGTGGAAGCTTGTCTGAACTCGCGTCCAATGAGTGTCCTTAACGTTACTGACCCTGGTGAAATGTTACCCTTAACTCCTGGACATTTCCTGATCGGAGAGCCGATAGTCAATGTACCAGATGATAGAGAAAGTACAAATGTCAGTTATTTGTCGCGGTGGAAATTTATTCAAGGGATGGTACAGTCATTTTGGAAACGCTGGTCCCAAGAATATTTGTCCAATCTTATGAACCGGTACAAGTGGTCTTCAAAGGTTCCTAAGCCAAAAATTGGAGACATTGTTTTAATTAAAGAAGACGATTTGCCGCCAAGTCGTTGGTTGTTGGGTCGCGTAATAGAGAAGCATCCTGGTGATGATAATATCACCCGTGTAGAGTCACATTGCGCACTAAGACCTCTACTATTAAGAGGCCAACATGCAAACTTTGTATTTTACCGGTTGCAGATCAATTAATTTATTATTATTTTTTAGCAATCTCTCATAATGTTAGTAGTTTAAGTTATTAGAATGTAAGTTTTTATCTTGTTAAAATGTTTAAGATTTTAGTTCAAAACTATAAGACCAAATTGTTCACTGCCATTTTGGACCCATAATGTAATTCAAGAAGGACAGGAGGAATGTTAATGATCATGCATGATCAAAAGCCGCTCATCAGTTCAACAAAATACTTTGTATTTGACAAGAGTTGTACAAGACGTAACTACATAGATGGCGTTGGCGTCGAATTAGAACTCGCAAGCGTTGTGTTACAAAGATTTGGTGGGGCTCTTGTAAATTTTATCAAATATATTACTATCTATAGAACAGTATACAGTTTGGTTGTTTTATTTAGATAGTCAACCCTACTAGTATACACATAAGGTCAACATTTAAGTACTGAGTATCATTCTTGGTATTCGGTATTTAACAGCTAGTGCTAAATTTTACAAAGTCTAGGACTAAAACTAATAATTTTTGCATGCAATAAACAGAAACCCTGCTATTTTAGGCAAAATCATATTTATACTTCCTGCCCTTATCCCATGTAACTTGGGGTCGGCGCAACACGTTTTCTTCTTCCATTCTCCCTTGTCAACCGTCACGCTATCATTCACTCCCTTCTCTTTCATATCACTCCTCACACAATCCATCCATCTTTTCTTCGGCCTTCCTCTTCATCTCCATCCATCAACATGTATATTCATCACTCTTTTAGTCACATGCGTTTCTTCCTTTCTGTTCACATGCCCATACCAAGCCAAACGATTTCCTTTCAACTTTTCTGTCACTGGCGCCACTTTCAAACTTCCTCTTATATATTCATTTCTTACTTTATTATCCATTCTCGTCACTCTACATATCCATCGCAACATTCTCATCTCCGCTGCATGCAATGTTTTCCCGTCCGTCTTCTTCACGGCCCAGCATTCAGACCCATAAAGTACGACAGGCCTTATCACGGACTTATAAATTTTGCATTGACAGCTTTTTTAAGGAAAATTATGTGTAAGGCCTTATTTCCGGGGCCCCGGTGTGGGCGCGTTCACTGCGGCGGCGAGCCACCCACTACCTGAACACGCTCAACAGAAGGTGGTAGCCGTAAGGCTTATCCGGGACTACCGCACGATCTCGGGCGAGGCGGCAAGCCTCCTTGCCGGACTGCCGCCATGGGATCTGGAGGCGATAGTCCTCGCGCACCTGTATGAGTGGCGCGCGGAGGCACTACGCCGGGGGGAAACTCCGCTTCCGCGGCAAATCGCTGCGGAGCGGATGGATCTCCGGCGCGACCTCATGGCGAAATGGAAAGAGCGACTGTCGCAACCCTATCGCAGGCAACGCCACGATAGCGGCGATAAGTCCCCTCTTTGAGGAGTGGCTAGAGAGGCGCCACGGCGCCCTCACCTATCGTCTGACGCAGGTCCTCACCGGACACGGATG
Organism: Mesoligia furuncula; assembly: GCA_916614155.1. Taxonomy (NCBI): domain Eukaryota; kingdom Metazoa; phylum Arthropoda; class Insecta; order Lepidoptera; family Noctuidae; genus Mesoligia; species Mesoligia furuncula. The sequence goes on from OU744790.1 coordinate 34,731,030, forward strand.
TTTCAGGAGGTTCCTGCACATCATCAGGCGGGAGGAAACGCCCGGGTGTCACCATTGCCAGGATCGCCCAGAGGACACGGTGGAGGTATGCTCTGCTTGGGCGGAGCACCGGCGTGTCCTCGTAGAGGCGATCGGCAGTGGCGGCGGTCTCTCGCGTCCGGCCCTGGTGCAAGCCATGGTCCGGAGCGAGAGGGAGTGGGAGGTAGTAACCTTCTTCTGCGAAGCAGTGATGCTAGCGAAGGAGGTGGCGGGATGGATGAGGGAGAGAGCCTCCCGTCCCAGCCGCCGCGGGAGATGCTCCGGGCGTCGGGAGCCAGGAGACGACACCGATCAGGACCCGGCCCGTGCCGGACGGCGCGTACGTGTTCCACGCGCGCCTCAACTCATTGAGGCGCGCGTACATACATGCGTACATAGTGACCGTACACACTGTAAACTCCTTTTCACATTTTTACAATTAAAACTAACTAGCTTGCTGCTTTGTGTGTGATCCATTAATGCTGACATCTATTGTAAAAATGTGAAAAGTAGTTTACAGTGTGTACGGTCACTATGTAAGGACGCGGACTTGATAGCTCTTCAAGAGACATGGCTGATGCCCCAAGATCTGCCTTTCCTCGGTACCATCGATAATAACTTCAGTTATATAGGAAAGTCAGCAATGGATTTATCATCTCGAGTGAGACGTGGCCGACCTTTCGGAGGGGTCGCTATCCTATGGCGTAAAAGTGTTTTTACAAGTGTGTCGGTGGTGCGAGAGTGATCGTATTACGGCGATTAGAGCGGTAACAGGTATGAATTGTGAAGTTGTAGTTATTTGTGTGTAGGTACATGCCTACGGACCAATCTGACAATGTAACAATATTTACGAACTGTTTAGGAGAGATTAGTGCTATTGTACACCAAAGTAACGTAGAATCTGTATATATTTTAGGTGATTTCTATGCTCACCCTACTTCTTCATTTTGTGACGAATTACTTGAATTTTGCGATGATAATAATTGGATATCTGCTGACATTGCTATGTTGGGTAGGTCGTCGGGTACCCATACATTCTATAGTGAAGCTCACGGATGGCGCTGGTTAGACCATTGTATAGCAACGGAATCAGCTTGGCAAACAGTAACCGGTATTAGTGTTCACTATGGAGTGTATTGGTCTGACCACTTACCTGTAATAATTAATTGTAACCTTGACATAATTAAAAAGAAGTGTGTATGTGACAATTTGTATAATAATGATGTTATTTGGGGTGATAGGGAAGCTGACGAAATTGACATTTATTCTGACTTATGTAATGCTAAGTTAAAGGACCTTGACTTTCCCAGTGAGTTGAGTGAATGTGCAGACAGTTTTTGTAGTAATGCTGAACATAGACCAATTATTGACAAGCTGCATTCTGCGGGAAGCTTCTATGCAAAGCAAGAGAGTGAGAAAAAATAGAAGGGGTAGAAGTGTGATGGGGTGGAATAAACACGTGAGGGTTGCACATAGTCGGGCTAGGCAGGCGTATCACAGCTACGTAATGCAGGGCAAACCTGATAGTGGACCTATTTATGACGACATGTATCTCACTCGTAAAATCTTTAAATCTAGACTTAAGTATTGTCAGAACCATCAAGACCAGCTTCGGATGGATATATTAGCCTCACATATTAGAAGTAAAAAATTTCGTGCTTTCTGGAAGTCCACGAGGAGGTTAAATAGTAGAGTTGGCTTGAGCCCAAAGATATTGCTTACCTTTTTAAGAACCATTTTAAGGTTGAGCCACTCCTACCTGCCGATGCTGTGACTGCAGATGGTGAGGCCGTGGTTGCCCGTGGGAAACCAATCGGTTTTACTAGCAAGAATGTGAAAAATATCATCTTAAACATGAAAAGAGCCAAATCTCCTGGCAATGACGGTCTCAGCATTGAGCACTTACAGCATGCGGGTAATCACTTGTTTAGAGATTTAGCTATGTTATTTACATTCTGCATACGCCACTCATATTTACCCTCTGAATTGACGGAAACCGTTGTGGTGCCTATAGTAAAGAATGCCACGGGGGATGTGTCGGATAAGAATAACTATATACCTATCTCCTTAGCTACGGTGATGGCGAAGGTCTTCGATGGGTTGCTAGATGCTCAGCTTAGTAAGTACATCACCTTGCATGATGCGCAGTTTGGGTTTCGTGAGGGCTTGTCAACGGAGAGTGCTATTTTGACACTGAAGCACACGGTCTCATATTATGTGAAAAGAAGCACGCCTATCTACGCATGCTTTCTGAATCTATCGGAGGTTTTCGACCTAGTCAATTATAATAAGCTCTGGGCTAAGCTTGGGGAGATTGGTGTTCCCGCCGAACTTATAAATATTTTCTCCTTCTGGTACAGTCACCAGAAAAACAGGGTCAAGTGGGGAAATGTGTATTCCGACGAATATTCATTAGAGTGTGGAGTGAGGCAGGGGGGACTAACCTCTCCAAGACTTTTTAATCTTTATATTAATCAGCTGATCGGAGAGCTCAGCAACAGCCATGTCGGATGTCACATACATAACGTTTGCGTGAATAATATCAGTTACGCGGACGACATGGTGTTGCTGAGGAGTCCATCTGTTGGTGGACTGAGAAAGCTGCTCAGTATCTGTGAGTCATATGCGGGGGACCACGGCTTAAAGTACAATGATAAAAAGAGTGAGTATATGGTTATCAGAGGTAATAATAATAAAGAACCTGAGCATATACCACCCGTCTACTTAAACGGAGTATCTTTGAGTCGTGTCTCCCAGTTTAAGTATTTGGGGCATGTTGTAACTGAGACCTTAAGGCCTGAAACTGCGTTAAGCGGGCGCCCGCGACGGGCAACCATCGCGTGTCTATGCGCGTGGACACGCGGGTGGGCTCCGTTGGAACGCGACGGTCCCCGTAGCGGGTACCCGTTGCGGAGACCGGATTATTTTATTTACGCAGTGTCGCTAGTTCAATTTTAACCCCGTTTTTTAGCCCCGTTGCGTGGGTGCGGGGCGCGCCTCCCCGTGACGGACGCCCGCGCGGGTCCCCGCGACGGAGCACTTTTGTATGAAACCGCGCGGGCGCCCGCTTAACGCAGTTTCAGGCCTAAATGATGACGCAGATATTGAACGCGAGCGGAGGGCATTGTCGGTGCGCGCGAACATGTTGGTGCACAGGTCTGCAAGGTGCACAGTACAGGTAACGATAACTTTGTTCAGAGCCAAAGCTTCGATACCTGTGGACCAACTTCACGCGGCGGGCCTACAATGCCCTTAGGGTTCAGTTCAACAACGCCTTTGGGTTCTGGTGCGACTTCCTCGATTCTGCAGTGCCTCGGGGATGTTTGCAGACGCGGGTGTGGATGACTTTTACGCAATAATGCGAAAAAAGGCCTCACTGATGCATCGAATTAGGAGTAGTGGCAACGGAATCCTAAAGATGATCGCTGAAAGACCTGAGTCAGCTGTGTGGGATAGGTTTATAAAACTGCATATAGGTAGGAATACATAGCATAAAAAGATTGTAATAATTTAGGAATTTATAAATTTAATGTTGACATTGATATTGACATGACATTGACATTGTTGACATTGGTATTTTTGAATTTTAATTAGTTTGACTAACATAGTTTTTAAGTTCCATAATACTAACCTCATATGGACATGCAAAATAGTCTGAATTAAATTCATTTTATTTTTTATTAATTTTTTTTTTATTAAGGAAGCCTGCCGGGTCAGCGGGATTGTCCGAAAGGGTTACCGCTGGCCTGAAACATAAAGGGCTAATGAAGGAACACGGGTGGGTTAAAACCTACCTGTGTTCCTTCCTTAGCCCTTTATGTCTTTATGTTAGTCAGTAAGAGTCTGACACTCCCTTCTGTTCCACCCAGAGCGGGAGGGGTCATTTGATGATTTCCCATCCGAAAAAAAGGGCCTTATTTTTCAATAGTCACATAATTTTTATCTGAGGAATAAATATTGCGCTTTGACCGCTTTTGTATGGGCATTATGTCAAACTGTCATTTTTATTCTTCAGATAAAGTAAGTAGGCTACATCCCATGCTAGGTCCATACGAAATAGGTCCAGGCGAAATATGTGTGTACTAATAGCTACACCTCTGCCTACACCTACGAACATTACAGCCGTAATGATTGTTATGTTTATAAACACTAATTGACCGCTGAAAAATTTCGAACGCGTGTTTACACTGTTTTGACGTGAGCGAAGCGTCCCGAGTTTGCGCGGGGAGCTCACCCCTGTGGAGGGAGGCTCTCAATCAGTGTTCCACCCGACTTTGGACCATCCATACATTCGCTCTAAGAAAAAGTTCGTATTTCGCGCTTCACGATGAGGCCTAGTCGAAGTTTTACTCACGTTCACGACTACCGCTGCCCGTAAGTGCATTTATTACTTGTTGCTTTACTTGTACAATGTACACGTTCCGATATTGTAGCCTGTTCTATTTTTATAATTTTCCCCTCATGAGTTGTGTTTATTTTGTTGAAAGGGTTTTTAGTTAAGCTATAAAATACAGTGATTGTTTAAAAGTGGTGTAATATTAGTAAATAAGTGTCGAACAGGTGATTTTTGATGAAATCGTTCCATGACGTCATGACGATTTTGGTAGTGTTTTTCATAGATTGTTTAACAACAATGTTATCGTTCATTTGATGGATGGTTCTTGTATTGATAGTACAGTCAATCGCATTTCACTACAAACATTACCCTTACTGCTACGACATAAAGGCGCTATCATTATCGAATCGTTACTACTGATGTGCAGGGGACTGTACAATAATATCAACTGAGTGTTGCCATTATTCGTTATGATTCTTGGAATACTTAGGTACCATTTATGTTTACAGCTAAATTACTTGACTTTAGTGACTTATTTTCTAAACTGATATTTATTTAATATTATTTGTAGCTTAGTTGGAGCAGGTTTAGTTTATTTTGATCGGATAGTTCTGAATTTCGATAAAAAGGTTTAATGCTTCGACTCCTGAATGATTTCTCGGTTCGCCATCTTGGATTGAAGATGCCATTAATAATTTTTTACATGCTAGCAATACAATAGGTACTGAAATTAATTTTGTAAACAAAACATTTTGGAAAAACATGTTGCGATAGGACTTATCGGTATTATACGTAACCCTCTTATTTTCTCATAAACGTAACCTCAGTCTAGTAATTCCCCAAGGAGCAGCAGAGAGTTTAGTTATTATTATATGTAATATAGGGTTTATATGTAATATAGGGAGGGCTTTGTGAGATAGTTTTGTAAAACTAATAATGATAACTTTAAAGTTTTTAATGCGTCTTGCGGCAGCAGTTGACTGGTCCCATAGAAATTTCATCAAAATCGGTTCAGTAGTTAGGATTTACCAAAATAATTACAAAAAAAATTGCGTCTAAACTGGTAAACGAAATTGCGTAGTTTCTGCGCTTTCCTATGACTTTTCAAAGGTTGCTTAGTGGACTTGTCATGAGACGCATTGCGGCTATATTAAGCTGTATCTTTATGTAATTAACCGACTTCAAAAAGGAGGTTCTCAATTCGACTTGGTATGTAACATACGATACGACGCGATATCTCCTGCAATTTTAAATCGATTTAAAAATAATTTTTTTAATGAAAAGGGGTTTATCGATTTTGCTTGGGTAGTTTTTGAGTTAGCTTTAATAATACGTACCTATATAATATGCCACTTAGTTTTATTGATGATGTTGTAATAACTTTCTGTCACTGATATTTACAAAGAAAGTAGTTCTATACGAATTTGTGTGGGGTAAGTACAACATAAAAGTGAAAAATAAAATGTTTTTCTACAAAAAAAAAACAACAGACTTCCAAAAAAGACATTATAAAGTGAAAAATAACTTCAATTTCGGAAGTCAGTGGCAAACAACGAAAATGCGAAACTAACGACACCGACTTCCGAAATTAAAGTTATTTTTCACTTTGTAGTGTCTTTTTTCGAAGTCGGTTGTTTTATTTTTCCTTTATGTTCGAAAACATGTTTCGTAGAAAGGATTTTCGCAAAATGGATACCTAAAATAAACCAATCAACAAGTTGTCCAAATTTTGAATTTCTACCTTCGGCGGTTTGGGCTGGGCGGTGATGAGTCAGCCAGTGAGTCAGACACTTGCCTTTTATAATATACCATTTGACTGCGGCGTCGCTCATGAGGTAGAAAGATCAAACTCAAACTCAAAGCATTTATTTCAATTAATCTGTCTATTAGTATGTGTCAACTTTTTTTTGTGTCAAACAGTGTCGTATATTATATACGAACATTCGTTTACGTATAAGTCACTACACGAAGACGCTACAGCAATACCTATTAATTCCGTACTTTCAATCTTTCAGTAAATTTTTCATAAGGTACGCGACTTCCTGAGTAAAAACAAATTGATCAAGCTGAAATGATAACTAATTTTTGGGAAATAAGATTCAAAATGAATTGGCTGGTTTAGAAGCGCGAATATGATTTATCACGTGGAATTTGTGATGCAACTAGCTGTGCCCGCGACTTCATTCGCGTGGATGTCGGAAAATAATATTGTGCCGGTTATAGAAGGTGTACCACCTCCTCCACTGATAAGGGAGAATGTTTCGACCAGGCGGGATTGTCCGAAAGTGTTACCGCTGGCCCGGAACATAAAGGGATAAGGAAGGAACTCGGTTGGGTTTTAGTCAGTACGAGTCTGGCACTCCCTTCCGCTTCACCCAGAGCGGGAGGGGGTCATTTGATGATTTTCCATCGTCAAAAAAAACTGGTGATTTTTCCTAGTATAAAGCTGCCAAAAAACTTGTGTTTTAAAGAAAAATGCTTCTGTACACACAATTTTAGCGGCGGAACCACCTGGAGCGTACACAAAAAGGTTGCTAGTGTATAATGGAATTAGTACTATAGGTATAGGTACAGTAAGGGCCTGAGGGAGTGATCCAATATATAGGTAGTCGTCTTCAATATTAAGATTTTTATAGGCTTAGATAGCATGAACGTACTCCAGAATATAGGAATGCGAGTAAGGAGAGGCAGTGGGTTTTGAAAACTGTGGTCCTTCCTAGATGTGACACAGCCCAAGCTGAAATCAACTTTGTTAACGGGGCATAACCTTCGCAAAGTATGTTTGATTGACACAATGGGTCAACCTATGATTGAGGACCCACAGATCAATTAGTATAGACTGATGTTTCATGGAGTTTGAGTTTAATGAGAACGGAGTAAATGTTTGAATTTTGCCTCTAGAGTATGGACATAAGATAGGTTTTTTTTTATATGTAATACCGCCTGAACGGGTAAAAGAGTTTGATTTTAAAATCATTTATTTTTTAAACCTTTTCTAGGCTGATGTGAACTGTCATGTCAATTTATATGCCACGTCACCTCTTTTACGCCAGTTTTGGCGCACGACGTTAATTTGTGTTGGTGCACATTGGCACATGTAAATCCATACTAATATTATCAATTCGAAAGTATTACCTTTTCATACCTAAACCACTGAACGGACTTCGATAAAATTTGGCAGATAGATAGCATCCCGGGGAAGGGGGGATCCTGCCGTTTTGCCGAAAAGATTTTGCCAAAATTTCACTACCCGAACAAATTTTAGCAACCTTTTTTTATACCAATGCAATGTTTGGAAGGATTTTAGTACGCACATTTTCATTTAGTCAAATTTTAACTTGGCAGAATATTATCAAGGATAATGTCATTTAGGCATTTGGTCTTTAATCAAATGATTTATTACAGCAAACAATCTTTAGACAATAAAAATTTAGTCAAATAATTGGTTCTGAAAAAAATATACCTACCTACAGACAATAAAATATTTTTTTGGGAATTATGTGGTTATACTTACATAATTACATTTTTAATTACATTGCATGGTGCAAGAGCGAGCGAAGGCACCCCGAGGTTCGGTTTTGTTAGGTTACTTTAACCCCTTTTCATAGAAATAGGACCCCCGCGAAGCGGGGCTCCGTCGACATTGAATGCAAGAGCGAGCGAATGAGGATACAAATACCTTTACCTCATATCATATTACACAGTTCTAATTGAAATCATAGGAAGACAGAAATGAGGGCCCCGACACGGTACTAAGTATTTGGCTTATTTTACCAACTGAAATATTTGACTAAATAAAAATTGGTAAAAGTACTATTTGGTAAGCAAGTTATTGTTTAAACGTTCACTTGCCAAACATTAGGTTTGCGTTAGAATGGTACATTATTGTACATTATGTACAATAATGTACCATTCTTCATACCATTTGTAGAATGGGTACATTATTCTTATTGCTTCTATATGTGAGAGCAATGTAAAAAAAAGAGACAAAGAAGAAACAATTCAAAATATAAGATTAAAAATAAGCATTGGCAGTTAAGAGATGACCAGTCTCAACCGACGGCGCCCGTTCACGAACATGACGCGTGGATCAGCACCATCATAAATGATAAATGATTTATTTTCTGTAAGTAGGTTTTTACAAACACTTTTACACGTCATCATATTTTTAAAACTAGATGTGGTCGGCGTTTCCTATCTGACTACTCTGAGAAGAAAGGCCGAAACAAACTCAGAGGTCACAGTCTGTTTTAAAGTCCAGACAAAATCTTGGTCAGATCGTGTGAAGACCATGTAGATTGATGTCTGAAATGGTCTTTTGAGGAAAGAACCACACAGATTGAGCGGACCTGTCCAATCAATGCACGCATTTGTCAAAAATCGTGCAGCTCGACTCAGAAATTGAGGAGCTCAACGATTCGACGAACAATACCAAAGAAAGGACATTTGGGTAGGCCGCGTAAATTACTCAAACTGCCAGACCATGATTAAACCTAAGAAGGAAAACAGAAAAAAAAATGACCCACATAGTCCTCACATTCACAATAATTAAATGAAAAGAAAAAAAAAATACTTTACAAAGTAAAAAAAAAAAAAAAAAAATCCGGCTCAACCAGTTTGTAGGGAACTGAATGATCCAACACACGCGCCACCATCGGTGAGACATTTAAGTGAGCATGACAAGTTCTCAACTGCCATGCTCTTTCAAGTCAACATAAAAAAAAAATCATAATAAACGGAAACATGGTTCTTACATTTACAAAATTAAAAAAATGCTTCTAAATTTTACAAAACTATAGTTTGCAATTTGTTTAAGAGGTTAATAGAATTTAAAAAAATAATAAAGAACAATATGAACTCATATAAATTGTCAGTAAACTAATTCTGGAGAAAGAACATAAACATTGTCTTGAGTTAATCAGGGCGACCAACTATTCTTATCGTTTAAGTAATCGTTGATGGAATAAAGGTTGGATTTTATTTGAGCTTTAAATGTATTAAAAGGCAAATCTAGTAATGAAGAAGGTAGCTTGTTATAAAAGGTTATACCAAGCCCAACAAATGAGTTATGAACCTTATGAAGCCGGTGAAAGGGAGCGCGTAGTTTGACCTTATTTCTAGTGCTAACATTGTGAATATCGCTGTTTTTAGTATACAAGTGTATATTTTGCCTAATATATAAAATGTTGGCAAAGATGAACTGTGATGCAACAGTAAGAATTCCAATATTTAAAAAAAAATCTCTTAGAGAAACTCTGGCACCTAACTGGTATATTGCTCGAACAGCTCATTTTTGCAGGACAAATATATTTTGTATATCAGCGGCTTTGCCCCACAGCAGAATACCGTAGGACATAACGCTGTGAAAATAACTAAAATAGACTAAACGATCAATTTATAAATTAAGTCCGAGACACTCTCAGAGACAAATTTAAAGAGATTAATGTAATGACTTTGCCTTCTCAGTATATTTATGAAAATCTTTTATATGCCTATAAAAATATAAAATTGTTTAAAAAATACAGTGATATCCATAATATAAATACTAGAAACAAACACAAATTTGTTGTAAAAAGGCTCAAAGAAATAGGTAGCTCGTTCAGATGCCAATGTATACGCTTTTATAATAAGCTACCAAGCCACGTTCAAGATTTTTATACAGTTAAAGATTATATTGAGGACAAAAAGGCTTGGGATTGAGCTGCTTCCAAATTCTGCATTTTGAACGTCCTTTTTTTTATATACACATTGACATTAATGATTTTTTTCATAAACAATGACATTTGCTTACTTTGTAAAGTATTATATTATTTTATTTATTGTGATTTGTGAATGTGAAGACGATGTGGGTCATTTTATTACTTTTATATATATATTTTTATTATTCTCTCTGTTCTATTAGTTGCTTTTTTTTCTCTCATGGTCTGGCAGTTTGAGTAATTTATATGGCCTACCCAAATGTCCTTTCTTTGGTATTGTTCGTCGAATCGTTGAGCTTGAGTTGAGCTGCACTTTTTCTGACAAATGCGTGCACTGACTGAACAGGTCCTCTCAATCTGTGTGGTTCTTTCTTCAAAAGACCGTCTCAGACATCGATCTACATGGTCTTCATATAACCTGACCAAGATTATGTCTGGACTTTAAAAGACACTGTGACCTCTGAGTTTGTTTCGGTCTTTCTTCTCAGAGTAGTCAGATAGGAAACGCCGACCTCATCTAGTTTTAAAAACCATGATTGACGTGTAAAAGTGTTTGTACAAACCTACTTACAAAAAATAAAATCATTTATCATCATTTATCATTTATCACAATAAATAATTGTCCAATAAATTAAAATAATTTTAAACAGCGAGCGCATTCCGAGTATAAATTCAATTATAGAAACATTTCGGCGCAAAATTCAGTAAATGAGGTACCTATGGCCTGTTTGTTATTGACATGATATTAGAAGAGATTGAAATGATATTAGAAAAGCATAAATCATTATTTTAAACAATGCTTATTGTATTTAATGGTTAAAATTATTTTATTTTATTTTCAAGTAGGTATCGATTATATTCGTCATATTAATTACTCGAGTATATCGAAATTAAAAAAAAATTGTTTGGAATAATCGCTTTTACACAACATTGCAATAAAAAAAAATGGTCGGCGATTTTGAACACAAATTGAGTAGTGGTAATGATTAATACCTACGTATTATTGAACCTGTGTTTTAATATTACGTTAAAACCTGGGCATTTTCGTGTTGTTTATAATATTATCAATAACGTTTGTCACATTTTAAATCTCGTCTACATCTGTGTGTGTGAAATTTGTGAAAAGTAAAAATGTAAACACACACACATTGACATTAATGATTTTTTTCATAAACAATGACATTTGCTTACTTTGTAAAGTATTATATTATTTTATTTATTGTGATTTGTGAATGTGAAGACGATGTGGGTCATTTTATTACTTTTATATATATATTTTTATTATTCTCTCTGTTCTATTAGTTGCTTTTTTTTTCTCTCATGGTCGTGCAGTTTGAGTAATTTATGTGGCCTACCCAAATGTCCTTTCTTTGGTATTGTTCGTCGAATCGTTGAGCTTGAGTTGAGCTGCACTTTTTCTGACAAATGCGTGCACTGACTGAACAGGTCCTCTCAATCTGTGTGGTTCTTTCTTCAAAAGACCGTCTCAGACATCGATCTACATGGTCTTCATATAACCTGACCAAGATTATGTCTGGACTTTAAAAGACACTGTGACCTCTGAGTTTGTTTCGGCCTTTCTTCTCAGAGTAGTCAGATAGGAAACGCCGACCTCATCTAGTTTTAAAAACCATGATTGACGTGTAAAAGTGTTTGTACAAACCTACTTGCAAAAAATAAAATCATTTATCATCATTTATCATTTATCACAATAAATAATTGTCCAATAAATTAAAATAATTTTAAACAGCGAGCGCATTCCGAGTATAAATTCAATTATAGAAACATTTCGGCGCAAAATTCAGTAAATGAGGTACCTATGGCCTGTTTGTTATTGACATGATATTAGAAGAGATTGAAATGATATTAGAAAAGCATAAATCATTATTTTAAACAATGCTTATTGTATTTAATGGTTAAAATTATTTTATTTTATTTTCAAGTAGGTATCGATTACATTCGTCATATTAATTACTCGAGTATATCGAAATTTAAAAAAAATTGTTTGGAATAATCGCTTTTACACAACATTGCAATAAAAAAAAATGGTCGGCGATTTTGAACACAAATTGAGTAGTGGTAATGATTAATACCTACGTATTATTGAACCTGTGTTTGAATATTACGTTAAAACCTGGGCATTTTCGTGTTGTTTATAATATTATCAATAACGTTTGTCACATTTTAAATCTCGTCTACATCTGTGTGTGTGAAATTTGTGAAAAGTAAAAATGTAAACACACACGATTGACGCGAAACTTCGACATTTAATATCAAAAAACTTCATTACCACTGCTTATTTACCTTAAACTATGGATAAAATCGTCCAATAATTAAATGATGTATATTCACAGACCCATATGGTAAAGTCAGGATGTTCGAAATCCCCAGTTTTTATGTTTTTTAGCCTCGACCACAACTGACATCAAAATAGCGATTATCGTACCTATGTATGTTGAATTTATTCAAGGTAAATTATTAACTTGTGCGCTAAATATGAAAGATTTAATGGCGATAACATATGAGCTTTTTATCCAACTCTCCTAATTAACGCACATTCATAAGATTTGATGGGTAGCATAATAAATATTTACATAGTCAATTGTCGTATGTCTGACTGAGCTGACTACCTAACAAAATTTAGTTCTATTTTTAAATTTCATTCCCGCCCTAGGGAGGCAAGCAATTACTATGAGTCTTTCCCGCCCAATGGTAGGAAGCAGGGTCTTCCACCCGCTATTCGGATCAAACAAACACTACTTTCCGAGTATAAGAGATGCAAAATAGGTAGTATATTTTGTAGGAATAAATTATGAAACGTAACGAGATAAACCGTAGTTGATTTTATTCCACCCTTCACAGTACTTAGGAACGCAAAACGCGAAAAAACAAACAAGTAGCACCTATAATTTTATAATTCGTTTTAATAGAGATGTGTATTAGCTAGCAGCTCACTAGGTACCTATTGTAGCAAAAATAGACGGAAAGAAACACTTTTCGCTAGTTAATACGTATAATTTATTTTTAAATATATTTATAATTCTATATAATTTATTTATAAATGAATATGGATATTGTTAGTGAAAGTTCCAATCACCAAAGAGGTCAATCACGAACATTGTTTGAACGAATAACTGGCTGTATGATAACATAAAAGGCGCGCGAGCCAAATTAAAAAAAAAAGTTGTTACGATGCACTTCCACAATTGTTCAAATATAAACATTAGCCTTTAACTATTTACTCATTCTTTGTATTGCTCCTAATTGTATGTAAATAAATAAACGTACTTACTATTCTTATTCATAAGTAGGTACTGCACTTACTTATTTTTTCATAGAGGGTGATAAAAATTAGAGTGTCCACCTCGGGAGCAACATCATTTTAAGCTCGAGTGACGTACTTTGAACCCCTCGCTGCGCTCGGGATTCTACTCTAGCATCCTTCTTATTTTTGATACTTTCTAATAGTTTAAGGGGGAGGGGCCCGTGGCTAATTAATAACAGCCGCACAGGTCGATCGATCAGGTTAAGCTACACCGCCGCGGTTGGTCTGTGGATGGGTGACCATCTTGACATACCGAGACCCTTCCGTGCTTCGGAAAGCACGTAAAGCCGTTGGTCCCGGCCGTCATTCGTGGATCTTTGACGGTCGTTACGGGTTGTCAGAAACCCGAAAATCTGACTACCCCAGTCTTAACTGGTTGTCAGATTATCGGGCAGTAACTGGGTTATGGAGGTCAGATAGGCAGTCGTTCTATGTAAAATAATGGTATTCAGCTGCATCCGGTTAGACTGGAAGCCGACCCCAACATAGTTCGGAAAAGGCTAGGCTGAGGCAGATGATGATGACTTTCTAATAGTTTGCTACAGAATGGCCAGTATACATTTTTTTAGGTAGGCTGAGCATAAGTTTGGGAATGATGATAAATGAATTCTATAAGTATTCCGCAAACACTTTACATTTCAATATGTTTTGTTACTTCTATGAGCTTGGTAGTTTTTGTTGTAGTACAATCGGTGACCAATATTGTCTGACCCACCCTACATTGCCTGACCCACTAGAAGTGGGTTAGAAAATGTTGACCGCCGACTGTACAATACGGTCAAAACTGTTATTAAGTTAAAACTCGTTTTCTCTAATAAAATCACGTTTTTACGTAACGTTTTTGTTACCCATTGACACTTATTTTATTTTTAAGTTTTCACGTTGTGTTATTATTGGAACTAAGTTCTTTAACGCGGCTTGTGGTAGGAGTTAAAATATTAAAGTTGTCAAAAAATAAAAGGCCCATTTTGGCATTTGTCATCGCGACGTACCTAGTGAACGAAACATACGCAGTATCCATACGACTCAGCCGGTCGATTCTGTAAAAATCTCACCGTGAAAACTTAGGTGAAGAGAGTTTGTTTTTGCTAGGAATTGACACTATTGACGGCTCACTCCACGCTCACTTCACCTAAGTTTTCATGGTGAGATTTTTACAGAATAGCATCGCTGTACTCGATACTCACGATAAATCGATTCAAGTTTGTATGAGTATTTAATCGATTTGAAATATGTATTGTAAAGTGATATTAATATTTTTTATCGAGTCCAAATAAATCAATGTCTAAAATAGAAGAGCCAAGGTTAACGTGATAGTAAACAGAAATAGTCTAAAAGCAAAGCCGTGTCGCTTGGTCAGAGACAAGCCATTCTACAGAAACCAGTGTCGCCAATTCAAAATTTTATTTACGGCTTTGAGCGCCAAGCTCATTCTTTTCAGTAAAGATCACTACACAATATTTAATTATTATTAAAATCGAATGAAGCTGGTGAAATTCAGTAATTAATTGGTTACAACACCAGTATTTAAAAAAAAAAGACTGAGAACGTAACTGTTTTTGAGACGTTTCGTAAAGTTAGCGCAAAAAGAATACTAGCAATAGATTCCAATAATTAACGCGCCAAAAAATGCGTATTTTTAAAACACTTAATATAATTTATTAGGGTCCATATTGGCTCACCTAAAGGTCTTTACCCGAAATTGTTCTTCTAATGATTTGTAATCCGAATGATCAGTCTTCCTAAAAATTTTCATCCTAAAGTTTTCATTCATACTATTTGTAGTGCTACCAGCGATGTTCATAACACTCATGTTTCCGAAAATTGTAATTATTAATATCATTAATGTAAATATATTTAAACTCCTACTGTTTTTTATCATAACGCTTTTATCCCTAAACATAATTACCATAATATTAGAAGATGATATATATAGTTTTAATTTGAGGGTATGATTATTATTTGGGGGAATGCTTTACATAACGTACTGAGTTGTGTCTATGGAACCACTGTACTTCCACTCCCGGCGCTTTTTGGTAGTAGCTATTTTTTTTGGATAGAATACTCTTTTTTATATAGATTTTATATAGATTCTTTTTTAGTGTAAATTTGAAAACCGCAAAGTTCGCAAAATCATCGTGGCCGAGAAAAGAAATCCCAAAGTTTTTTTTTTTTCTACAAAAATATGTGGTTAGGCGTAGTCGACGGAGCCCCGCTTCGCGGGGCCCCTATTTCTGTCTACAGGGTTTAAAGGAACCTAACACGAAGGGGATGATGGGGGCTCGTTCGCTCGCTTTGCTCGCTCACTCGAGCCCCCGTCATCCCCTTCGAACCTAACCTGTCCGAGTCGGGGTGCCCCAAGTCCCAAGCTCGCTTCGCTCGCTCTTGCATCCTAAGTTGTCATTACAAATGTGTTACTTTTGTATATTATGTTGGTTACCGCTATACCGGATGATTTTTTTTACCGTCTCGAAATTTTTACGGGGTGTTCTACCCATGAATATGAACAACTTTCACTATGGGACCAACTCGGAAATCACGAAAAAAAAATCAGCTGTTTCATACATTTTGGTCAAGTAGGTATTGAACTTGTGTATTAAACAACTGATTTTTTTTTCACGATTTTGGAGTTGCTCCCATAGTGAAAGTTGTTCATATTCATGGGTAGAACACCCCGTAAAAATTTCGAGACGGTAAAAAAAATCATCCGGTATATAAAATCTAAACAAAAATAAATCTATAAAAATAAATCTAAACAAAAAAGATATGACTTTGAATAATAGTGTAAAAGATGGTTATGTTGAGAAAATATAGGAAAACAAATAAAAGTATAATAGATGTTTATTGCTACTGACATTATGAAGTTGAATGCTTCGGAATTATGAACATTAGAGACAGAGTAGTTAGGAATTGTGATTGTTAGGATGAAAAATTTTAGGAAGAACATTTTCGGATTTCCAATTATCGGAGTTGAAATTTTAGGTGAACTTTGGCGCACCCAATTTATTATTATTTTATTGTTTCTTTCAGTTTCGTTCCAGGTTACATTCTAGGGTGTTTCTCAAATTTCAAAACGGGCCTTTTATTTTCTGACAACTTTAGT
The DNA here is from genome assembly GCA_916614155.1 of Mesoligia furuncula. NCBI lineage: Eukaryota > Metazoa > Arthropoda > Insecta > Lepidoptera > Noctuidae > Mesoligia > Mesoligia furuncula. The sequence continues at coordinate 34,747,511 of OU744790.1, forward strand.
AAGACGAGTCAAGTATACAGGGTTATTGGTGAAACTTTAACAACCTCTTAAGGGGTCATTGTACTCATCATTATGAACAACTTTTACTATGCGACCAAACCTTTTCGAAAATGTTCTCTACTAACGTTTTAGACCTTTGTATCCTGCTTATGTGTATGAAGTTTCATTAAAATCGATTCATTAATTTCGAATAATAAGGGCTTGAAAGTTTGTATGAAATGCCGTACGGCGTAAACGCTCTTAAGGTGAATGGGTAGTTGAGACCGCGAAATTCAAATTTTCTTACGTTTTTTGCAATTTGCAGGTCAGTGTCAGGTTGTTTCTTGATCAAAATATGATTCGCGACAATAACAGGTACATATTTACAGAATTATAATCATTAGAATCATTAATACATCTTTCTAAGTTAGATTTCTACCACTAACACTTTTCCATAAGAGATTGGTGGTTGGTGGTAGAATAACTTAGCGTGGGCGTTCTCTATGCATTCCACCATCATACCATACTGCGATCGCCAACCCGCCTGCCAAGCATGGCGATTATGGCAACCCCCCCCCCCAAAATTGGGGGAGGCCTATGTCCAGCAGTGGACGTCTATCGGCTGAAATGATGATGATGAAGCTTGCTTGGATGCTTTGGTTAATTAGAGATGGCAGGCCGTGTGTCATTTTATTTCGAGTAGCAGAATGTACTCTTATTATGATGAAATGGCTAACTGTGCAAGCATGATTTTTGTTACGATCGCCAGTAATATTAATACTAACATCAAGTTTTGGTGCCAATTTCATAGTTTTCGAAAATGAAAATGAAGACGAAATTAAAATCCAATTTGTCGGTCACTGTTTATTAGGTACGACATACGACACTAGAATACGACAAACCACTGTAAAAAATAAGAAATCTTATCAATCATGCTAACTACGACGTCTTTGAATTGATACAATGTCGATCGTTAGAAAATAACCCCTGTTGCTGTAATGACAGACAGTATTGCAGTTAATTTAGTAGATAATTTTACTTAACTATTAAATCTGTAAATCTATTGCAATACTACAGAAACGTAAACAAGTATACCTACTAAAAATAACATTTCCTCTTGATTATTTTAATATTTTGTCTTGATACTTAGGTACTTATTAAAACAAGATATTTATGTCTTCCCGAAACCATCGAGAACATATTTTTTTCTTTAGTAATTCAATCTTATTATATTTTGAAAAGTGCTTTCAGTCAATAAAATAAAAAGCTTTTGATTTTCTCTGGCGACATCCGTTGTAGAACGAATTCATGATTTATGAGATTAAGATTCTTGAAGAGCCCAATGAGTACCCCTCGCTAGCTGTGTAAAATATATTTCAGGAAAATGTACGATTGGCCGCATGTCAATGGCTACGAAACCAGTATAAGCTAGATAGACTCTTATTCTATTGAAACTCCGTACTGCGGTTAGTTCAAAGTTAATGTGTAGCCGTTACGGAATGAAACATTTTACCGAAGTATTTGACCTTTCTCGGTCCAGAAGGCAATCGGCAACAGAAATTGCAACGAGGGCGTCATTTTTAAGACTTCAAATGCTGAAACGACGTAAGGGTTCTTAGACGCGTAGACCCAGTTTTTGAGTTCTACATTATTTCGCCTAGCTTTCTAAAGCCTTTCTTATTAGAACATATTACAGCCAATAGCTGGAAATAATAAAATTTTACCAACGATTCGGAACAACCTTTAAGCAAACTGCTGGACAAAAACTTCCATCAGAGGCTTCGAGATACTTAACTCCGTGTTTTTTTCCTCTGCAGAGCCCATCTTCGGGATATTCGAGACCGCTCTGTCCTGCGTCTTTTCGAGGCTACGGACATAGGAGGAGGTGCCTTTCCCGGTGCTGTCGGCGTGGGTTCCCTTGCCATGCCTCCTGCTGCTGCACCTCCATGCTCTGGACCACCAAGCTGGGATCAAGTAAGTAATCAACCAACCATGTGACCATCTATGGATATTGTGTTTTATTGTACGTAAGTACTGACTTCGTTTCTTCTTTGATACGTCTCGCTTTTGATGCGGCTGACTACATGAGTTATCTCTAGATTTTGGAATTATTTTTGTGTTCTGCTTATTCTACCACAGATTACCAGATAAATCACTCAATACAAAATGTTCAACACCTCCCCTAAGACGACCCACTGACCCCTACTGCTGTAAAACAAATTAGATACATTTCTGTATCAGCAGGTAAACTGAAAAAAGATAACTTTTTATCTCTTCTCTTGCTGGATCTATCAACTGCACATAATACAGTTGATAGATCCAGCAAGAGTACTAGTTCTCGACCAGCCATATCATAAGAATTTGAAACTAAGTACGTCAGGTCGACCGAAATATATGCGTATGTACGCGCGTCGCGACTGTCGGCAAACCAATGATAAATGGTCGCGTGCAACCCGGCGGCCGGTGTAGTTAGCGCACGTAAGTACATGGAAAGATTTATCTGGTAATCTGTGATTCTAAGAGTTTTCTTTAAAAAGTCGCGAGGTAAAGGTTAGCTTTATCGATTTTACATCATGCGTTATCAAGCTGGAAATGAATGCCTTTGCCATATAATACTGTTCTGGTTAGTAAGTGATGCAACACGGTGCGAACCGAACCGATACATCTAGTAGGTACATCGAGCGTATGGGCAAGCATCATCCATCAAGCACTAACTGGCCAATATTAACAGATACATGTAGCTAATGAAGCCACACCATCACCACAGGCTGGTGGCACGATACAAATTAAATACGGAAAAAGACATAATCATATATATAAAAAGATAATATAAGATAATATAAAAAGACATAATCATAAATAGACATAATCAAATTGTCTCTTAACTTGGATGAACTAATATTTTCATTGAAATTATATATAATTATTATTGTTATTCAATCAAGCAGATCAATTTCGCCATTTATATAAAAGTTCAGAATAGTTTATTGAAGAAAACTTCTATGAACTAAGGCAATTACGTTTTGTTACTATTTATGGAAAATTATGTGGTTACGTGGAAATAATTTTCCGAAATATCTATGACTAGCCGTGGGAATATCGGGATAAAAGTACCCTATATGTTAATCCAGGGTGTCAGCTACTTCCATACAAAATTTTATCAAAATTGGTTCAGGTGTTTGAGCGTGAAGAAGTAACAAACATATGAACACACAAACTTTCGCCTTTATAATATTAGTGTGATAGGACAGCAACCGCTGTTTTTACTATTTGTAGAATTGTGATAACTTATAGCCACAATCAAAAAATTAGTACACTTAATATCGACTGATTTCTTTTTCATAGGATCAGAGCTACTTCAGCGAGCCTGAGATTGACTCGGAGTATCATCATCAACATGTGCATAAAACCAAGGTAAGTTGGAGTTTCACGTCCACATCCACGTCCAACGTGGCCACCATGAAAGGTAAGTCTGTTTTGTAACCTTCCATATACATTTACATCGGCAACGGTTTTTTTCTGAGGAATTATATCTTTGGGGTTTCAGCATTTCATGTAGTTGATCAAATATTATACCTACAGGTAAATTAAATAATGATAGAACTGTTGTTAATTTAATGGCGTGAAGATAATAATGATATCACCGCCCGGAGCACTGAATTACAGCAAAACATCGAATGTGTCTAGTGTGTGCAAAGTGTGAAAATATAACAATATTCTTACACTTTAAACATTTATTTTCAAAAATGGTAACAAATTGGTAAGATGCACTTAAAACTAAAGAAAAATCGAGCAACCATTTAATGCATTCTTATAACTACAATAAATAATATAAACACTCGATGTGTTTCGACACCCAATGACTAATTTACTAATTTAATTTACACATCCCAGACCAAAATCATCCGGCAGCCTCATATCAATTAATTGTAGTTCTTTTGATAAAACTAAATATTTTATATCTTTAACACTTAAAATAAATGGCGTTTACATAAGAAAGACATTTGAAACTCAATGTACAGTCGTAGATAAAGCTTGCCTCCTTGCCGTTTAAGAGATTTATAATACAATAACCCTATCTTTATGCAAACTTGACATTTATAAACGTTTTATAAGCATTCAACCTCACTGAATATAATGGAATGACAAATAGAGCTGCGCCTGAGTCCATTTTTGTTAGGTACGACTGTTTTTCAGGTTTACACTCATATATAAGTTTTGATACTGGTTTACTATGTTACTACTGAAGTTGTGACTGACTGAACTGAAGTTGTTTCAGCCATGTATTGTTAACTACTTTCTTCACCTATTTGAAAATTTTTACATGTCTACACCTAGTCTTTACAATGTGTAAACGATAAACGATACTTATAGTCGACTCAACATGTAGAATACGTGTCTTGTCTACGAGGGGTATAATACCTTTGTGTATTCGACGGGTTATAAGATGGCTATAAAACGTTTATGAATAAGTAAGTAGTCTTTGTACATTAAAGTTAGAATCCAGGGTAAGTTTAAAAAGCTCGGCAGATTGGTAAGCCCTTGTAGTAATGTGCACCGCTGTACAGTTTCTTGGGGGTAGACCTCCAGGAAATCACCAGAGCCTTCTTGAAAGGCTCCGGAGCGCAGCCGCTGCAGACCTGCATCACGGCCTTCACTTCTGCTTCGGCTGGCTCCCTCTCGTCAACCTGAAATTTTAAATATTTTCCATATACCTAGTACCTACTGTTTATTATTCAATTTGTTACTATGTTATATTTCTAGCACAAGGGACGATGAATTTGACTGCAATTGTATATGACAGCTCTTTCAAATTAAAAGTTCAATAGATATAAATTAAACTGAAGATAAATTTCATTACCTACGTAAACAAATTGCAACTTATAAATCAATCTGTCTGCTAATTTTAATACAAATTCATAGCTCAGTGATCAAAGTTGAGCTTGTCGGTTTGTTGTATTAGAGATAAATGCAAAATTATAACTACTTTTGGGTTCTTTTGTGAATGAATAAATTTATATTTTATTTATATTAATAAATTTATATTTTATTTTATATATATATTTTTTGAACAGATATTTATTTATTCACTATCAGGACATATAACACTATTGCACAGAATAGCTTTTATTCGTCCTGTGTATCTTTTTAAAAGTTGTCTAAATCTGAGTTTTCAAAGTAGTCAGATTTAGGGAAAGCCCACAATTTCTTCATTAGATTTGCCTATAGGAGTCATTATGGGTTAGACGTTACACGATCAATACCAAAATCAACGGAAGATCTTGAGAACATTTTATTTTTGGCAATTTTTTGTCCATTTTCGAAATCTGAGTGTGGACTCTGACCACTGGGCTTCTGACGCTGCTGTCTGAAACTTTTCAAAAATATTTTCAGTGTTCTCTTATTATGTCGCACCTATTCAGCTATTAACTTTTCGGCCTGCATATGCTTGCTCAGAAACCCTCTGGGCTCCCCTACCATTAGTACGTACCTACAAGTCGAAACAAAATAATAAGCCTGTACCTAAATATGAAATATTTATTTACAACATCTTCACGTGAAAGCAGTTCATGAATTTACACTCGTATCCTTAGTTTGATGCTAAGATCTAATATTGCAAAAATAAGCTAGGTACAAAAATTATTTCACGAAGTCTTTGATATACATTACACAACGCCCAGGTCACCTGAATGTTTCTGTTGTTGTGTATTGAAATAACGACATTGTTACTGAAAGGAAATTTTATTAAAGTGCGCGAGTGTATTGTATTATGCATGCGGACATAAGTATCTTATATCTTTCGAGAAAATGTCGTTGTATCTGACAATATGACGTGGCAACCGGTGAGCTAATTGGATAGATTCTCCATTTTCAAACCACTTATTACCATACCAGTATGGTAACACTAAAGAGATGTCTAGGACAGATTATACGAAGTTATTGGTTAAATTTAAGATAATTGAAATAGAAAGATTTATCTTCTTCTTCTTTACATAGTATAAAACAAAGTCGCTCCCGCTCCCTGTTAACATAGATCTTTTAAACTACGCAACGGATTTTAATGCAGTTTTCAGCAATAGATAGAGTGATTCAAGAGGAAGGTTTATATGTAAAATATATATATTATAGTAGAAAAAAGCTGAGAAATTCAATATTTGTAATGTGATGTCGTAAAAAACATATTTTTGTGCGGTGTTACACTTACGAGCGATTACGGTTACACTTACACACAACCTTACGAGATAGATCAAATTAATGTATTACGGAATTTTATATCTTAAAAATATCGATAAAATGTCCGCAATGGTATATGCCTATTTCCTAAGGATAACCCACAGTAACCATTTTTATTATCTTTTACGTACTTATTACAAAAAAAATATGGGTTATTTACCAAGCTATTTCAAACAATACTCCTTAATCCTTACCCAATTAAATACATTAAATACGTTGTGCATTTCATGGAGGTCAAAGTTGCCCTTTACAACATATCATTAAATTGAATATCTTAGAAGATATCAGAGATTTAAAAAGCAGGGGCAGCGCGGCTGGCGGGGCGGTACGAAGTTCGCCGGGTCAGCTAGTATTCATATAATATGTAAATCTATGGCAGAGGTCCGCCATTTTATTCACCTTCATCATAGACTTTTAATAACAGAATGTTTAAACCTTTCATTGAGTATCTAACGCTTCAAAAAACTTAATAACTTCAAAATAACATGTTAGAGGAATATGAAATTGTAAAAAGTAAACAACGCTTTGAAGAAGTTCGAATCAAAATGAGAGTGAGACTTTATCTCAGGCGACCAGTAAGAGCAACCCGAGTCAGCGCTAAATAAATAATATAGACTACTCAAAAACAGAGAGAGTTTTCATAACTCAATACTCAATTCTTTATTGCATTCCATATGTATTACATAGATGGTACAGCTAGTAGAGCATAGCAAAATTAGGAGAGAGGAAGAGGGCTAAGTAGCAATTCAATATGACTCCGTTATTATTACTCTATTGCAGTTAAAGTACAATACAGTCAAATCGTATTCTCTATTAAAAGTCACGTTTTTACGTAACGTTTTAATTATCCATAATGACGAAAATTATTTTAAAGTTTCACGTTGTTATTATCGGAACTAAGTTCTATAACGCGGCTTGCGGTAGGAGCTCAAATATTAGTGAGACGAGTCGAGTCTATATGGATAGTGAGTCAAAATGAAAATCAAAGATGACGGCTGTGAAAACTTTCAAATTTTTCGTCATGGGTGTCGTTTTCATGGGTTTTGAGGGTGCTGAAGCCGATAGCAAGGCAAAATCAATATCCGAGATAGCGTTAACTTTATGAGAGCTTCTAAAACCTCATACAAGATGGACTGTCTTAAAAACGCGTATTAAAATTCACACTTTCTCTCTCTGTCTCTTTTTATTATAGACGAGCATCGCGTAAGGAACCCCGTTCATGACACCCCCTCCCCCGATCGCACACGTTTTTTTTTTACGTTTTTTTAACTAGCTTTCCAATTTCGAAATTTACAAATACTTTTAGAAAAGAAAATTCGGGCTATTCGCTATTACGAACATTTTTAAACAAAAAAGAGCCATTCGATCCAGCCGTTCATTACAAACGAACAGCATTTCATTTTTATTTATAACTAGCTTCTGCCCGCGACTTCGTCCGCGTAATATATCGGCCCCTCCTCGCTATTACTTTGTTTTCACTTAGCGCTCTTTTCATCGGCTCCTAAGAGCCGTAGCGTAATGTTACCTTCCTCAAAAATTGGGCTGTTAAAACCAAAAATAATTTTTCAAAGCTGACTATTAGTTCCAGAGATTTCCCCCAACATACCTACAAACAAACAAATTTTTCCTCTTTATAATATTAGTATAGATAGATAGATTTAAGTGTTACCTAAATGTAGCTACCAACCGAAGGTTTCTAAGTAAAAGTTAGTAATTGTTCAAACCAACAAACAGTTTTAACTAGTCAAAAGCAGTTTCGATGTTTGTTTTAGTTTAAAACTGTTTCCAGTCGCAAAAAATGTTGTCGAATAAGAGCACATTTTTTAGGATTGCGTTCTACTTACTGTTTCTTTTTGCAAATTCTGCACTGGCAGGTTTCCGACAAAGCCGGCGAGTCCATTCAGCAAGGACTGCTGGAATAAGGCTTCATCCTCCTTGTTGTCCTCGATCAGATCGGTGCTCAGAAGAGCTTCGTCGACAAAGGACCCGTCGGACAAAGCAACTAAGCCCCGTTTGTCTTTCTTTCCTGTAAACCATATAACATCAATCATTTCGCGTGTTTGATTTATTTCTTTATGATTCAGAACCTAAGCCTTTAAGATCATGCTTAAAAAATCGGAGTAGTTAAAAATGTTTGAATTCAAGTCGCAATCTCTGATGATAAATAAGTAAACAGCAGCACGAATATCTTTAGGTACAGATTACTCTTGATGATAATAAACATAGCTATTTTAAGTTGTTATTTGTTATCTGTTATTGGGCGGACGACTATTCTTATTTTAAAAGCATTTATTTGTGACATGAAATAATATCTCCATCAATATGTCATACTAGAAATGACTACTATAATATTCGAATATCCATCCTATAGAATCATCATCTGCCTACCCTTTTCCCAACTTTGTTGGGGTCGGCTTCCAGCCTAACCGGATGCAGCTGAATACCAGTATTTTATATGGAGCGACTGCCAATATGACCTCCACAGCCCAGTTACTGGGTAATACGATACCTACCCCTTGGTAAGACTAGTTGTCAGACTTTCGGGCTTCTGACTACCCGTAACGACTCTCAAATATTCACGAATGACAGCCGGGACCAACGGCTTAACGTGCTTTCGGAGGCACGGAGGGGTCACGGTATGTAAAGATGGTCACCCATCCACACACCAACCGCGGCAAGCGAAGCTTAACCTGATCGATCGACCTGTGCGGCTGTTATTATTTAGCCAAGGGCCCCTCTTCTAACTTCTTATAGGATACCTTAGTAAAATCTACTTCGACACCGTTTGACTCATCACGATGAAAGTTGACATGTATATATATTTTTCATGGCTAAAGTTTTGATAAACTGTATGTAATATACAAAAGGTAGCATTCGGTTTCAGTTCATAATATCATGAATTAGTAGGTGCCAGAAAGGCATAGGTTCTAAAAACTGGAAGATCCGGCTTCAACTGACCAAATCACAGAACTTTCATACATGTATGAAAGTTTGGTCATTTGGTCAAATGATTTTCTGAGCCAAAAAGGAATAAAATGTGGATTTAAAAAATAGAATGTCATAATTATGTGAAGACAGGTCGGATTCGGCGCACGGAGGGCCGTGCGCTGAATGCGAAACGAATCGTCCCAAAAGTAATCAGATCTCATGTAGAGCCAAGCTTCTAACTCTACACGCCCTAACTCTACAAGGCCTAACTTCGCAAACTCTACACCTTAGTCAAAATATATGGCTTGGCCGTTTCGTTACTACAAGAACCATTAACAGTATGAGAGTTTTTCACCTTACGCTCATGTGAATGTAGCGAAATGGCCAAGCTATATATTTTGACTAAGGTGTAGAGTTTGCGAAGTTAGGCCTTGTAGAGTTAGGGCGTGTAGAGTTAGAAGCTTGGCTCTACATGAGATCTGATTACTTTTTGACAGTGCGAGCTACATGGTCTCGTCTTGGCAACATTTAACATGAAATGTTTTTGTGGGATTTCATTTCTTTTTGTAAGTTGCTTATGATATTTATACGAGTATTTTTTCTGTTGTTCATTTTTTCTTTCTTTTTTTGGGGTTTATTTATAACAAGGACCCCCTATATAAATTTTCAGACCTCTAGCATCAAAATTTACGGAAGTCTCATACAAACTAGTTTAAGGGGTTGGGGGGTAAAAGTTTCAAGTTTTAAGATTTTTTTGTTGTTTGTGTACTATTACTAGCTTACATACCAAATTTCAGCTTTTTAGGACTTCAGGAAGAACCTTAAGAATATTGATGATCATCAGTCAGTGAGTCAGTGACGAAATCGAGGTATTTTAGATATCAATAAAATCTAAAGTATACGAGCTATGCAATTGAAACTTTATAGGTTTAATAAGTCAACCACTGACAACATATCCCGAAAATTTTGTTTATCTGGTATAATCCAAAGCCAAGTTAAGAGGGTTCAAAAATACGACGAAGTGCTTCGAGAAAAGGTAGGTAGTGCCCTTGCGCTTCGCTTGGCTCGTCTTGGCGGGGGCACTCCCGTGCCCCCAGATATGGTGATGATTTATATTTCGAAGTCATAACCAACAAGTTAACTAAATTGTGTAAATATTTGCTCACTCTGCAGTCGCTGAATAAGTGCTTTACGAGAATTCAGATGCTTCAAGTCAAACTAGGAACATTTCAAAGTTATCCCAGGGCTTGCATGTACTCGAAACTTTTGACATCCCGGTTGTACTAACATTATACCACCACTGCTAAATAACGAAATCTTTTATTGCCACATGAAGATACACGCTAGCATAATTAATGTAATATTCACAAACCTGTTGCTGCGAGTTCTTCTTTCAGATCTTTCTCGGGGTTATCCCTCTTGTCACGTTTGGAATTCCTCTTGAACAAATTATGAGACACTGTATCGTCAATATATTTGACATTAGCTGGGTTCAACAGGGACCCAGATAATACTACGGTAGTACCCTTAGATGGCCCAAGGGGTGACCTAGGAAAACCTTGATTCTGCCCAATCTGTCCTAGAGATGACGACACCAGAGATATTTGTTGCCCACCATTTAAATGGTCGGGAACAGGCTGTACGCTGTTCAACAGTTGTTCGGAAACAAGCCTGTTGGCAAGTTGCCCGTTAATGTATTCTTGTTGAAGTTGAAGACCATTCGCCAGCTGGACCGGGACCATTTGCTGGGCTCCGGCCAAGTTTAGATTAGGCGCTCTTTGAAGCTGGCCACCGATTAAGAAGTTTCCGTTTCCAAGAGGGGTTGCCTGTGGCGCAGGAGGCTCTGTCACCGTCTCGGTGGAAGACTCCACGGGAGTTCCGTCGTGTCTGAAGTGGTGTACGTGGTGATGCTTGTGGTCTTTGTGAGCTTTCCCTGCAGTCAGCGCCACGTGGTACAACTGGAGCATTGTGATCTCGCCCAACAAACCGGATTGTCCTGCAACACGGTTACGTTATTACAGTTATTACATTGTATGCCAGTAGGTTCTACTTGCGAAATTGCACGTTTCGTGATCCAACACTCACTTGCAACTGGTTCTATGTTATCTTTTTTGTAGAGCAGTGACTGATCCTGGCCGGATATGGCTAAGCCGCCTCCCTTTATGATGTGGCCGACGAGCTGGAACAGATGGGATGAATATTATTAGTGCCAAATGTTGTATTTACTGTTGAAATAAAATGGTAATTTATTATGTCTTACTCTGTTGTTGAATCCTCTGCCAACACGTTCGGCGTTCACCCAAATCTGCCACTCTCCGGTTTTACCGTTCCATGACTGACACGAGTGGTACCACCTGCGGAATAGAGTTTGATTAGTGAATTAGTGTTGTGGTCGGATACACCCTTTCTGATGGATATACGAGTATGCTGTGAGCCTCCAAGCAAAAAGGGTCCAGTTCTCGGCAATTAGTTTCCGTGATATACGCAGTTTTGTAAAGTTTCAATGTACAAGTTCATAATTAATCCTTATTGCTAATTGACTATTATTATACCGAATCTAGTCTTAAATCAATACCCCACTACTGGACCACTTTTGCTTGGATGCCCACATATAATTGTGTAATTAGTGCTGACGTTAATTAACAATGTCAACCATGTGGTTGACATTGCTTGGATTCCTTGTGTTAGTATATTAGAATTCAGGTCAGGACATCCTAAGGTTGTCCACCAGATATGTTAGACAACAATAAGATCGCCCATTGTACAGGTTTCAATATAGCTGTAATGATCTTCTTTATACAATAGTACATTATGATACATCATGTGTGCTATGTTGATCATTATGCTCGAGGCGGTATTATTTGCGCGAGCCGCAGGCGAGTGCGATAAGAAAGCCGAGAGTCTAATGATCAATGCACACGCGTTTCATACGATGTTTTTCAACACACTTGCGAGGAAAAAAACAGACTTGTATTGTTAAATATTAACTTCTTTGGAAAATGGCGCGCCAGTTTTGTTTTTCCGCGCGCCGTGCTAAGCAGCACTAGCGATGCGCGCGCAGGTGTAAATAAAAGCACCGACTCTCATTTTAAATATATTAGTCTATGGTACTGACAAAACCGATCCGCCCCGATCACACGAACCTGTTTGAGAATGAATAAATTATGCTACACATCAAATCTGTCTGTGTGGTGCCGGACTTAAAGAATTGCACCACCCCTTACTTCCCGTGGGTGTCGTAAAAGGCGACTAAGGGTCTTACCGGAGAATGGGCAGCAGCGTTCTCTATTTATTCCACCATCATACCATACTGCGATCGCCAACCCGCCTGCCAAGCGTGGCGATTATGGCAACCCCCCCCAAAATTGGGGGAGGCCTATGTCCAGCAGTGGACGTCTATCGGCTGAAACGACGACACATCAAATCTTAAATTTTAATGAATGTGCGTTAATTAGGAGTGGTGGATAAACACCTCATAATATGTTCATATTCAGCGCACAAGTTTACTATTATTAATTTTCCTTGTATAAATTCAAGTCATACGATACTCGCCATTTTGATGACAGTGGTGGTCGAGGCTAAAAAACATAAAAATTGGAGATTTCGAACACCCTAACTTCACCACAGGGGCTGTGAATCATCGTCTCAATCAGCATCATTTAATTATTTGACGAATTTATCCATAGTTTAAGGTAAATAAGTACTTAGTGGTAATGAAGTTTTTGGATATCTAATGTCGAAGTTTCGCGCCAATCGTGCGTGTTTACATTTTACATTTCACAAATTTCACACACACAGTTAAATGTAAGATTTAAAACGTGACAAATATTATTGAAAATATTGTGAACAACACGAAAATGCCTAGGTCTTAACGTAATATTCAAACACAGGTCCAATAACACGTATTAATCATTACCACTAGGTACTCAATCTGTGTTCAAAATCGCCGACGATTATTGTTTTTTTTTATTGCAATGATGTACGAAAGCGATTATTCCAAACGATTTTTTTTTTAAATTTCGATTGATAATATGACGAATGTAATCGATACTTGGAAATTAAATAAAATTAAGTATTTTAAGCAGTAAATACAATAAGCATTGTTTATAATAATGATTTATGCTTTTCTATTGTCATTTCAATCGTTTTTTGGACATTTCACTTAAACAGAGCCAGGCCATGGTACCTCATTTATTGAATTTCGCGCCGAAATGTTTCTATATTTGAATTTATTCGGAATGCGCTCGCTGTTTAGAATTATTTTAATTTATTGAACAACTACTTATTATTTATTTTGGATTTTATTTTTGATAATTTCTAATAGTTTCCTACAGAATTCCCAGTATATATTTATTAGGTAGGCTTAGTAAAATTTTGTTTGAGAATGATGATAAATTAATTCCATAAATTGGGTATTCTGCAAACACTTTCAATACTTTTTGTTAGTTATAAGAGTTGTTATTCAGTTTCTAATTTTTTTTTTATTTCCTTTATCGCGAATATCGATTAGGCTATACAGCCTAATCGATATTCGCGATAAAGGAAATATGGAAATTGGGTGGACGGTCAACACCTTCTTATATACGTATCTATGGTCAGCACTAAAAAGTCGCAAATCATATTTTGATCAAGATACAACCCGACACCGACCTGAAAATTGCAAAAAACCTAAGAAAATTGGAATTTCGCGGTCTACCACTGCGCATTCACTTCAAAATTGTCCGTGGTCCCTGCGCATTCACCTTAAAAAAAATAATTATTAGTTAATTTTGGGACCAAGGACAATACTGACTATTTAAAAAAAAAGTGAATTAATGAGATTAAAAAAGCGCGCATCTCCGACTAGTAAATAGTTATCTGTGGAAATAAAGCACATGTGGATTAAAGTAAAGAAAAAGCACGCGTTTTTAATACACTGCATTATGGACCTAAAAGCGGTTCAATAAGAGCCACTTTACGAGCAAGTGTGTTGAAAAGAATATTATGTATCACTAGCAGTGCCCCGCGGTTTACACCCTCGTTAATTTGAAGAAAAAACCTACTAAAATATATTCCATTACTTTAAGACTAAAACTATTTTAGTGAAACTATTTTAGGTATGTAGGTTACTACCTAAATCACACTATGATCAGTAAGAGTGGAACTATAATATTAACCCTCGCAGAGCTACCGGCGGCCTTGCGGATTTATTTCAAAACTATGATATCTCCTAAAATATTCATTGAAATCAAATGATGTCTAGGGCAATTTTGTTCTAAATTAAATACCTGTGATGAATAACGTGTTTATTTAGATAAGGAATAATGTCATGTTTATAAAAACACCGTTTATAATATTAGCGTAGATAATATTATAATTTATTATTATTATATTATAATGAGTTAAAATTTGTAAGTTTGTATGTAGGGGTAATCTCTGGAACGACCAACGAGTTGGATTTGAAAAAATCTTTTTGCATTTAATAGCCCAATAAATTCTTGAGGAAGGTCATAGGCTAACTTTGCGCTACAACACTTATGGGCCGATCAAAACGAAAAAAACGTCAGAAACAACGCCAAGCGAAAACGAAGTAGTAGCACGCGGGTGAGCGATGGGATGCGACGCGATGGGTTGGGTAGCCGATATTTCACGCGGGCGAAGTCGCGGGCAGAAGCACATTTTTAATAAAAAGTAATTATTTCTCATAAAATTCACAACAAATATTAAGCTATTGTTGTTGTGGCTGACATTTATAAAATACTTATTGTTTTTTTATGAATTTGCTCAAAACCGGTCCTAGATAGATTAGGTATTGCAGAATATTATGATAAAGGCTTGTCAAATAACACCAGTTATGCAAGAAGTGATCCAACCGGTATCGTATGTACCCAAATAATCCAGTTATCCAGCATGTTAATCACAGTTATTTATTAGTTTTTGTCTCGGTTACCTAACTATGTTGTAATTAACTGCTTTAGTCGAACTGTTGTAATTACGATGTATGTATGTGTATCCTGTAGTCATCAATCTTATAGTTGTTAATTAGGCATTCTTTTACATATTTTAATCTTGTTAAATTATAAAGTTTGAACGTCATGTTGTAATACATTTCTAGGATTGAGTTTGAGTTTCCTTTGCAGTATTTTCAGGCAATCGGTTTCCTAAGTAAGCGCCGAATGGTCACACAATAACGAATGTCCAATTACATGGCGTTTTTTGTCACCTTGATGTCAAACACTGGTGAAAATGACAGATTAACCTATTTTAGAGATAAAGATTTATTTTTTGCGTAACAGTGTACATCAGTTCCTTTTTCCCACAACATTTTTACCTCAACAGTCTAACGATATCGGACATTACATTAGTATTAAAAGGCAAATCAATTACTTAGCACAGAGGAGGTATTTTTCAGACCTCATCTTTTTACTATTCCAATAAGTGCATTTAAGTTGAAAGCAATTATAATAATAGTCTGCGAGTAAAAAGGCTGCGACACACGCGCGTATTTTACTATGGTCGAAATGTCCGCCTCATTACAACATGTCCAGTACCTGTCCAGTTCCGTTTTGGTAACATGTGGCAATTGCATAACTTTTTAAGAAACTCATTGAATGACGTGATAAAAATGTAATTTGCAATGTAATCGCTGTTTAAGAATGTAAGCCGGATACAGCTATTTAGGCAAATATTGTGCTTAGTATTCGAGATTATTTTGGCAGTAGGGCTGGGGTGATATTGTAAGCCGTGCCCTACGGTTACACAGCGTTAAGTTGCCCAAAATGCTAGATAATGTTGGGATGACACGGCAGTTTAAACAGTATTTGTTTTTGTTGTATTTCTTTGGATAAACCAACCCTGCGGGGTAACTTCGTAACACAACAATGGCAATGCTATTTAATTTGAGAGTTCAACAAAATTCATTGCCTTATATACGTTGCCAAGCAGAAGAATTTATCAAACATATAAAGCAATAGATTAGGAATTTTACACAGTAGCCACAAGCCCTAATATCTATGCGAAATCCAGCTAGACAAAACGAAAATTAAAGGCCACGTTTGTTTTTTAGGGTTGAGGTGTTTTGATCTATCTTTGACGAACCCCACGCCCCGGAGTGGTGTGATTAAAACAAGATTTCTGACCTAAGTGTTAAAAAAAGTCAAAAAGTTAGTAAAGAACATTTTCGAAACGTCTTATTTAAAAAATGATAACTGGAAATCTCTATCTTTATGGAAAATTAAAATCAGTCTAATTTGGCTGTAACACTATTTTTCGAAAATGTCAACTTTATAGACCTTTGTATCCTGCTTAAGCGTATGAATTTCCATTAAATCGGTTCATTCATTTCGAAAAACAAGGGCTTGAAAGTTTGTATGAAATGCCGTACATCGTAAACCCGTTTAACTGGCTGAGTTTATAGGTATAGGACATATCTCTAATAGGTTTATAGTCAATAATTAAAACAGTGTGATCAATATAAATATGTAAAAATATGCTCACCAACGAAGCAATAAGCAAACATCTTTGCATTGCTGTTTTTTAGCATTTCAATGTCACTGTTCCTTTTAATGCGTTTCATATAACTACAACTACTTGATGCAGGATTAAGAAATGCTTTTCGACAGTTTTAAATATCAGTCCCTTAAGGCAACTACTTGCCTTTTTTTTTTTTTTTTTTGCGGATGGGAAATCATCAAATGACTCCTCCCGCTCTGGGTGGAGCGGAAGGGAGTGTCAGACTCTTACTGACTAAAACCCACCCGTGTTCCTTCCTTAGCCCTTTATGTTCCGGGCCAGCGGTAACCCTTTCGGACAATCCCGCTGACCCGGCAGGCTTCGGCCCTAGGGGGCCCCTCCCCGATGCTGACATCTCTTTGAGGCGCGCGTGGAACACTAAGGCAACTACATGCCTAAAGCGCGGTCTTTGTCGGACTTATTTAATGAAGCAATTATTTAATTACAAAAAATCTATTGTTTGGACTAAAAAATTAAAACACTAGTGTTTTAGCATGTTGCTTGTAGAATAATCTGACAGAAAATCAGAATGATTGTATGTATATTAGTATGGTTTTTATTGTAAAAAGAAAGTTTTTAGAGGTATCTTCATGATTTTTTTTCTATCGTATCAAGTTAGTTGGAGGTATTATGTTTTCAACACACTATCTACCTAACATAAGAATATCATATATTTTTCTAATTTTGTTTACTGTAGTCGATCATATACTTTATTGTTTCTAAAACTTGCGTTTTTTGTGATTCTTAAGTTTTTGACTTTTTCATCATAGTTGTCGATGATTGAATATCGCTTTGTCTTAGCCATCTCAGATATTACAGAATTTGAAATTAGAGGGATTGTTTATTTTTTTCTCAAAAGACATAACATACATCGCTCATTTACGAACAAATACATAAATAGGTTTGTTTATTCGTCTAGTTATAGTTATCATAGGTGGGTGTTGAACTTTCGTACCTTTATTGCTGATTTCTATCAATAGACGAGTAAGACTAATTGCGTACCACACAACACTTTGTATAACGTATAACGCAATAAACGTGGCTCAACTGTCAAAATGGCAATTTTGACGGTTCAGCGACGTTCATTGATTTGCATACGTTGTTGAGCAAACGAATTTATTAAACATATGAAGCAATGGATTAGAAATATCCTTCAAAACTCTTGGTTGAAAATGTATTACGTAACTAGACTAGGTACTCAACAATTTGAATAAACTTAATGCATAAAAAAAAAGATGTTTTTAAAAGAAAGATTTGCCCATAACTATCATCGATACAGAAAGAAACAATAACGAAGCAGTCAATATTTACACCGTCTGCTAAAAATACGAGAGTTCGATGACTGTTAGAAAGTGCTCTTACGCATATTGCGTGCACATTGCCGTTGCCGCAAGTTTGTACACAGGACAAAAAAGAAATTGTCGTGCGTGGTCGCCATTGTTAATCGTCTTATGTAATACATGGATGTCAATTGAATGGATACAAAGAAATCCGGTAAATCACGAGTAGGATGCAACATTTCTTATAGGTTTTACGACGTTTGTTTTTTAAGTAACGGTAGGATTATGTGATTTCCTTTCGACACGTTTTTACGTTACTCTATTCCGGGACGTCTCTAAGTCTCTGATCATCTGCAACTCTGATCTCATGCGTATTTGATTATAGTCCGCGCGGAACTAGTTGGCCGCGCCTTAGGTGGGGAACTTTGTGCTCACTAGTTCCTTTAGCAGTTCCTTTGAAGGAACTACTGAGCATTTTTGGGATCAGTAGTTCCTTTGCAAAAGCTAAAGGAACTACTGAGACTAGATACTATAGATCCTTTGAAGGAAACAAACATAGCTGCCCGCTGCTGCCGCATGCTCAGCAGGGGTTGAGGGCGGCGAGGTTGCCTAGTGTTCGCAACACACGTACTGAGTAATGATAAAGCGCCCCCGCCCCTTCGTCCCACTACTCACATACCTAAGGCGCGGCCAACTAGTTCCGCGCGGACTATATTTCACTGATAAGTTGAACAAAAAAATTAAAATCAGTAGTAAATATCTAACTCATTATCTCACTCAATCATCAGCATCCCGTCATCACCCGTTTAATTAAAATGTATACGTAAGCACCTACTTAAGTTATTTCTTAAGAAAAAAAATATTGCTCTGAATTAATGCTTTGTGTACCTACACTATCCTGCCATTTTGTAAACCGAAGGAAACTAGTGTCCACGACGATAAAGTAAGTCTTTTGAACAATAAATATGTTATTATTATTTTTGTTGGTGTCTAATAAAATATTGGTACCCCCCTAATTATTTTAACACATTCGATGATCATGATAATGACTATTATATACCTACCTAGAAATGAAAACATTGCTTTTTCGTTTAACCAATTTGTCGGGTATCTATTATCACTCTTCCAGACGAGAAAAAACCATTAAAAATGGTGTACATAAAGCATACGTCTAGTGAATATCTGTTATGCGTTAAGCCCTTCGCACACTGAAGATGTTGTGCGCAAAATTTTATTTGCGTTAGAAAAACACCTTCCCTACCCTACAAGCACGAGCTATTATTTTAGTATGGGGATCAGAATCATAATCTCTACAAACAGTCCCGTTTTATAAAAGGGGAATTGTATTCATAAAGTAGGTACTGTGTACACCGTCTGTTTCACTGAACTTTTTAAAAAGAATCATTTTCCTGTATCTAAATTACTTTTTCTTTTAATAGCGGAATTGTACTTCCACAATACCTACTCATCACACTGCTTGATTCTGCTAGCGCATGAAGGCGATAAAATCGCGCGCGACACAAAGGCACCGCAAGTCGCGCAACGAGCGGTGCCTTTGTGTCGCGCGCGATTATATCGCGTGTCGCGCCTGTTTATATGAGCCTTTATGCCACTAGCTTGATGTTGTAATTATTATTCAATTAGCACGTGTATCTATACAATTATGCGAAGAGGTAAGTAGAGTTAGGGACACTAATGTTTTGTCAAATTGGATATTACGTCCATTTGCCCTGTTAGAGAAATAATAATAACAAAAATAAATTGATTGAACCAAGGTTACTATTATTACCTTATAAATAACTTAACTTGGTGTTGGGCTGTAACTGTTAGTGATCTTTTCGATCTTTACGGCGGACCCCGCACTAGGCGGCGCCTGTAAAGGGTACCAGAATTGTGGTACATAATGCTATTTACCAGTAGTATTACCATTGTTAATTAATTGCAAACGATTATGTAAAAGTAAATTCATATTGAGATCAAAGTGAAAGTGAAAACTTAAAACGTAAATTATTATAATAAATAAAAATAAAGCTTAATTCACACTGAAGAATCATCATTATCTGCCTAGCCTTTCCCCAATTGTGTTGGGGTCGGCTTCCAGTCTAACCGGGTGCAGCTGAATACCAGTATTTTACATGGAGCGACTGCCTATCTGACCTCCACAACCCAGTTACTGGGTCATACGATACCCCTTGGTAAGACTTGGTTGTCAGAGTTTCGGGCTTCTGACTACCCGTATGGACTGTCAAAGATCCACGAATGACAGCCGGTACCAACGGGTTAACGTGCTTTCCGAGGCACGGTGGTCAAGATGGGCACCCGTCCACAGACCAACCGCGGCAAGCGTAGCTTAACCTGATCGATCGACCTGAGCAGCTGTTATTATTTAGCCACGGGCCCCTTTCTCTTACACTGAAGAATGACAGTTGTAATTTAAAATACGAACAATTTAAGTTGGAAGTCAATTTGTTAAATAATTAATTTCCCTATATACCTTTAAACAAATTAAGTACACATTGTGATACATCAAGGAGCTTGAAATATTCTGACATTCAGCTTGTGTAGCTGACGTGTCTATTGGCCCACAAACGAAAGAGAGCGTAACTGCAAACAATTTGCTTGCAAAATATGCGTGAAGACTTTAAATAGTTGTTAGTAGATGTCACAATTTACCAAAACGGTTTAGCGAGCATGCAGTTCATAATAATCATATTATTTCAGCAGATAGTCTTACACGAAAAGAATATCACTTTTTTTTTATGTGGTTATAACTGCCAAGACGTGTCACAGTTACCAAAACGAAATATAAATAGTTGGTTTCACCATAACTTTGGTCATCATAGATCTTGCTTTAGGTAGCTGATTCGAGGTGTTATGGGGGATTATGGTCACGTATTGTCGTGTCGTCCTGGTGTCTTGTACTTAATTTAACGAACTTCATCATTAAAGCCTTTTTCCGAATATGCCATTGCAGCTTCCATTTTACATGGAGCCACTGCCTATCTGACCTCCGCTACCCAGTGGCATGAAAGAATGTAATTTTTGAAACTATAGATCAGACTACAGACAGAATCATCAGTAAACGATTCTCGCTCTGCCTATAAAGAAATTCCGAATTCGGATCTTATAATGAGAGTCCTTACTAGCTGAGTAAACAGAATTATATTTTAACCTGAGTGCAATAAGCGAAACGTTTTATATACCTATATCTGCTAGTTTCTGGTTTAACTTATGCATCAACTTAGCCTGCCGCAGACCAAAGCTGGACATAGAACTCTCCCAGGCTGCGCCATAACATCCTGCCCTCCGCCTTGTGCATTCAATCTGTCCCAGCCTCTTAAGAGCCTATACTACCTCAGCTAAAATTCACTCTTTATCTCGCTCGCACGATACTGCTAGCGGACTGTGTGAGAGCGCGACAGAGTGCGGTGCTGGGCGGAAAGCAGCGCCAATAGTTTAGGTATTTGCTTTTTACGGTGAAAATAAAGGTAATTCAAAAAAACTAAATAACATAAGACCTGCTTTATAGTTATTTCAGTTAGTATGCGAAGTTTCATGATCTAATTTGAAGTATTTTTTGAATACCAGCGGTTTATTGTTCGGTATGGAGGTAACTTTGGAATTTTTTTCTATCGAGAAAATTTTATGGAATCGTGTTTTCGTCTAACATAGTACTTAACGTTAATCCTCAACTTTAGCATATATTTATTTCAAAATTAATGCTGCGGTATTTTCAACATAACGGAGGATCATGATAAGCCATTTGAGGTAGTATAGGCCCTTCAGGTCGTCTACCCAGGGATCCCATACTACTTTCGTCAATGCGCTGGCCATCGGTTTTTCTTCGACAAACATGTATACAACGTTATTTTTAGTATATGCGAAACCTGAATATAGTTTGTTCAGAATAAGTAACTGAATCGATTCCAATAATTTTTACCCCATGTTATATTTTGTTCCAAAAATATTTAAAAAACTGGTCAAGTGCGAGTCGGACTCGCACACGAAGGGTTCCGTACAACAAGGCAAAAACGTCGAAAAAAACATAATATGTTTGTTGTATGGGAGCCCCCCTTAAATATTTATTTTATTTTATTATTATTATTCATTATTAAAGTTAAAATACAACTGAGTATTTCGTGAATATTTCAAGTGCCTACCTGTTGCCATTTTTGATATCGAGCAAAAAAGGGCAAAAAAATCGCGTTTGTTGTATGGGAGCCCCCCTTAAATATTAATTTTATTTTGTTTTTAGTATTTGTTGTTATAGCGGCAACAGAAATACATAATTTGTGAAAATTTCAACTGTCTAGCTATCGCGGTTCTTGAGATACAGCCCGGTGACAGACAGACGGACAGACGGACAGACGGCCAGATGGACAGACGGACAGACAGCGAAGTCTTAGTAATAGGGTTCCGTTTTTACCCTTTTGGTACGGAACCCTAAAAAGGTTAAAAGTTAGACACCGAGCGACACTAAGTAGGTTATCCAACCTCCGCACCGAACGGTTAGGAACCTAGGTACTATTATTATCAATGAGCGCAAAAGGGCGCGGCGCGAGCAGCGCGGGTTTGGGATGTTTTTGTGCGGACAAACAGGTAACTTAACAAGCTTATAACTTTGTGATTTTTCATGATACAGTTTTGGAATTTTGTACATAGATTCTTTACATAAAAATACTAGACACGTGTTTCGGGTTTCGCGTATACTAAAAATAATGTTGTATAAACTTATGTATAAATCCTTGAAATCAAGAAACTGTCATTAGCATCCTGTTACACTTGCTTTACAGACTGTTGCAAAGGAAGCACAGAGTCATTAAAAAATACTTATGGTGTGTATAACCATGTCTCATGAACAAAACTAGCGCAAGGTTTTAAGAGTAACCAATCCTGCACCCTACTTGCGTAAAACATTATCAATCTCAATCTGAATCATTTTAAATGTTATTGCTTCATATGTCCGTAACATTTGTCTGCTTAGCAACGTAAATAATGCAATGAACGTTGTTAATAAATAATATAAATAATAATAATAATAAATAAATAAATTTTATTCATAAGTAGTTTTGTACATGGCATACAGAGTTGTCTTCGTGGATCTTTAACAGTCGTTACGGGTAGTCAGAAGCCCGAAAGTCTGACAACCAGTCTTATCAAGGGGTATCGTATTACCCAGTAATTGGGTTGTGGAGGTCAGATAGGCAGTCGCTCCATGTAAAATACTGGTATTCAGCTGCATCCGGCTAGACTGGAAGCCGACCCCAACAGAGTTGGGAAAAGGCTAGGCAGATGATGATGATACAGAGTTGTCTTATAAACTAAAATGTTATAAATTAGATCCAGTACAAAAATATCAGGGGTCATAGGACTCCCTTTTCCTAAACTAGGCAAATAACATGTCAGTATCTTAGGAAAGAGTATCCATTTATAATGGGTCTTAGTGGTGGTTACAAAATATTGGTACGTGCAGAGGGCGAACAAAGTTGTTGAACTGTCAACATGAAAGGCATTGCTACTATTAAGACGGTTACGGAATTACCCCGCTGCTTACTCACTCTAGTTTTAAATATTAATAAACCTTGCAATTTTGAATAGTTCCAAATGTTAAAAAAAAGTTAATGTAAAAGTTAGTTGAAAAGTTCTTATTCACAACAATCAGACCGATGTTTTCTTACCTATACTAGAATGATAACGGAGATTTGTATCGGGGACATGTATAAAAATGAGTTTATTTGAAAGTGACACTATTCGCCCACTAAAACAATTAAATGTAGTGTAGATGACATCATTTCCACCCACACGCACAGCTTTTATAAAATAGTTTACTCTCTATCTTGGCCCATCACTCTACAATAAAATGAATGCTAAAATTCCGATTTATGGCTTAACAAACTTTAACTATGACGAAACCGAAGAATTCCTAAAAAAGTGATTACTCAAACACATACCGTACATCACACACGACCTTAATTAGCAAAACACTCACCACCAAATTACTGAACAATTTTTTTATTTTTTTCTTTAATTTATAAATTTTTGTTTTCAGAAATTGCAATTTTTAGATTCTAAATTATTTTTTGTTTTGTTTAATAACTTAATTTTAATAATATAATCTGATTAGTAACTTGCTGTAATGATTACTATTCACATATTTTTATTATACATATTTAACACGTGCTGTTATAAGTCAACCATTTATGACTGGGATCGGAACTGTTTCTCCTAAACACAGGTTATTCTGTAACCTATCTAGGAGAGCAGTACGGCACCCACTAACTAGATTAAGAAACTTTATGCTTGTGCTTTATATTATATTATCTTAGCATGTCATCTAGTCCTAGTTGAACAATAAATCTTTATTATTATTATTACGTTTATTTATTTAGTTAACTTACTTTCTTACATTTTTAAATATTTCTTAAAATATAAAAAATAAGTAGGTATAACAAACCCCGACACCCGCGGATCACTATTATTTTTATATTTTTCTAAGCTACCGGTGGTTAGGGCTCCAGAGACAGGAACCTCCTCACAATACAAGCCGTATCGAGGAGTACTGCCTTTGAATCAAGCCCTTGATCCAACCGCCTAACGAGAGCCTCGATAGATGTTGATAGAGGCTTTCGGCCATGAGTCCATTGGCCGATACGACAATCGGCACAATGATAGCCGAGGTCACATATCACATGTCAATAACCTCGTGTGCTAAGTCGAGATATTTAATTTGTTTCTCTTTCTCAGCTTTCGCGAGGTTCCCGTCATGTGGAATGATAACATCGACGATCATTGTGCGGCGCGCTAATCGATCTATCACCACTATATCAGGCTTATTGGCAACAATAGTCCTGTCAGTAATGATAGACCGATCCCAGTACAATGTGACATGTCCTACGGTTTTAACGCTTCTTTGGAAAACTAAATGAGCAAAAATCGTTTTCTGTAACTTTTCCTCTAAGTCAACTTGCCCCGCAAAAAGTTAGTCAACCAGCCCCAAGCCATGTTTTTCATTAATTACCTGGCTACCCTAAAGAATGACTTGGACTTAAATAAAAAAATATATAAAATAGCACTGTGTTACATGGTCCACGAGCAGTGGCGTGCCTAGGGGTCAAAGTTAGGGCAAGCCCACAGATTTTCAAGGTATAAAAAAAGGCCAACTGAGGGATTGGCTGATTTTCTTGTTGTTAATGGTTGTTAGTAGTACTAACATCATTATTATAATTTCCGTAAGAAAACCTTTAAAATACGAAGAACAGGTACTACAGTTCTTCAAACATCAGTACGTAATTGTCACAAGCGCCATCTATATTAATGAATGCGCATAACCACAGCGCCTATCCGGAACTTTCTTCATTTCGCCTGTCACATGCATTTGTTCAATCAAAATGTACTAGATGGCCTCCAAATTATCGATTTATTGTTCTTTTTTCTTTTCTCGTACGCATTATTTTATGAATTAGGTACTTACATTTTTAAAGTCAATCATGAGCCAACACATACCTATGTTTAACACCTATGTTTGTCATATTCATACCTAGTAAACAATCGAATGAGTAGGTACCTATTTTATAATATAATCTGTCTTCTTGACTGACAAAAATACTTGTTTTTATTTCCGAGAAGTACCTACAGTAATTTAAGATTGGTTACGGTGAAGTAAATAATTATTTATTGGCAGAAAATTGCAGAAAACTCAATGTATTTACATACCTTTTCGATGACAGTTTCCGAATTCACATAATGATAAAAGAACACTATATTCATTAACCGTTTACAAAATCATAGGGAATGACATCGCCACAATCAACCACTTTTTCAAATAATAAAACTAATTCTCAAAGTATTCAAAACTTCAAAACAATAACAATTTGAGACGCGGCGCGTCATCGACTCATCGCGCCCGCCACTCGTGCAACTTACGGGTCAACGCGGATAGTGCATTTGCGCGAACTTCATGCCTATCAAAAGCCTGGCTTCTCATTTCATAGAAATCTGTGTTTTATGTACTTACCAATATCAACAAATGTAAACGTTTTTATAGCAATTTGTAGGCGAAAACTGCGAGACAGAGAAAGGAAATAGAAGCCAGGTAAAAGCCAGACTAGTGTGAGCGAGATGGCGCAATTGAATGCATTGTATAGCGTCACAGTATAAAAATATGATTTTTAGACTGTGATAGCGTAAAGCGGAATTTGGCGCGAACCTAGGCCGGTGCGCGCAAGTTCGGATTTCGAAATAATTGTATTATTATTCCTTTGACATGAATGTTTGCGTTCGAGTTCATTGACTGGAATTTTTTGAATATATTTTTTATTGATTTTGTTGTTGTGAATTATGATTTTATTAGGGCAAGCCGGGCTTTTTGGCTTCTATGAAGGGCACGCCACTGTCCACGAGCCTTTAGTTAACTTTTATATTACTATAAAAGTAGTTCGCTATGAATATTTAGACTTCACAAAAAAGGAAACGATAATAAAAATGCTATTTAGCTGTCATAAATTAAAAATATATCACCATTTGACTACTAAAAGTCTGGCGACTGTGATGCCGTGCTTCGCACAAATGTGGGAGGTATCGATATACATGCTCAAGTTTGATTAGATGACCCAAAACTCGTACTGCTGACCAGTTTTGGCAGATAGTTTACCTACCCTAGCTCTAGCTATAACCAGCCCAAGTCTCCCTAGGCAACTATTTCTTCATGACGTAACTTTGTACGTAAGTTCAATCAAAGTCAACAATTCAACGAAATTACAGTACGCGAATACTCGTTGCCTACCGTTTCGATATTGTCTAATACTAATAACTATCCATTACATAAGTTACGTTGTCTTCAAGTGTAGTAAAAAATGACCCACTTTAGAACTTGTTTGTATTACTTACACGGAAACGGTAATCGTCGAATGAATGCATCTAAATATCCTATGGTATAGAGCGACGCGCACAGTGTTTTTGACATCACAAACTTTTGAAAACACCATTTGAATCTAACTCCCGCGAGCGAAAACCGTTTACCGAATTGCTTCTACAATTCAAATATCCGTGTTCAGGTTATGTCAATGAAAATTGGCATTGCAACAGGGCGTTACGAATACTGAATTCAAAATTTGAGTGGAAAACAAACAATGAATTGGTTAAGTCTGTTATTTGTATAGCAAGCAATTAGGACGTTTGAGTGAATTGTTTAGAAACGTACGGTGTGCTTCGAGATGGTCGTGACCTCATTTGGAATCGTCTTCACTTGAACGCTTTTGTTATCAGGAGTACGGAGTTTTTACCTTACACGGAAGACACGGTCATTTAAAGGGCTTCAGGACCTAAACGCAAAAACACAAGTTTTAGAAACAATAAAAGTATTTATGATCGACTACATTAAACAATATCTGAAAAATATATGATATTCTTCAGGATATATGCAAGGTAGATAGTGTGTTGAAAATATAATACAACTAATTTGATACGATAGAACAGTAAAAATCATACTAATACGAGTATGTATACATACAATCAATCTGATTTTTTGTCAGATTATTCTACAAGCAACATACTAAAACACTAGTGTTTTAATTTTATAGTCCAAACAATAGATTTTTTGGAATTAAATAATTGCTTCATATTTTGCAATAAATTACCAGCGTTGTGTCATCGCGCTTCTCTTTCTTTTCTATGCAGTCCGACAGTGACCGCGCTTTAGGTCATGTAAGCCCTTTAATTGAGTATTTATTTATTTAAATGCCGATACACCGGCAGACTATTTTACCGTCTGGACAAAAACAGGGTATAAAATTTGAAGGAGTATCATTAATTCATCATTCTCCTGCCCTTATCCCAATTTATTTGGGGTCGGCGCAACATATCTTTTTCTTCCATACTTCTCTATTAGTCGTCATCTCGGTAGTCACCCCCTTTCTAACCATATCATCATTCACACATTCCATCCATCGTTTTTTTGGTCTTCCCCTACTCTTATAGCCGTCGACATCCATACTCAAAACTCTCCTCACGATATTTTCCTCATTTCTTCGTAACACATGCCCATACCATGACAACCGATTCCCAAGCAACTTTTCAGTTACCGGTGCCACTTTCAAACTTCCTCTTATGTACTCATTTCTTATTCTATCCATTCGTGCAACACCACACATCCCTCTTAGCATTCTCATCTCTGCTGCATGCAATTGCCTTTCATTCATCCCTTTTGTGGCCCAACATTCTGATCCATAGAAGACAGCAGGTCTAATCATGGTTTTATATATCTTCCCCTTAAGTTTAAGGGGAAAACTAGTTGCCGCGCGTTGTACATGTGTGCGTACGTATAGTTTATGCTTGTATTTGTTTTTTGTTTTGTATGCGTGCGTAACAACGCGATCGAATTGCATTAGTGTATTATTACTACTTGTGTGCGTTCCCTCGTCCCCCGCGATGAAAGTGACAGACTTATTTGCGTAGATATTAGTACTCGTGGCGTTTCCGGTTGGTTTAATACTCAAAGAACTGAAATGAACATAATTAATACCATTAAAGTAAAATTACATTATATTATTATATATTTACTTGACACTTGAATTGGAGGGGCCCGTGGCTAAATAATAACAGCCGCACAGTTCGATCGAACAGGTTAAACTACGCTTGCCGCAGTTAGTCTGTGGTTGGGTGACCACAATTTATTAATTACCCCAAACTTTTGTACTAAACCAATCATTTAAATACCCCAAAGTTTATTTAATTAATATTTATGTTTAATGTATTAAGTATCAATTATTTTCCTATAGGTATTAATTCAAATAGGCTTGATAGTACCTATTTACGTGTTACATATTTCTAACAAGACTCAGTCAATTACTAATAATAACATGAATAATAATGCGCAAAGCGCAAAGGACGACTACGATACTAATAAAGTCAAAATAATTTATATACACCTGATTTAGCAAAGAGTGGGCAAAAAAATGGCATGGCATTTTCACGACAAATTGTTTTCTAAGAACATAATCATCCTAAAACGTTACCAGTGCAATCAACCAGACACGTCTGTTTCCTCACGATGTTTTCCTTCACCGTTTGGAGTAGAGGTGATGAAATAAATTCCTGGGTTCGAACCCACGACTCGGAAGTGGGGGTCGTTATCTCTGGGCTACCACTGCTGGTTACCAAAAGTTTACCTCTAAAGCAGTGGTTTTCATCCTTTCTGCATGTCAAGTCTAAAGTCATCAAAAAAAAAAACCGGGCAAGAGCGAGTCGGACTCGCGCACCGAGGGTTCCGTAACATCCGGGTTTATGCATAAGGTTTATGTTTATGAAATTAAATGTATTTTTTATTTTTGAGTTGATTGAATGAATGGTAAAATATGGTTTACGATTTATGACGTATTAAAAAAAAACTACTTACTAGATCTCGTTCAAACCAATTTTCGGTGGTAGTTTACATGGTAATGTACATCATATATTTTTTTTAGTTTTATCATTCTCTTATTTTAGAAGTTACAGGGGGGGGGACACACATTTTACCACTTTGGAAGTGTCTCTCGCGCAAACTATTCAGTTTAGAAAAAAATTATATTAGAAACCTCAATATCATTTTTGAAGACCTACCCATAGATACCCCACACGTATGGGTTTGATGAAAAAAAAAATTTTGAGTTTCGGTTCTAAGTATGGGGAACCCTAAAATTTATTGTTTTTTTTCTATTTTTGTGTGAAAATCTTAATGCGGTTCACAGAATACATCGACTTACCAAGTTTCAACAGTATAGTTCTTATAGTTTCGGAGAAAAGTGGCTGTGACATACGGACGGACAGACAGACAGACAGACAGACAGACGGACAGACAGACAGACAGACAGACAGACATGACGAATCTATAAGGGTTCCGTTTTTGCCATTTGGCTACGGAACCCTAAAAAATGAAAAAAAAACCTTTCTGAGTGCTACGTTTTGTAACAAACATGAACGTCACACGAGCGTGAGAATTAATAAATAAAATGCATTAGCAATATCTGATTATAAAAGTAAATGTTAAATAATATTTCGAATAATTGAGTGAATCACTCTCGGAACGGGTTAAACGCAAATCAAATCTCTTGTTAATCTAAACGATGGTTAAGTAATTATGCAGGGAAAGTCTGATGTTTATCGCAACAATTCACTAGTAAACTCCTGTAATACTGGATGCAATAATAACCATTAGCATTTATAAAACGCGGTAATCATGCGTGGTTGCTTCCTTATTTGGTTAGTTAAATATTTATCGAGGAACAATAAATATGTAATTAAAAATTAAAATATGTCTGAGTAGAAGAAGACTCCCAAGAACTTTCCTTTCTTAGTAAAAAGTTAAAGACTTTTCCCAAGAACTTTCCTTTCTTAGTAAAAAGTTAAAGACTTTTCCCAAGAACTTTCCTTTCTTAGTAAAAAGTCAAAGACTTTTATGTTTACAACAAAACACGTTGACGTTCTACAAAATTATTGAGAACCTAACACAAAAGAGTTCCATGGAGTTTACTCTATTAAAACTTTTCGTTGTCGTCGTAGAAGCTCAAAGTTGAAGAATTTTAGTTTTTGCATTTTTTACAACCATGTGCCTACATTTATTTTATTTTTATTGTATGTATAGATTACTAACTTTGGTCTGTGGATGGGTGACCGTCTTTACATATCGTGACCCCTCCGTGCCTCGGAAAGTACGTTAAGCCGTTGGTCCCGGCTGTCATTCGTCGATCTTTGACAGTCGTGACGGGTAGTCAGAAGCCTGAAAATCTGACAACAGTCTTACCAAGGGGTATCGTATTACCCAGTAACTGGGTTGTGGAGGTCAGATAGGCAGTCGCTCTATGTAAAATACTGGTATTCAGCTGCATCTGGTTAGACTGGAAGCCGACCCCAACACAGTTGGGAACCAACACAGCCAACACAGTTGGGAACACAGGGAAAAGGCTAGGTAGATGATGTATAGATTACTAACTAGCTATTTACACTAGATACTAAAATAAATGACTAACTTACTATACTTGAGTTTAGAATATAACTAGCAATGCCCCGCGGTTTCACCCGTGGGAATATCAGTATAAAAACTATCCTATGTCCTTTCCCGGGACTCAAACTATCTCTATACCAAACTTCATCTGAATCGGTTCAGTGGTTTAAGCATGAAGAGGTAACAGACAGACAGAGACACTTTCGCATTTATAATATTAGTATGGATTACTATAATCACAGCTGGGTAATATTAGTATGGATTATGGATTTTTTATTAAGTCCGACAACCTCCGACCGACGACCGACGACCTTGTGAAGGCCGC
Source organism: Mesoligia furuncula (assembly GCA_916614155.1). Lineage (NCBI taxonomy): Eukaryota > Metazoa > Arthropoda > Insecta > Lepidoptera > Noctuidae > Mesoligia > Mesoligia furuncula. Next base: position 34,778,724 of record OU744790.1, read on the forward strand.
AGGAACTCGTTGGATCTGAGAAGCACAGAACCGGTTGAAGTGGAGGTGCTTGGGGGAGGCCTATGTCCAGCAATGGTTTCGGCTGAAATGATGACTATGTTATGATTATGTATCTTAACCGATTCATATTATTTTGATGGCTCATTCTTACAGAGAAAAGGCCTAAGTCCCAGCAGTGGGAACATCATAGGTTGATTATTATAATTACACTAGCTGCGCCCCGCGGTTTCACCCGCATAAGTGTCGATATCGTTGGAATATCGGAAGAAAAAGTAGCCTATACTCGTATGTTAATCCACGTTGACCGCTACCTCCGTACAAAATTTTATCAACATTGGTCCAGCCGTTTGAACGTCAAGAAATAACAAACATTATAAACACACACATACATACTCACAAACCTTCGCCTTTATAATATTAGTGTGATAACTAACAGCTGGGTCTCAGGCTCTCAGGCCTCCTCTCTGTGAGAATGAGCGGGCCAAGTGCGGGTTGGTCTTATAGAGATTTTTAGTGTATCTATATTCTCATAGCAACTTCGACTTATGCGGTTGAAATGTATTGCTCTCGTCCGCCGTATCCACGCAGGTATTGTCCATAAAACAGACTGAATACTCCCGTGACAAGATCATACACCACAAAAGAAAGAAAGAAAAATTGTTTATTCTGCACAAACAAAACGCACATAGCAAATTAAAAAAAAAAAAAAAAAGACATAAAATATACACACACAACATAGTCAAAAGCCTCGTACTCAAGCGATAATGACGTGCTTTCTTCACCTATTCTAAGCCTTTAGCTTTAACTAACATCGTCCAGGTACAAAATTGACACTTTTCTGCATACGTGTTTACAAGAAATCGTAAACGCACTAAATGTCGCATAACGATGGAAAATCTGTACCTAATATATAAAAAGACTCGCTTTTCGTGTCTGTCTGTATGTCCGCTTAGTTCTTCTTTACTACACAATGGATTTTCGTGCGGTTTTCACCATCATCAAGATGATTTTTGTATTTATGTGTGTTTAATATTTAACTTAGATACAGCACAGAAATCTTGATGTTTTGACATGTCATCACATCATTATCCATATTGCACCCGTGCGGAGCAGGGGCGGGTCACTATTGGAATCGATTCAATTACTTATTCTGAACAAACTATATTCAGGTTTCGCATATACTAAAAAAAATGCTGTATAATTACGGATATAAATCAATGTGAGTGGCACACCTAATTTATCGAAATTATTCAACACGCATACGACTTTGACGTGCTAACCACTGCCGTCAATGTGCTGGTGCATATAAGTACTTAATGAGTTCGCGTGTGTTGCAGCCAATCAGAGCGTAGCGATTGACGAGCGAGTTAATAAGGCGACACACGGATGCGTAGAAATCTCGCGTCCCCTAATTGACATCATTACAAACCTGACATGACCTTAAAACAAAAATACCATTTCTTTATTTTCGTATCCTGAGTTCAAATATAGATATTTATTTTTTTATTTCTACATTACCGAGAAAAAAAATTTAACTAAAAACATGTGATTATGTCACATAAATGGTGGAATGGTGGAATGTCTTTGATGAAAACATAACATTAATCAAACAAGTCAATGTGACTTATGAACTGTAACTAGAAACTAAACAATGCATTCTACTGTGATAATCTTCTCGACAGATTCATGGATTCTATATATCCTACAGCTATATCAACATATTTATTATGCTTCCCGTGATGCTAGTAATGCCTAGGCACTACGTGTTTCCGTAACATTGTAGCATTCATTTTTGTGCATATATGCAATAGCATTAAATAGTCTACTTTCGGTAAGTTTCTGCTATCGGCAACTACATCGTTCCAAAACTTTCATGGTGACTTGAGACATACAAACATCTGTGGTGGTCAAACAGAGTGTGGGTAATAAATAACACTTGAAAACAAGAAAGTTTTGAGAATTTAATTGAAAACAAACATAGGTAATCAAAAGGCGCCAACGAGTTTGACAAACTGCAAGCTGACAGAGTGACAACGACTGAAACAAGTGATGTATGAAAGTGACAAATAGCAGTTTTTTTGACGGGTCACAATAATGCACAGGTTATATCGAGGGATTTGAATCGCACTTGGATTAACCGCACCTTAGCACTTCCACTAACCGCACTGAAACATGTAACGTGCGTTTCGGTGGAACAATTTATCGTTATTGTTATCGCCATTCCACTGTAAGCATGACGTCATTTGACGTCATGCTTAGGTCTTTTTAGAGTACACCGAATTTCAAAGTTGAAATTATGAATGAAAAGTACATAATTTCGAAAAACGGAAAAATACGGGTAGCCTAGATTTGGATTCACTTTTATACAGGGTTATTGGTAAAACATTAACAACCTCTGAAGAGGTTATTGTACTCATCATTATGAACAATTTGTACTATGCGACCAAACCTGAAATTGCGAAAAAAAAATCAGCTGTTCCCTACATATATTCGTATTACTCGTCAAAATTTAGGGAACAGTTGATTTCTTTTATAACGTAATATTACATGCTGGTTAAAAATATCAAATGTTTTCAATTGCACTATTGTCTTGTTTCAGTGCTGTGAATCAAGTATTTTGACAGTAACCTTACCTGGATATATACAAAGTATGACTTTCGAAACTTAAATGCTATTTCGTAGGATTAGATATGTAATGCTAATGGACATGATGTAAAAGTTAGGGGGCATGCTGACAGCTGAAATACAAACTGGTTAAAAGTCGGCAAATATATTTTTAAACATCCGAATTCTGCAGCCTCGAATCTTCCTCTGCATAACACGTTTTAAAGCGTTTCGGATACTTACGCGTTCAGCTTCAAGGGATAATTTAGCCTGAAGAAGGTTTGTCCATGCACAGCCATGCTGAAGTAGCTAGCCTCCTCGGTGTTTGATATCCAGGCAGAAATCTCTTTCGGGCTTTCTCCAACTGGGAAAAAAAAATTGTTTGAACTTTGATCTTTTTAATCAATCATACACACATCAAAAGTGTCTAGGGATCAACATATATTTTTGCAATAACTTTTCTCCTGATTGATATTAATTAAAATTTTCTTTAAGGATTCATCAAATAAAGTGTTTTCGTTTGTCACAGTAACGATAAACCAAGTCACCTTTGCATTAATAAAGAAATTTGCCATTTTCCTAATAAAGGGATTTTTGACATTTGAACCACTAACACAAAAGTTCGAAAAAAAGACTGAAACAACAGTTTTCTTTAACATTTTATTGGGTAACTTAAACAATTAATAATCCGTGTTTCTACCGCGAACACTAACAACACAAGAACATCGGTTTGGCATACTCAAAATGAGTTCATCCAAATCACGCTGTGGAATGGCCGCCCATGTTCCTTGCAACAACAAAAAAAGGTCTTCTTGCGACTGGATACCCTCCATATTCGGCAGAGCTCTTCTCTGTAGCATATCCCATGCATGCTCAATCGGGTTCAAGTCTGGCGACTGAGCAGGCCAGGGCAGGACATTGATGTTAGCTGCGGCGAGAGTCTGTCTTACAACTCTTGCGGTGTGCGGTCGTGCATTATCATGCATTAACTGAAATAAGGGACCGATTTGCACTTGTAGAGGAACGATGACGTCTGATACAATCGTCTCAGCATAAATTTGAGCGTTGAGGTTGCCTCTGATCCAAATCAACTCAGTTCTTCCGCCGATCCAAATACCCGCCCATACCATGATGGTTCCACCACTATAAGGATGGACTTCCTGGCAGGATTTTAATCGCTGTTGGCGTCCAGGGGTTCTCCAGTGTCGTATACGTCTTGTATCCGGTCTCATACCAAAACGAGACTCATCAGAAAAGCACACGAAACGCCATTGTTCTTCTGCCCAATTTCTGTGTTCAAGAGCCCATTGATATCGAATCCTACGATTGTGCATTGCTATAGGTGGTACCCGTAGCGGTCTTCGGGAATGAAGGTTCACTTCATGCAAGCGGTTTCTGACTGTTTGGTCGCTAATTAAGTTCCCTGAAGAGTGATGAAGCCTCACGGCTAACATCATGGCGGTTATTGTTGGAGCTCTTCGAGTTAAGATTTGAATGTATCGGTCTTGTCTCCGTGTGGTGCAGCGATACCGTCCTCCATGGCGCTCAGCCACGGTACCAGTGCTTCGGTAACGTGTCCAAAGTCGACTGATAACACTCTGACTTGTATTCAGAGCTAAAGCCACAGTACGTTGCCGGGAACCAGCTTCTATCATTCCCACGGCTCTGAGCATTTCTTCCCTGCTTAAATGACGTCGCCGCTCCATAATAACGTTGGTTTTAATCAGTAGTAGGGAAACAGTAGCACTAATAATGTCTTCAATGCGTTGTATGTTTTTATAGGGAAAATATTGACAGCTGATTTTCATCTTTTACTCGAATTTGATTCACAGTTCCTGATTCAAATTATGAAATGCACCAAAAAGGATCCATATAAATTTATAAAATCATAAATTTATTACAAAGCCACATCTCAATCTCAAGAAATCCGCATAAAAATGCTTGATCCCTAGACACTTTTGATGTGTGTATATTTTGTAAAATTGAACAAACAAAAGTAGCAATTTCCTTCCCCAGGATACCCTCAATCTCCTTGCAAAATTTTATCGAAATCTGTTCAGTGGTTTAGGCGTGAAAATTCAACATACAGACAGAGTTACTTTCGAATTTATAATATTAGTATGGATCAAAATGCTGATTTTACATAATAAATAAAATGTCAAGTTTTATGGTTTTATCACAAGGGCTGACAGAGCCACGCTAGACTGACACTCGGCTCTGTTCTAAGTACCTAGCCGGCTATTTCAGGCTGCCTTTGCTGACATAACTGTCTTCTGTTCCTAACAAGCTACTATTGTCTTACATGTTAATGTTAGTTGAGGTCGTGCCATCTTGAAGATATGTCTGTACCTTCAACGGTTGTCGGCGGCAATTTATTTTTCTTTCAACTACGTAGTAATGTTATCATTAATCATTACAAAACCGTCCACATAGGACGTATTTTTTGCTTAGACCCAAAACAGTGCAGAAATGTTGTATGAAATCTCATGGTTGCACTGTTTTTCATTATTGCACTGTTTTTTTATTTTTTATTTAGTTAGATATTTACCGCAGAGGTTAGTGTCTCCCATTATGTTTAATATAAAATGTATGCATTAGATCAAAAAGATACTGACTGAAAATAACAATCGCCTGAATAAAACCGACTTGATGAAAAAAAAAACAAATGGCGCGCATTTTGTACCATTGTAAAACTTTGATACTAATAATTTTATTGATACTTCATATTTATCAAGAAAAGTTTTAAAAAATGGAAATAGACAGCGATAGTGATATATGTATTCAACTCCAGAAAGTATAAAAACGGCTGCAAATGAAATTGTTAGTAATCTTTTGCCGCAAAAGTCGCGGGATAAATATATAAAAGCTTATGAAAATTTTATTAACTGGAGAAACGAAAGACGTGTAAAATCACTGTCCGAAAGTGTGTTTTTAACATATTTCAGTGAGATGTCCAAAAAATGAGACCATCTTCATTGTGGTCATCACTACTAGACTACCGACTTCAAAAAAAAAGAAGGAGATTATTAATTTGGTTGATTTTTTTTTTTGTTTGTTACCTCAGACCTCCTTTATTTATAAGCCGATTTGAAAATTCTTTTTTATTTGAAAGGATATACTTTAAGATTGGTCCCATATAAATTTCACCAAAATCGGTTCAGTAGTTTGGTTTTTAAACCAAAATACAGGTACAGACGCCAGCACATCAAGCTACCTGAAACTGTCAAATTATCTCAATCAACTTTGAACTTTAAGCTTTAGCGATAAAGTTGAAAATCTATTAAAGAAATTTGACAGATTGTAGTAGCTTGATGTGCTGGCGTCTGTACAACTTAAATAGTGAAAATTAAAAACTTTTTTACAAAAAAAAAAAACAACAGACTTCCAAAAAAGACACTGCAAAGTGAAAAATAGTTAACTTTAATTTCGGAAGTCGGTGGCAAATAATGAAAATGCGAACCCAACGATACCGACTTCCGAAATTAAAGTTATTTTTCACTTTGCAGTGTCTTTTTTGGAAGTCGGTTGTTTTTTTATTGTAACTGAGAAAAGTAATCGCTGGTGTTGAAATTGCAACGCAATTATTCTAAGTGCTATATTTAATCTCTGGATTATACCTTCTGCCCGTTTGTTTACACACAAACCATTTTTTTAGCAAGGTTGTGTAGGTAATCAGCATACAATGCTGCAATGGTAGCTATCCGTTGCTTGAAGAAAAATGTTTATTGAATTTCTTAAATACTTTTGCGTTGTAAGTCTGTACGTAAAATACTGTTAGACCACAGACGATGCCGTGGCAGTGGCGAAGTTTTGGGACAAAAAAACAATCAATTTCACAATCGTAACATTGACGCGACAAAGGATTATGTAAGAGCATACATAGGTATATTTTTGTCCATTTTGAATTAAGTTTATCTATTATCTAAGAATATTAAAAAATTAAAAGTAGTTGTCATATTTTGTAAATGTAAGTGCAACATTACCTAATAAAAATTAGTTCCATAAAAAAACTTACGGCACAACTATTCTTCGTGACAAGTGATCAGTACATTGATCCCTCTTGTCAGATTACGACACTAAGTGTGTACTATACGTATGGTAATTACATAATCTTATCCAATATAGCGACAGGAATCGCACTATGACAAGCAAAAGTGGTCCAAATCAAGTTTCTCTACCGCTTTAACATCAGTGACCTAGTAATCTCTTTGTTTTATTTTTATTAGTCATCTCTTCTATAGGTATACTGGGTGTTTTTTTTTTTTCACAAAACGTGACAAATTTTTAATTTTTTTATTTACTGTTTTTCTGTATGACCTGTACTTTAGAACATACTATACCCGCAAAAAAAAAGTTTCCCCTTATTGAAAGTTAAAACGTCATTTATTGTTTTCAATTTACATGTAAGTAAATTTAAAATCAAAGCGAATTAATGTAGAAACGCGCCTTATACAAATGCTAAATTTCAAAGTAAAAAAGCTCTTGCAATCGCCTTTGAAATAAAATTAAGCTTTGCCTTAATATTGCCTTACTTAATAAACAACCTAACTCATTTAGAACTTTTTGGAAACTTCGTTTATTGTATTGGAGATTGTTTGGTAATATTAATAGGTATGTCATAATAGCCCCGCCCCTTTAATGTTATGCAAAGTATTACACAAGTTTGGTTTATACATAACTCTATGAATTGGGAAATCCGTAGCGAGTTTTCTAGTGACCTAATTATTTGGCGTCATAAAGAGATGCACACGGAAAATAGTATCATGTATCTTATAGGCAGGCCTAAATTCTGCGGCGGCGCCAAGCCACGCCCCCATTAAAGTTTTTGCCTAATAGAAAAGCGATAACGCAATTAGTTGCAACCTACACTGCACCCTAGTGACGCGTCACGTGTACTCCTTTTGTGAATTTTACGGACAAACTAAACCCTAGGCGCGCTTTCTAGGAAGCGCTTCTATTTTTTGAGTGCAAGCAAAAATTAACTTAGTGGTGGTCAGGCGGGAGTGGCCGCGATAGTACAGACTAGCACATGAAGCTACTACAATCTGTCAAATTTCTTTTAAAGATTTGCAACTTTACCGCTGACGCATAAGGTTCAAAGTTGATTGGGAAAAATTGACAGTTTCGGGTAGCTTGATGTGCTGGCGTCTGTCATTTAGTCAGTTCAACCCAAATTTGGCCAGTTATGTGTTCCATGTAGGTAACAGGAAGCAAGCTATTCCTAGCTATTATGTCACCTCAATAGGCATGACGAATGATTTTCAAATCCTCTTCCGTAATGTACGTACACATTTACTATTTACGAAAACACCTATATTTCGGTAATAAACTAAAGTTTAACGAAGATTGAAGCCATTTTTCTAATAGTTTTTCATTAGGGCGCGAAAACAGCTCACAGTGTCATGGCGTCGGATCTGATGTCACGCCTAGGTAAACATCAAATGTTGTCAGTATACTATCTATAGTGTACTCTGTGAACCACAGTGATGTTTACATAGGCGTGACGTCATGCACTGTGATTGGTGTTTCAGTCAAAATGGCCGACTGCAGTATTTTAATCTTTTATTTTAGTGAAAATCCGATTAATCTCAAGTTTTTAAATTAAACTAAATCACTGTTTTAAATCCTTTTAATATGTATTTTCCCCTAACATCATTAAATTTTTGATTAAGTATTTGATACTGTCGTCACGCCTATTAACCTAGAACCGCTTAAACGCATTCGTGACTCTTTCAAAGATACATAAACTGTAAGTCTTCGGCTCGAAATTACATACAAGACAGCCGAACGCAATACAAATAGCTGTATGATGGTCATAATATATTTGAAAATAGAACATAGCAATTAAATAGTTTCTCAATTATAATTGTAGTGTGCGCAAGGACCACGAAAATTGTGATATTAGGGGTGCTACACACATGTTCGGGTGGACATGATTCCGGGCTTCAAAATCGTATATAAGTGTATTTTATGTGCTCTTTTTATTAGGGCGCTTCACACTAAGCGTTTTTTTTTTCTGAACAGATGACCTATGTGTTCAGAAAACCCTTCATCATTCATCATTCTTTTCCAACTATGTTGGGGTCGGCGGTTTAACGTTCGATCGAACTGCGGCTGTTATTACTTAGACACGAGCAAAGGAACAAGTACCTAGCAATACACTTTTTTTAAGGTACCTACTTATACAGGTGATTTTTTTAACAGTAACAAATTTTTACAGGGTGCTCAACCCATGAATATGAACAACTTTCACTACGGGACAAACTCTGAATTCATGACGGTGCCATAGTGAAAGTTGTTCATATTCATGGGTAGAACACCCTGTAAAAATATGGAACCGTTAAAAAAATTCACCCTGTATAGAGCAGATTCATTATGTTTCTCGGCTCACCGAACAAAAGTAACAAACGTCCGCCTCAGCTCACGTAGGTACAAAGTTTATTTAGGACAAATCTTTTGAGTTGGAATCCGAAGATTTTCGGAATTCGGGCAATCAAGGGATTATTTTGGTTCAACGTGAATATCGAATGTCGGGTTAGTACCTATAAAAAGACGAAATAAAGAAATGCTTCGGTCTTTGTACGGTCTGAAAGGGAATAAGGACGGAAATACTTTGTAGAGTTTATTCAAATTGGAAATCATTTTTGCGAATGATTATATTATGTATTTGACATAAATTTATGTTTTAAGAAAAATATATTATTTCCTGCAAATAGTACTTATAAGTATTTTAATAGGAACGTAAAAGATGCTCTTATTTAATTAATGAGTCACGGCAGCCATTGCACTTAAAATAATTAATTTCGGGATTCATCTTATTGACATGAAATGCTTTGAAAGCCCTTTGAAATTGTTGAAATAAATTAAATGGTGCTATTAGTCGAAATTAATATTTAAACACAAAACAGATTGCAAACTATTTTATGTTCACTTTATGCAGCTTAAGGCCCTTTACAAACGGCACGGTTTCTTTACGATACGGCGGCGTGCCAACGTGGCCTGCGGGCGTGAAACCGTGCCGTAGAAAAAACGTGTGCGTCAACTAACTTCCATAGTGACACATACAACACTGACGACCCTGCCTACACACATAAACCGAATAAACCGTGAGAAGAAAATCGTGCGTGTACAAAGGGCATCCATTTCAACAGCTCTCTAGGTAGTCTGCTCAACTAGTCTTTGCCCGCGGCTTAGCTTACGCATTTATAATATTAGTATGGATGTAAGTAGGAACATTGGTAATGGTCCACTTTCCATCCTGCGCAACATGCCTTGTCACCTGTGATCTTGATCATCTTATGACTGCGTCAGCGGGCGGAGATCGTGCAGCTGAATTTTGGGCCAGAAATGTTTAAACCTTGCGCCACCAATACGCTAAGAAGAAGTAGGAACAAATACTCACTAGAATAAGAGAAAAGAGGATGATCACTAGAATGGTTGTGGAACTTAGTCCACATGCAAAGAGTAAATTCCTTGAGGTCTGGTATTTCTTTCTGGTACTCCATGTACTGGTAGAACAATTCCTGGTTCATGGAGACCTTGTGGATGCTGCAGGTGTCAGTCATCTGGCTCGGAGGACTGAACAAGCTCACTTTGTTGCCCGAAGCGTAGTGCGACGGGTGCGGCCTTCGGTTCAGGATCTTCGTGTGTGGACTGGAAAGAAAAATCCTATTAGGACAGGAAATTATTGTGGACTAAAGAAACTCTCACACGTACATAATATCATCATCAGCCCAGGCTTTTCCCAACTATGTTGGGGCCAGCTTCCAGTTTATCCGGATGCAGCTGAATAACAGTACTTTACATGAAGCGACTGCCTATCTGACCTCCACAACCCACTTACTGGGTTATATTTAGACGATACCCCTTGGTAAGACTGGTTGTCAAACTTTTGGGCTTCTGACGACCCGTAAAACGTAATGCTATTTCTTTTGCGCAGTCGTTTATAAAAATATGGTTTATATCGGATGTTCTCCTTACAGAGCCTGATGTCAGCGCACTTTTGTAGTTTCTTAATAAGAATGAGGTTGAATTCTTTTTTGTTCATTCAATATAGTTAAGTAATTAAATTCTGTTCAAGATATTTTGTGTTGCGTACTTTCTGGTAAAACGACTGACATTAACAAACCCCCGTTCCGCCCAGAGCGGGAGAAGTTATTTGATACTTTCCCACCCAAAAAAATACTTTTCAGTCACCGGTACCACTTTCAAACTTCCTCTTATCATATTCATTTCTTATTCTATCCATTCGCTTAACACCACACATCCCTCTTAAGGGATCAATAGCAATTGTCAATATCGATTCATACCCATTGATGCGCAAATCAAGTGATTTGTTTACCAACGAACAGAATATAATTTTTACTCATATACAAACTTATTTGCTACAAATTTCAAAAGGCCAAGTATTTACCTAGAATCTAAAGATCTCTCCGAAGAATGGTAGGTGGAGTACATCACGGTAGACTCGGGCAAGATTGGATGCCAGTCACTCTCCCTCGCCGTAGCAGCCCCGAAGATCACGATAACGACAAATAATCTCATTTTCTGTAACAAAATAACAGTTTTATTCGTCGAAAATGTAAAGTTGTAACATAATCACCAGAGATGAGCGAGGATGCGTAGCGAGGAATGTGTGTAAAACTAACCAATAACAACGCTATCTTAATTCAAGCTGTGAAAATGAAGCGATGTTATTGGTTTGTTTCACACACATCACTCGCTACGCATCCTCGCACATCTCTGGTGGAAACGCAGCCTAAGGCTGCTTTTCCACCAGAGATGTGCTATGCAGCTAAGCTGCGAGGATGTGAAAGTTAAGCTACGAAACGATGTGACCGTTTCCACTGATGCTAAGCTGTGTAGCGGAGCGAGTAATACGTGCTATGCAGGTACGCCTCGCGAGGCAGCTGTGCGAGGAAGATTCGCAGCTCCAGCTATGCGATGCATTGACAGTAGGGAAGGTGACAAACGCGCGCCTACTGTGAATACTCTGCTCTGCACATAGCTACACCACTCGCGCGTCCAAAGCTCACGCATCTTTCTATATAAAATACATAGCTTAGTTGAACCAGTTTCCACCAGTGCTATGATTATGTGGACCAATGAATATGATTGGTGGATATTAAACGCATCCATAGCAACCATAGCACATCTCTGGTGGAAAAGCAGCGTATTGCTCCACTGCTGGGGCACAGGCCTCGGTGAGAGGTAGTGGGCCGTAATCCACCACGCGGGCCCAGTGCGGGTTGGTAGATGTCACATATTATTATCTTCGAATGTTTGGTTGCCGGTTTCCTTCACCGTTTTGAGAACAGTGGTGATGATATAATTCACACAAAGTAAAGTGCCTGTCTAGGTTCGAACCTACGCATCACTGCTCTCTCAAAGTTGTAAAGAGTAGTAAAATTAAATTAAATTAATTCTGTTATTACTGAAATTCGCTTGGCCCAACCAAGGTTCTATATGTCGCATACACGTCGTTCATTACCATCGTAGCATTTTGTATTTGTTATTAGATAATTGTATCGTAAAAAATCTATAAGTGTAACGTTTCATTTAATACATTTTCAGATTAATAATCACACTAATATTATAAAGGCGAAAGTTTGTGAGTGTGTGTGTGAGTATGTGTGTGAGTGTGTGTGTGTGTTTATATGTTTGTTACTTCTTCACGCTCAAACGGCTTGACCAATTTTGAGAAAATTTGGTATGGAGGTAGCTGACACCCTGGATTAACATATAGGCTACTTTTTATCCCGATATTCCCACGGGATCGAAACTTATGCGGGTGAAACCGCGGGGCGCAGCTAGTTAACAATAACAAGAAAGGAAAACGAAAGTTTAAAATCTTCCCCGAACCGGAATAAACCAGTTATTGCACTACCGGCAGATTTTTTAGGCTGTGTCCGCCAATTATGATATCCGACACTTTGGCGTAGATAGTTGTGGAAGGAAAAGTTGTACCTATCCAATGCTGCTTCCGTGATCGGCTTACGTTCCTGTCTGACTGCTTAGTAAAGTCAGGGAAATTAATTGTTAAGCAAATTGATTCATCATCTGCCTAGCCCTTTTCCAACTATCTTGGGGTCGGCTTCCAGTCTCACCGTTGTTTACTTAATTTTACATTGAGCGACCGCCTATCTGACCTCTACAAACCACGTAATATGATGATACCCCTTGATACTGGGTAATACGATGAACCCCTTGGTAAGACTGGTTGTCAGACTTTCGGGCTTCTGACGACCCGTAATGACTGACAAAGATCCATGAGTGACAGCCGGGACCAACTGCTTAACGTGCCTTCCGAGGCACGGAGACCCGTCTTGGTATGTAAAGATGGTCACCCATCCACGGACCAACCGCGGCAAGCGTAGCTTAACCTTATCGATCTACCCGTTTGGCTGTTATTACTTAGCCACAAGCCCCAAAGGTTATCAATGTGAATTGTCCGTATGTTCAATTGAATTTTTGCAAGGGTGATCCTAATTTTAGTTACGAGTACTATTATATTATTTAGTTTGTTTGAAAATTTTTTTTTTCATTTTACGTATTATTTTAACCTATCAAGATGTATATGATTAATGGGCACTAGCACTACCAGTGTGTTAAATTAATGTCGCCATAGCGGCACGTTGTATATATAAATCGAGCTTAGATACGCATTTTTTTGTTACTTCATTTTTGCACTTCACAGACGCGTGTCTCAAGCGCGCTCGCACTATTCCAACCCGTCTGAGATAACGTGTCCGTGAGCGGTGTCTATGTGTGCGTTGCTCGAGCGCACTTTGTATGTAGATTGTCTTCTATACTGTCTGTATTTTGTGGTATAGGTAACTTCTTATGATAACCTATTTTGTTGGTTCCCAACTTCGTTCACGCTTGATAAAGCAACGCTAACAAAGTAAACCTTTATGTTAATGTCAGCCATTGTTTGATTTTTAAATAAGGTTGTTACTAACTAATTTGTCTAATTTTACGCGAATTGAATCCAATATTAATCAAATTACATTCGTGAACATTTAACCGCATTTACCGGGCTGGGGACCTTTACTGTGCGTGGTACTACACGCACTTGCCGTATCGATACCGATGTGGATAATGTCCTGAACAAAGAATACATACGTCCCATCACTACAAACTATGCAAGTGCCGTTCGGGAACTGAAAACAATAACGATAAATTGTTCCACCGAACCGCATTTTACAAAATTTTGTTTCAGTTCGGTTAGTGGAAGTGCTCAGGTGCCGTTCGTCCAAGTGCGGTTCAAATCAGTGCTCTGAGTGGAATACCTCGAGGTTTGTGATTCTTTCGGTTTAATGGAGTTCGGAGGCGCTTCTTTTTAATATTTCATATTTTTGCTAAACATCATAAGAGTAGGGGAAGACCAAAGAAACGATGGATGGAATGTGTGAATGATGATATGGTTAGAAAGGGGGTGACTACCGAGATGACGACTAATAGAGAAGTATGGAAGAAAAAGACATGTTGCGCCGACCCCAAATAAATTGGGATAAGGGCAGGAGAATGATGATGATCATCCAGTGGTGTGGTTTTATTTTGCGTCTACACACGACGACACATCAAGAAAAAAGAAAAAAAGAAAGAAAAACTGTTTAAGTGTTTATTCTGCACAAACAAAACGCACATTGCAAATTAAAAAAGAAAAATAAGATAAAATATACACACACAACGTAGTCTAAAGTCTCGTACTCAAGCTTAAAAATGTTGACAATTTTGTCCATTGCTTGATGTCTGGGCCAGGGACCAAAGACAACACACATTATATAATAATTGACATTGACATTTGACAATACAAATCAATCCGTGATGCGCCCGCGTCACTGGCATAAATATGACAACAAAACAAAGTGAAAACAACAACAATCAAAACAACAACAAAATGCCAATTGCAGAGTGGAAAAATAACTACTTTTGTAAGAAACAACAATAATAAGGACAATTAAGCCGTGCGTCGCCTCTGTGCAAGAACAGGTCGTTGCTCAGCAAAATGCGGACGAACCTATCGTAAACAGCGCTGATTTTCAGCAACTACCTCTCGAATGACGTAATGACGTAATGACGTCCCACCGTAAATAAATCGGGTAAGTCTAGTTTTCCGAAATAAGTGTGATTCTAGCTGAACATAGTGTGTACTTATAACTAAAATAAAGAAAAAGATATACCTATCTGTATGTAAGCGTTACTCTTATAATTAAAAAATACATAAACTAAAACTAAAAAACCATAAAACAAAAATGCTATGTACTAAGTACTCATTGTACAGTGTGGTGTGTTTTCCTATTTATGCTATCTTAGTTATTATAGCTTCGATACTCCACAATTAAGTAAAGAATTATGCATTGATACAATTATACATACACAGATACAACAACAATTATTAATAGATGCCTTACGCGTCCAATATAATAATGTTTTTAGGATGCTGTTGGGACTGCCCCGTTTCTGTAGTGCATCAGAGATGTTTTCGCTAAACCGTACTGACGGTTTTCACGCAGTCATACGCAAAAAAGTTGCTTCATTGATGCATCGAGTGCGGGTCAGTAACAATAGTATCCTGAAAGTAGTGGCTGAGAGTCCTAACTCCCCTGTTTTGAGGCATTTTGTGGAGAGGATTGTCAGCTAGGTAGGTGATCTCTGGCTTGATCGTTTTTTGAACAACTTGTCTCGGTGTTGCCGGTGTTGATTGTGTATTTTGTTTTGTATTACTAACATTAGTTATAAGGTATTTTTTCACTAACAAGATGGATTGTATTGTTGGCCGAAACTAAATAAATAAAATAAATTAAATTACAACACATTTTTTTAGTTTGAAACTTTGAAACCATGGCTTGAATGCAATGGAAAATTGGTATCGCGATGGCGGCCATTTGCATAACGGTCGTCGACATCAAGCTATACATTTCCAGTTTTAGCTGACCTCGTATTCTCGGTGGTAGTATACAGGGCGTCTCACGGCTATGCCATATGATATGATTTAAAAAGCGGGGGCAGAGCGGCTGGCGAGGCGGTACGAAGTTCGCCGGGTCAGCTAGTTAGGTATAAAAGAGGAAGAAGTAGAGTATAGAAGGATATAGCGAATTCTTTGCTTCATTATTCGAAAAATTTGTCTGCTCAACAATGAATGTTGTGGAACTGTCAAAATGGAAGCCATCCGACTGTTAGTGTGTCACGCAGGAGGGACATTAGGTAACAAACGTTTGTCAGCTAAGTCACCACTTACAAGCTAAAAATTAGATTCCTTACAAAAACACCTTACGGTTGAAAGGATAACAACCTGGGGGCCTAAAAAGGCCAATTTGGCTGAATCATAAAAGGATAACATTATGAATCATAATGGACAGTTAGGTAACTGTTAAGTTAGTCGTATCAAATCCCATTGGTGAAGGATTTTTCAGTTATTTTTTTTTTTGTCAGTGCTAAAATACCAATCAATCCATTCAAATCCAATCCCTATATCTTTGATTATGGTCTACGTAGAGCAGCGCAAAAAGAGAAACACGGACGCCATACTTATTACGATTCATAATGTTATCCTTTTATGATTCTGCCAAAGTGGACTTTTTAGGCCCCCTGATATTTTCTTTCGCCTAGATTATTCTAACTTATGTTGGCATTTATGAATTATTTTATTACTTATAAGGTCTGCCGTATTTCCCAAAAAGTGGACACCCACTTGGCCAACAACAATGTCCGGCAGTCCGTAGTAATTAATTTAGAGCGCTACGGTGGTGTCACCGCAGCGCCCTAAATTAATTACTACGGTCTGTCGGCATTATGAGCTCTCCTCTATCGGACTTCAGACTAGTTCAGATAACCCCAACTTACAGGAATCTGGCCACTTTCAGGAACGTATTATGCAAAAGAAATAATCAGTACCTACCTATAGTTAGTGATCCATGACACCTGCCTACAACTTGTTCTTCTTGCAATTGAAGCCAGTTCAATGTTGGTTAACACGAAATATTTGGTTATATCATCGTTAGTTACATGTTTTGGTTAACTGTGTGTCATTACGTTAGCCGCTGTCACTCCGTTACTGTCGACATCATCACGCGTGTTTCATTACGTAGACACACTTCAATATTGATCTACGAGATTTATTGCCTTATTTTAATAAATGATCATATCAGGTTTTTTAGACGCAATATGTTTTATTTGTTTTCTGTGTTACTAGGTGAAATCAACAAGATGTTATAGAGGGTGTCCGGTAAATAATGGATAACCTCATTGTACTTATTATTATGAACAACTTTTTATAGGGATCAAAGAAAAAAAACGTATGTTCGAGTAACTCGTCAAAATGTAGGAAACTGCTGTTTCTTTTTTCGCGATCTCAGGTTTGCTCCCATAGTAATAGATGTTTATAATGAAAAGTACAATGACCCCTTAAGAGGTTATCTATTAAATTACCGGACACCCTGCATAGAAAAAAGATGGAAGAGGTGCAGATACTGCGTGGTGGAAAAAACGTCCAAAAACTTAGATAACCACGTTGTTATAATACCTACTAAGAGCATTAATGACTATTTTTTTTGTCAGTCTCAAATTACGACTACGATCCTATTTTAAAGCTTTTTCATAGTAAACTACAAACCTTGTTAATTGCGAGTAGGTATTAATCGCAGCCGCTCTAACGAGATTACCAATCTCTCGTAGACTTTAACCTCACTAACACATTAATATTCCATGCAGCGGGAATTTTTCATGAAACCGTTAAATGGACACCATAACTTCCCTACCTTAAAGTTATATAAAATTGTGTTAAATAAAAATACTACCCACATTTTTGTGCATGCATTTGTTACTTCAAACAAACAATTTTCAGTGCACGTAACATCGAGGTATGGCGGAAAAAAAAAAAAATTAATTATAAATATATTATGTACACTGGATAAACTTCATATACTAAATTAACAAAACCATTAATAGTTTGTTAGTTAATTTAGTATATGAAGTATATTTTTTATTTTAAAATAAAAAATATAATAACCTGGTGAGATAGATAGAACATGACAAGGTTGATTTCCTAAACATACGAACCGGTACGCTATCAATTCAGCTTTATTTTAATCACTTTTGATTTACTGCTTAGCTGACCTGTGCGTCATTAGAATCACTAATACCTCTTTCTAAGTTAGATTTGTACCACAAGAACCAATCTCTTAAGGAAAACTGCTTATGGTAGAAATCGTGACGGCAGAAATAACTCTGTTTTTACCCGACTGCGTCAGAAGGAGGGTTATGTTTTTCGAGTTTATGTATGTATGTATGTATGTATATTTCTTTGGCACGCTCTGTAGCCTAAACGGCTTGATCGATTTCAGCTTGAGAGGTGCCGTTAGATTCGTCTTGATTGTGAGAGTGACACTGGGTATATCAAAATTGAAAAAAAATTAAAATGGCCGATTTTTGGCGCAATATGTGTTCAAAAAAAATTTTTTTTTTCTCGAAACATATCGAGTGGGGTATCAAAATAAAGGGTTTTAAAAGTTGATTACAAAAATATAAATAACATATATGGTTAAAAGTAATTCGAAGTGACAAATCGTTAAAAATACGTACTAAGAACTAAATCGTTTGCGAAATCTTTCACATTTGTAAACTAAAAAGCTGGAAATAAAAAAAGTAATTTAATAAAAAATAAAAGAACCCGACTGCGAAACTAAAAAGCTACAAACAAGCCCATTTTAAATTAAATAAAAGTTGGAAGCAGGCGGGACCCATACCATTTTTATTATATTTTCAAATTCAAATGGGTCCAGCCTGCTTCCAACTTTTATTTAATTTAAAATGGGCTTGTTTGTAGCTTTTCACTTTCGCAGTCGGGTTTTTTTATTTTTTAAATTACTTTTTTTCACAGTTTTATTGAGAATTACAAACTTATGTCTGACGTCGATAAAATAAACATTCTGCATGGGTGATTGTGACATAATATATTTCTGAACTTTATAAGTTGTAACTTCCATAGTGTCGAATGTTAGTATCTAAGTACTTTGGTATAATACACAAACTTGTTAGAAACATTGTAATATATGGGACAGACCCGGAGGGTTCTCCCTGGAGAATCTAACTTTTTCACTAGATATGTTGATGACATTTTCCAAAGTTGTGTCGAACAAAGTAGATTCTGATGGATCAACTCTGATTTTCAGTAAACTTTGTGGTGGTATGTTTTCCCTTAACGTTTTATCTGTGATGAAATCATCTCACTCCATGTTTATTAGTTTTTAACCGTTTATTTACTACTTATCCCTATATACTATCGTTTCCAGCTACGTAGGTTTATTGTGAAATATTTAAACGTACTTCATTCACCTTTTACTTCCCCGGTAAAAGCAAATTAAGTTCTGATAGTAACGCTACTTTTCCACTTTTAACGTTTCTAGATAATCTACAGTACCTACATTATCATCTGAAACAGGTTTCTGTGAAACAATAGGATCTTGTTATTTTATGTACAGTGGGCTGCATCAATTGGGTACCCCAGTTGTATGAAAATATTAATTCAACTGGGGTACCCAATTGATGCAGCCCACCGTACAACAGCTTTTAGCAGAAAACGACATGACAATGAAACTGCACTGTTGCATTTTCAAGTACCTTTGCTTTAAAAATATGAATACGGTTGAATTGGTAAAATGAAAGGCTTTACTATTGTAAGTGGCAACATTGCATATTTTCATGATGTGTACTTGGACAAACGAACACACATCAGGTGAGCCTAAGCTAAGCTAAGCCAGGGTTATAAAGTTACGCCTCCATTGAGGGACTCAGTCGTTGCTCACACTAAGGATCGCAAAATATACTTAATATTGTTCTGTAAAGTTTAATAAAGTTACGTTATCGTTAAGTTGCCAATATTGGTTTGAGTATTTCCTGCAGGAATTTCTTGCAGCTTTTGGATGTGACTGACTGTGTAATTGATTTCTTTTTTTTGCGAGTTAGCTGTGATTTTGAACTACGAAAAATTTAAATTTACTTTTAAACAGACTTTTAAGACAGGGTCTATTAAAAGCAGAATTATGTTGCAATATGCCAAACATTTCACCACCACAACCACTTCAAATCCTTGTGAATTTCCGGATTTAGTGGGCGCAGTAACCCAGAAAAAAAAACAGTTTCGTTGCCCACCCCTCTTACCAAAAACGACGAAAACTAAAAACAAGCCCTTCCCATCAGCATAAACTTTTCGCTTTGCGAAAAGTAACGAAAAATAACTTACGTAATTATGTGAAAATTAGAGGTGACATCGTGATGCTTTTTCATCAAGAAATTTTAATATTTTGTACTTCAGTTCCTCAAAAAGTTTGGATACCTACTCGTATATCATGTAGCTACAAATTTTTTTATAGGTATATTATACCTGTAGGCAATTTTGGTTACTTCCCCCTCTTAATACTTTGCGTCACCTGATAATCTATGAAGACCTTATGGTGTGTTGCAATCATAACCAAATCCAATAAGGGCCGTTGCTAAATCCAATAACTTAACCTTAATTAAGTATAATTCTGATAAGTTACTAACAGATATTTTCAAATAAATTTCCACTTCGTGAATGTGAAGTGCTATAGATCACATAGTGTATGTGTGAACCGATCCGCTTCCTACCAAGTTATCGTACGGTGCTAGTGAAAATACGAATGAATAACCTCAAAAGGCATAGGTACATGTTTGATTGGATTTCCAGCATTTGCAACTTCAGTTTCTATTGGCAATTTTTGATATCTATATAATAAACGTAGATTCCAGCCCTATTGAAGCGAGCTAAACCATGCATTTTTTTAATTTTTTTTATATAAAAAATAAATTATTTAAGTACAATAAATAATAAATTATAAAAATAATAATCTTACTTACAAAATAAAATAATAAATTAATTATTACCTATTATAATTTATTTATAATATAAATATAAATTTATAAAAAGAATACTAACGAATGGTAGTTAAACCCACCATTCGTTTTAAAAATTTTTTTGACTCTATTTTCTAGAACCCGATTTCAAAGTAACGAAAGAAAC
The DNA here is from genome assembly GCA_916614155.1 of Mesoligia furuncula. Taxonomy (NCBI): domain Eukaryota; kingdom Metazoa; phylum Arthropoda; class Insecta; order Lepidoptera; family Noctuidae; genus Mesoligia; species Mesoligia furuncula. Next base: position 34,799,371 of record OU744790.1, read on the forward strand.
ATCAGAAGATGCGGTTCAATACTATCAAACATAATATTTAATACTATCAAACATATTTATTTTAATACTATCACACATATTTGAGCCTCTACAATGGTAGTAGCAGTATTTCTTAAATTCAGTTTACTAGAAGAACTCTCAAATATTATTCTTACAAGTTTAAGATTTTCTCAAAAGTCTTTTATTTCAATACAGTTACCAGTAACTGTAACAGCCTAGCATGACACTAAACGGCGACTTGATGACTAAACGAAAATTGATTTGCATTTCAGTATTCACCATTTGGCTGATACTTGAATGAATTTGCTGCAGAACTATTTATATATATGCAGATTGGCGCATTCGTGAAAAAATACTTAAATATTGAATGCATAAAAGATGAACCCGTACACCATTGATATGTGATACAAATCACAAATAAAGTGGACACGATCCCGAAATGGCTAAAATATTTACAGGGCAATATCGCATTCTACACGTCATCTAATACAATAAAACAGCTGTTGTAAGAAAGACAGCGAATTATTATCAATATCATCATCATTCAGCCGAAAGACGTCCACTGCTGGACATAGGCCTCCTGGAAGTACCGCCACTTCGACCCTGTTCTATGACTCTTGCATTCAGAAGATTCCTACGGCCTTCACCAGGTCATCGGTCCACCTTGTGGAAGGCGATACGCGGTTGCCACTCCAGAACCTTTCAGCCCCATCGACCGTCGGTTCTGCGAGCAATGCACTTAAGGTGGAACTAGTCGATATTTTTTCCATACAAATTACGGGAGAGTATTACTCCACTGTTTGACACTGTGCATCCAAAGTTAAACATGATATCGTTTTGACTTCTTCAAAACAGAAATAGAACCCTCAGAAAATCTGAAACAGAATAGTAAAATAAAAAACCATTAAAAAGTTATGAGCCAGCAAAGATTCGTTTTTCTTACTATTTTAACGTAACTTTGGGTGTAGATAAGTAATAAAAGAACTGTAAAATATTCAAAACAATGTCGGTACCAATAAGCTCAGTTATCGAAGAGTTCAATAAACTTTATTTGTAATTAATTTATGCAGTGGTTTTTTTCATAAAACTTGATTTTCCAAAACACTTTTCGATATTTTTTACGCGCCTTTCAGTTCGGAACGGTGTTTCTGTGCGTGAGAACTAGACGTTGTGAAGAACTAACGTCTAACTGCTCATCACAGATACTATCTCTGTCGGACACGCAGTCAGGTGAGACAGCGTGCTTTTTGGTCATGACCACCAGCGAGTTCGAGCTCGCGACTAGTTTACTCTGAAGTTTGGCAATTCTTCGGACCTGGGTTCTCCTACGGATTACTTCATTTCTGTTTCGATCACGCAGGGAAACTCCAAGCATAGCCCTCTCCATTGCATAAATTATTATACTAAAATCAAAAGAACAAACTGTACTCTTCAAAGTCACCGACCTGTTAATAATCAAAGTTGTTACTCCAAAACAAATTATTTATTAATCAATCAATTAACTAAGGCTAACACTGCAAAACCATCTCCGCCTTTTATTTCATCCGTTTAAACAGTTGAAACCCTGACTAACTTAATTTATAATACCGTAAAACCGTGAACCTTTAGCATGTAATAAATGAAGGTACGTTTGATTACAAACCGGTAGTGTATACACAGAGCATCAATCAACACGCCAGGAGATTGATTGTAACTCGGAGAAACACGGAACATTCTCTAATTCTATGTAATTTTCGCGGAAGGGAAATACCGAACACTTTTATTAGCCGTTACGGAATTATGCACTTTATTTCAATCACCAATCTATTCGATGATTGAGTTGGCTATGTTATTAGCTTACTTTACTGCAGTAGCTGTGATTAAAACGCATGTAATAAAAAAAGTGATGAATATGGATAGAGAGAGAGGAAGAATAAATAATAGATGGGTGGTTTGTTTAAGAGATAAAAGAGGAAAAAACGTGTTGCTCCGGCCTCAAGTAACATGGGACAGGCAGGAAGACGATGACTTCAATAATTGTAATTGAAGCGAGATCTTTATCAATGTTTATCTTAGCTTCAAATTAGTTTTATCCTTTGTGTTAGATTTTTGTCAACGTATCTCTAATATATTAATATATCCAGTATATGGTTGAACCGAGTATACATAGTCAATCATCTGTTGTCGGTATGAGGCAAAGCGAGCCTGTGGGAAATTCCGAAAAAATCCAGACTGGCACCTGTATTTTGATTCCTTTGTTTGACCGTTATATGGGCAGAAAAAAATTCTAGTTAGCTGCTACATCAATGCTATATTATTTAATATGCCTAGAATTAATTAACAAATTGCAGCTTAATTCATTATTTGTCTCGTAAGTCGCGGCTTTTCCAACTTGGCCATCACTGTAGGTTTATGTGAAATATGATCGCGTTTTAAATTGCCATGTTAATTGGTATTCTCTCAATTTTGTATAAATTCATTTGGGAGAGTGTATTTGCAGGTTAAAAATAGTTTCAGAAACGAGCTTTTGATGCCGTTTTTTGTACGTACTTACCAAATATGAGTTTTTTTTTTAATAGTACGGATTTCGTAATTTACTTCATCCATAACTGATACCAACTTGTCAAACAAATTGTTATCTAAAAACGTCCAGTCGAAGTTTCTGTTAACGTATTATGAACTAGCTGCGCCCCGCGTTTTCACCCGCTTTTGTTTCGATCCCATAGTAATATTGGGATAAAAAGTAGCCTATATGTTAATCCAGGGTCTCAGCTACTTCCATATCAAATTTTATCAAAATTGGTCCAGTCGTTTGAGCGTGAAGAAGTAACAAACGTAAGTATAAACACACACTCACACTCACAAACTTTCGCCTTGATAATATTATTGTGATTATCATTAAAATCATAACCGTACTGACTTAAATAATTTCGTTCATAAATATACCTAATTAGATTCTGCTGTCGAAGCAAGACTTTCAAAATAAACTTAGGTATTAAAGCTTGTCACCTATGACTGCTGTGCCAACCACCGATTGCTCCACAGACACGGCACTTGTATCTAAGGTAGGAAATTCGCTCGGCATTTACCGTTGCGGTCTATTTCTTGTAAGATCTATAATTTACGAGAACTATCCGTTCATATTAGTTTGTCATGCTTTCTGACTTGTTGCATAATTCAAGATTATCTTTAAGTGAAGACAAGTCATTATCTAATTTGCTCGCAAGTTGTTTAAGTATAATATCTTTTTAGGCTGTAATTTCTTGTAATCACACTAATATTATAAAGGCGAAAGTTTGTAAGTGTGTGTGTTTATATATGTTTGTTACTTTTTCACGTCCAAACGGCTGGACTAATTTTGATAAAATGGAGGTAGCTGACACCCTGGATACTTTTATCCCGATATACCCACGGGATCGAAACTTACGCGAGTGAAACCGCGGGGCGCAGTTAGTCAGTTGATATAATCATAAATCATCTAATGCATAAATTGGTTATGGAGCATAACCAATACTTAAGTGGTCTTGTTGTTACACTTATGCGTTCATTCTTATACAAATCGTGGAGATATGGAACGATAGATATATGAAAGAAGTAAGCAACATCAGTGTTATCAGCATGCGTAGCATGACCGCCGTAGAAACGGATTTTTTCGACGGAAGATTAGACAAAATGGCATACCTATGTACGCATTCTACGCGTCTCAGCATGGCAAGGTGTCATTTTGTCTATTCTTCCGTCGATTTCTATACTTTTTTTTTATACCTACTTACCCATCGAGATATTAATTCGCTCATTCCTGATTTTCTAAGACACAGAATGGAAATGCTTCGTAGAAACATTCCAAATGAATAAATACCATAAATTCGGCGACTAAAGAAATATCTAAATTAGTGTTTTAGCATGGTAATAGCGGCAATTGACCCAATTTTTTCATAAAAACGGAATTAAGTGGACAACCTGAATTGATATGTATCGTGTCTTGAATAATTCATACAATCGTATCTTTGATACTTTACTAATGAAATAATCCCTCGTCGCCTGATCGCCTGATGTCTCTCCGCTCGTGTCGGAGTGCCGTCCCATCGGACTATGAGAGTGATGGAAGAGGGAGTGCATCTATGTCTGCGAGCACATTTGTGCACTACTTATAATTCAATTCAATTCGTTTATTTCAATCAACAGTTGGATCATACAATAGAATTAGGTACATCAAATAAAAATAAAATATTAGAAAAATAAACAAAAATAAGACAAAACACAACTCACAATTTCATTATTACAAGACTTCCAAATTAAATTGGCAATGTCAACAAACTTTAATTAAAATTAGAAATAATCATAATTGTTACTTATTTTAAAAAATACTTAATTCTTATAAAAGTTGTGTAAGGGGCTTACATGACCACTTCGCGCAGTCATTGTCGGACTGCATGAAAAGAAAGAGAAGCGCTATGACACAACCCTGGTAATTTATTGCAAAATATGAAGCAATTATTTAATTACAAAAAATCTATTGTTTGGACAAAAAAATTAAAACACTAGTGTTTTAGTATGTTACTTGTTGAATAATCTGACAAAAAATCAAAGTGATTTTTTGTCAGATTATTCTTGCATCTTTTTACAATAAACATTAGTAAGTATAGTTTTTATTGTAAAAATAATGTTTTTAGAGGTATCTTCATGATTTTTTTCTATCGTATCAAATTAGTTGTATTATGTTTTTAACACACTATCAACCTAGCATATATCCTGAAGAATTACATATATTTATCTGATTTTGTTTACTGTAGTCGATCATATACTTTTATTGTTTCCAAAACTTGCATTTTTTGCGTTTAAGTCCTGTAAGCCCCTTAATAATAATATCTCCGAAGGCTAGTCTCCGTTGAGATTGGTGGTTTATTTAATGAAATAATAATTAAACCGTGATTTAAATAATTAATTAAAAATTTATAATATATATACATATATATTTATTTATATATATTTTTTTTTATTAATTAATTATTTATTTAATTTACTAGTTTTGATTTAATGTTTTAAATTAAACTTTACGTTAAGAGTGTAGTTAAAATAATTGGTAACTTGAATCCATGCATCATTATATTCCCCGATTGTTGTCTGAAATAAATTACACCTATGCATGTATAATGCCCTCTGACCTTGCCTCTATTTTGTTTTACTTCAGATACTAACGTTTACGGGACCATTAATGTATGTAATATTTTAAACTGTGCCTGGGCCCACAGCTTAGCTCGCTTGAAATAATATTTAATTTAATAAAACCATAATATACAAATAAAAAAATCACATACAATAGTCAAGTGCAACACACTGACAGACAGAGAGACGCTACCATTTATTTCACAATATTTATGAGTAGGTACTTACTAGTGTGCCAAAATGGGTGACTGACTGTTAAATATTTATGGAATCATAAGATTGAATAATATTAGCATATTTTTTACATATTTCACCTGAGCCATGTGTGTTATTATTATTTATATTTAGTTTGACACACTAGCAACTAATTAGCTGATGAGTGTGTATCAAATAGCTTGCGATAGAGTTCATTGATTTATTTGAAGACCGACTTCGTAAGATTGCGCTCAAACAGGTATTTTGAAGCAAAAAGTTTAAATGAAAGGTTCTGTGTGTATTTCTTTTAAGACACGTTTACAAGTAAATTTTTTGTCAATATTTTAAAACTAGAAGGCAACGGCATCTCCTAGCTGAGTTGCATCAATCATCTAGGAACATGATTTAGTATTAGTATTAGTAGATTTAGGCGCCGATTCCCTTGTTCACAAACTAAACTAAATTTAAGTTCAGTGCATCTTTTTTTTTCTATTTCATTAAGAAAAGAACAGAAGATAAATATTAGTTTAGTCCTGTCAAATTAAGACACTCCATAGACAAGTTTAGACAAGATTAAAAAATTGGCTACTAAAAATACGTCAATTTACGTCAGGCGCTGACTAATTTGACAGGACTATTTATCTTCTGTCCTTTTCTTAATGAAATAGAAAGAAAAAGATGCACTATTTACATAAATTACTTATCGACTTTAAAAATGATAAGTACAACTAATTTATTCAAAAAGAAATTAACGAAACCACTACTTAGTTGAAAAATGCTATTACGCTGTCAGTGATTTTTTTTAAATGATAACACCCTATGACATTGCTCAATTAATATTTCAATTTATTAAATTTGCTATATTTCTTATTTTACATGCATGACTATTATTTTTCTGGTGAATTTGACTTTTAAGATGACATAAAACATTACCTTACAATTATTATTATTGATTAATGTTGCATGCCATATGGTAGAATGTACTGGATCCAATTGTTTTAATTTTTTTTCTTATGCCATCAAAACTATGTTTTATTACCTATTCTTTGCAAATAAATGATTTCTGATTCTGATTCTGAACTTAAATTTAGTTTAGTTTGTATACAAAGGAATCGGCGCCATTAATTGATAAACTAGCTATAATGAACTTACCTATCTATATTGAGTTCAGTGGGATGCGCTAGAGAGAGGTAAAGGCCGCGAAAATCTAACAATTTTTATTTGCTGGTCAGTCTTGAACAACTCTGTCAATTTGCAGGCGCATTGATGATTTCAATTATTATACTTCTGAAAATAGGTACCTACATATTTGTTACGTCTAACGTTTTTTATTACCTTGCAACCTGATATTTTTTTAATGGGTGGGAAATCATCAAATGACCTTTCCCGCGCGGGTGAAACACAACGCGCCGTCGACCCGGGCCGTCCTTACCGGACGGCGAGCTGCCCATTGCTCGCCGTCCGCAAGCCCGGGCCTACGGTGGCTATCGATTCACGACGCCCAGGGCATCTCCTGCGGCTGCAACATGATACTGAGCTACAAATTATAAATGGAAAAACTTTTCCGCTGCTACCCTCCCCCTATTTCACGCAGCACTTTGTGCTCATAACGCACAGAGAATTAATTAATTTGTGAAAGACTCAGAAAATAAATTAGCCATTGGTTAATTTCCAGTAAAGGGGTTTATTTCTCGAACATGAAGTTTCATAAAATTATATGAAAATACAAATACCGCTCTCTAAACTATCGCTAAAAGCGGAGTATGCCTTTCAAAATATTAAATGGGAGGATGCTTTCGTAGAATATTGTATCCACTAAGTTAAGGTTTAAAAACAGGTAAGTAGCTACCTACATTTCTAGGGCCATAGATTGTTATAGTGCGTTATTCAAAAACACTTGGCTGGATTGACTTTAAATACTTCTGTCTTACCTAATTTCTTGGCTTAATTGTTTTATCTCGAGACAGTTATAATTAAATATGTGAATGTCAACCACGGATAAGATTAATCCAGTGTTTAAAGTAATAGTTTTCAAGTGTAAGTTTACACATACAAAAAATTGACCCCTCAATTGTATGTGTAAGCTGTTTAAATGATATTGTACATATAGCTGCACCAAGCCGGAACTATAAAACAAGAACAAAAAAACATGTTGATCCAACATCCATCTCGGTTTTTAAGTTGGTTAAAAACAAATAAACAGCCATATATAAAACCATATTATATCAATAATAAAACTTTCACGTAAACAATCCTTTTATTTTTTATTGCCGCTATAATACTGATGTTTCTCACATGACTTTGTATCTCTGTGAAAGTAACTACGCGCTGTTTTACATAACAATCGAAATAAACCGATCACTTTCTCATTATCCTTTGTGAATTTAAATACTTTACTTACGATTGTGTTGTCAATCATTGTCCGTACGTATTTAATACTACATAGGTATGCGACACAGTGACTAACACTTGAAAATACTGTTGGAGCTGCTAAAGATTGTAAGACTCTTTGCAATGTATAAACTCAATTTCCTTTGTATTGTATAATTGCATAGCACAGATGTGAGTTCTATGTAACCTATAGCTACCATTTACCGGGTAATAATATATCTTTCATTGACTTGAATATTCCCTGGCGGCTGATAGTGTGTCACTCAAATGTCTCGCTGACGGTGGCGTGTATGTTGGATCATTTAGCTCCCTTCAAAGTGGTTGAGCTGAATGGTGCTGATATTACGTCATGTTCGTGAACGGGCGCCGTCAGTTGGGGCTGGTCATCACTTAGCCGCCTGGGCTTATTTTAATTGTTTTAATTTTGGATTGTTGTTTTGTTACAATTTGTTGTATTCTGGACGCTTTTAACGCGTATGTCTTTTTTATATTTTACATCGTTCTCACATTATATAATCATAAATTCAAAAGTAATGATGTAATAAATATTTTTGTTAAATGTAATTTAAAAAGAATGTCCATGGAGTTTCTTGCCCGTTCTTCTCCATAGGTACCTACGCTTTTAATGGGCAACTAGCTTCATATTTTCTGACTGACCGACTTCTTGACAATTCAAAAGTGCCTGTTAAAGGTTTAATTGAAATAAATGCTTTGAGTTTGAGTTTGAGTTTCGGCTAGAACGCAAAATATTCGAATTCCAATCAGAATCCCTGTTAGACGGATAATGCTATACGCGTTTCACGCCGTTTCGGGGAAACAACTCATGCGCGTTCTTATAGAGCCCTTATGTAGTTAAACACAATAACATTTATGTCATTGGTTTTAGTCAGGGGTCGTGAATGACATACTTGGGGGCACCGACCGACATTAATTGACTTGGGGGAAATCGATACAATTTATCAAATAATATAATGTCTGTTTGTGAATGAATGACAGCTTTTTAATATGAAAGTATATATGGAAACTATAACAAATAAAAAAAACAGTGGCACGGGCAGTGCCGACAGAAGTGAAAACTTTAACAATTACCTGCGTGTGTATTTTTTAAATCGTAAATTGATATTGGCCCGGGATCGTATCTGGTGAAGACAGCCCTTGTAGATGACCAAACCATAAGGTAATCAAAATTTAAAAAAATAACAGTGGCACTCCGGGACTTGATATTGGCCCGGGATCGTATCTGGTGAAGACAGCCCTGGTAGATGACACAAACCATAAGGTAATCAAAATTAAAAAAAATAACAGTGGCACTCCGGGACTTGATATTCGCCCGGGATCGTATCTGGTGAAGACAGCCCTGGTAGATGAACAAACCATAAGGTAAACAAAATTAAAAAAAATAACAGTGGCACTCCGGGACTTGATATTGGCCCGGGATCGTATCTGGTGAAGACAGCCCTGGTAGATGAACAAACCATAAGGTAATCAAAATAAAAAAAAATAACAGTGGCACTCCGGGACTTGATATTGGCCCGGGATCGTATCTGGTGAAGACAGCCCTGGTAGATGACACAAACCATAAGGTAATCAAAATAAAAAAAAATAACAGTGGCACTCCGGGACTTGATATTCGCCCGGGATCGTATCTGGTGAAGACAGCCCTGGTAGATGAACAAACCATAAGGTAAACAAAATTAAAAAAAATAACAGTGGCACTCCGGGACTTGATATTGGCCCGGGATCGTATCTGGTGAAGACAGCCCTGGTAGATAAACAAACCATAAGGTAAACAAAATAAAAAAAAATAACAGTGGCACTCCGGGACTTGATATTGGCCCGGGATCGTATCTGGTGAAGACAGCCCTGGTAGATGACACAAACCATAAGGTACTTAGTCAAATTTAAAAAAAATTACAGCGGCACTCCGGGACTCCCCGTACCAACAGAAGTGAAAACAAAACAGAAACAGAATACTTTGCCATCACTCACTGACATATCGGATATACATTAAAACCGACTACGTCCCGACACAACATATTGTAAATTTTTACGTTTTATACAGACTACGTGAGTTTTGTGAAATTAATTTGGAAACTACGGATTTTGTAGGGAGTTTGGTTTCAGATTCGCAAAATAAAACAAAAGAAAAAAAATTGCCGGAGAGCCGGTTTCACATACCGGTAGCCCAGTTTGGAAATAGATCACTTTTGACTAGTTGTTGGAAGACGTAAAAGGTTCTCGTGTCTACGTCCTCTTGGTCCGGCCACTGTTGCCACTGTTAATCCTGCAGTACTATTCTGTAAAAATCTCACCATGAAAACTTTGGTGAAGTGAGCGTGGAGTGAGCTGTCAATAGTGTCGATTCCTAGCAAAAACAAACTCACTTCACACAAGTTTTCACGGTGAGATTTTAACAGAATCGACCGGTCACATTATTTACATCCCTTAGTGTTGCTTTTTTCACCCTCTCGTATTGCAATATACAGTACCCTCCAAAAGTTAGTTAACACTTGTCCACTTCAGCTGAAATGCCACATTATGATTTAAAACTCTAGTTTCAAATGTTTGAACTGTACACCATAACGTTTTTATTGATGAACTAGCTGTACCCCGCGGTTTCATCCGCGTAAATGTCGATCCCGTGGGAATATCAGGATAAAAAGTAGCCTATATGTTAATCCAGGGAGTAAACTACCTCCATATAAAATTTTATCAAAATTGGTCCAGCCGTTTGAGCGTGAACAAGTAACAAACATATAAACACACAAACACACCCCCACACACACACTCACAAACTGTCACCTATATAATATTAGTGTGATAGTGTGATTCAACTACCTATGATAAGGGATTACCTGGTCGAGCCCTACCGAACCCTCATAAATTAGTATCGTGCAGGCTTCATCTGATAGTTCTTTCAGCAATTGAAGTTCCCGCTTCTTGTAAGTGATTCTCTAATCCCTCATACAACGATGTTGGGATTGATTTTGCACCAGCGCACTGTTCGTTAAAAATCAAGAAAAGTTGTTTACCAAGGGCATCCAGGCCGAAGTTTTAATCTGCGTAAAATAATAGAAAAAAGTGATTGAAAGAGTTTTAAACGTTGTATTATTATTTGTCGGACCTCTTATACAAAACCATTTTTATGTAAACACATAACCTTTGTTTCTTTTTGTATGGTTAACTAGGTTCTGCCTGCGACTTCGTCCGCGTGTTTTTTTTTTTTTTTTTTTTTTTTTTTTTTTTTTTCCCGTCCCCTTCGCATCTCATCGCCTGCCCGCGCCATTACTTCGTTTTTGCTTTTTTTCTTTTCGCTCGGCTCCTAAAGGTCATAGCGTGATATTAAATAGCCTTTAGCCTTCTTCAAGAATTGGGCTATCAATTACAAAAAGATTTTTTCAAGTCCGACTGGTAGTTCCAAAGATTACCCCCTACACAATAACTTACAAACTTTACCCCTTTATTATAATTTTAGTATAGATTTTCACCTCGATGCCATTATTTTTTCAGAATAAGCTTAAAAGACCTGGCAATTAGTAAATCTTATTTGAAACATACTTATTACCGACTTCACAAAAAGGAGGAGGTACTATGTTCGGATGTTTGTATGTTTTTTTTTTTGTATGTTTGTTCATCGATTACTCCGCCAATTGTTGACGGATTTTCAAAATTCTTTTTTTGTTCGAAAGTAGATAGTCCTGAGGTGGTCCCATTGTCACCAAGTTAGGATCTGATGATGGGATCTTAGAGAAATCGAGAGCAACCCTCAAATTTTATAGGCTTACTTATTGTTTTTCGCATATTTTATGAAGTATCTTGTGTATTTGCGTACGGTTGTCACCATCTCAGGTAGCTGGGCTGATGATGGAAGGTTCAACTCCTTAACAGTAAGAAGTTATTCGAACAGGCAAGGACTGTTTTAGTAAATTGTTTTGATGTTTGATAGGGCATTTGCCACATTTGGTCTCATGATCATCAAGTTATGACCTGATGCTGCAGTACCTAACTCCTCGACAACTAACAGCAGATATATCGTGTTTAGGCTCATTGAAAAGGGCTCGATGTGTGGATAAACGTACTGTTAATGTGGAACACCGAAGTACATAGAGACCTGATGCTGAAGCCAGTCGAGCATCAGAAAAAGTACAAACCTTGAAATTACAGCACCGTAGTCGTGTTTGGGCTCATTTTAAACAGGACTAAATTTTAAGTTCAATGCAATGTTGACATAAGTCTGGCCTGATGCTGCATTCAGGATTATCAGCATCTAGTCTAAAAACTAATAAATACTTCTTAAAATGAAATACTTTTGCGAGTTTTTCTTCTGTACCTATAATTATCCTAACAAAGGTTGCCGGTAGTGGCTAGATGAGAGAAGCGGAGGATCGTGAACGTTGGCGCAAACTTCGGGAGGTCTACGTCCAGCAGTGAACTGCAATTGGCTGATGATGATTTATAAAAGCCTCAATCGTTGCATTTCACGCAATGCCTTTTCGTCATGTGGTCTATTTAGCAATTTGGTAGGTTCCAAGTCGCATAATACAATGTCATACAGCGTCTTTACACGACTAAGCGTAACATAAACTTGGCCCTTAGAAAATTTTTTCTTGCCTAAGTCTATTATTAAAGTAACTTGAGCATTTGCTCTCGGAAATTATGATTTGGTAAAGTGGAGCTGATGATGAAGACCACAAATGGCACTACTCAATGACAAATATTTCACGGGTTGCGATTCGATTACTTTAATATGGCTGCTAAGCAATTTATGCTCATTACAATGCGTATGGTGAAGTGGAGCTGATGGTGACTTCTCAATCAGCTCCAGTTCTCCTGGTTCTTACTAGGAGAACTCCTCAACAATTAACGTCCATGCATCGGGAAAAGCAATATTTTGTAAAAGGTGATAAGCAGTTGACATTAGGCTATTATAACTTAGATAAATTACAAACTGACCCGCTAAAAAGTGAAAAATAAAAACTTTTTTACAAAAAAAACAACCGACTTCCAAAAACACTATAAATAAAGAGAAAAATAACTTTAATTTCGGAAGTCGGTGGCAAAAACTAAAATAAATACAAAGACACCGACTTCCGAAATTAAAGTTATTTTTCTCTTTATTTATAGTGTTTTTGGAAGTCGGTTGTTTTTTTTGTAAAAAGTTTTTATTTATTCATAAAATATTACCAGCCTGTAAAATTAAATATTGTAAATTCACAGAAATTATAAACGTCAATTAACTTTTGGCGACTGGGGTTCATGTATTTGACAACAAAACTGCCGCTCTTAAAAAAAAAAAGAGTAATCCCTTTTAACATAGGTAGTTGAATTAGTCAATAAAAACGTAACAGTATACATACAGCTCAATCATTTGAAATAAGTTTTTTTCAGACATAATGTGGCAAGACACCTGAAGTGGACAAGTGTCAACTAAATCTTGGAGGGCACTGTATCTCTAATCTAACCTCTTGTACGCTCAAGACTGTTACCATATTACACGTATGTATAATAAATATATTATATTTGTATAATAAAAAATGCACAGGTGAGCAGCGCCTTTTATGTTCTTAGGTGATATTGAAAAACATAGAAGTAACGATAGATGTGTCCAGTAAATTTTAACCGGAATGATTGCGAACCTATCAAATCCCCTGAGGTATAAAAGTTCATTTATTTCTGTATAGGTACTGCGATTCCGAAAGCTTTTAAACATTGCCCAAACACGTGTAACCTTCAATTCTTGTTTAAAATAATGCAACATTTTCTGTGATTCTATTCATGACACATCCCAGTTTTGGGCACACGCTCCAAGTATTAGCGATGTCGAAGGCGCAAAATGAATTAACCGGGCCGCTGACTACTTGGTGATGCTTTAAATTATCTTATAAATAAACTTAACAGGGATAAAAAATGACCATGATCGATATTTAGAACTTCTGTTCTGTGCCTAAACAGTAACTCTTATTATAGTAAGCCAATGTAAAACTGCAAGGACTGACATCATTATGTATCTTTCCGTCCGGGTTTTCTTCTTTGTCGCGGAAAACTCAGAAATATGTTTTTTATTCCCTGCGTTCCTCTTTATGATTTGTTTTCATCTTTCTATACCTAACGACAAAAAATCAACAAAGCTGGAGCAGACAGTTTGTTCTCATTTAGTAGAATATTTAAGTCATCCGATGATTATTATTTTTACCGACTTCACAAAAAGGAGGAGGTACTATGTTCGGCTGTTTGTATGTTTTTTTTTTTCTTTTTTTTTTTTTGTATGTTTGTTCATCGATTACTCCGCCAATTGTCGACGGATTTTCAAAATTCTTTTTTTGTTCGAAAGTAGATAGTTCTGAGGTGGTCCCATTGTCACTAAGTTAGGATCTGATGATGGGATCTTAGAGAAATCGAGAGCAACCCTCAAATTTTATAGGCTCACTTATTCTTTTTCGCATATTTTATAAAGTATCTTGTGTATTTGCGTACGGTTGTCACTATCTCAGGTAGCTGGGCTGATGATGGAAGGTTCAACTCCTTAACAGTAAGAAGTTACTCGAACAGGCAAGGACTGTTTTAGTAAATTGTTTTGATGTTTGATAGGGCATTTGCCACATTTGGTCTCATGATCATCAAGTTATGACCTGATGCTGCAGTCAGGATAGTCTGCAGAGTACCTAACTCCTCGACAACTAACAGCAGATATATCGTGTTTAGGCTCATTGAAGAGACCTGATGCTGAAGCCAGTCGAGCATCAGAAAAAGTACAAACCTTGAAATTACAGCACCGTAGTCGTGTTTGGGCTCATTTTAAACAGGACTAAATTTTAAGTTCAATGCAATGTTGACATAAGTTGGCCTGATGCTGCAGCCAGGATTATCAGCATCTAGTCTAAAAACTAATAAATACTTCTTAAAGTGAAATACTTTTGCGAGTTTTTCTTCTGTATAATTATCCTAACAAAGGTTGCCGGTAGTGGCTAGATGAGAGAAGCGGAGGATCGCGAACGTTGGCGCAAACTTCGGGAGGTCTACGTCCAGCAGTGAACTGCAATTGGCTGATGATGATTTATAAAAGCCTCAATCGTTGCATTTCACGCAATGCCTTTTCGTCATGTGGTCTATTTAGCAATTTGGTAGGTTCCAAGTCGCATAATACAATGTCGTACAGCGTCTTTACACGACTAAGCGTAACATAAACTTGGCCCTTAGCAAAATTTTTCTTGCCTTGTTTTTATTATTAAAGTAACTTGAGCATTTGCTCTCGGAAATTATGATTTGGTAAAGTGGAACTGATGATGAAGACCACAAATGGCACTACTCAATGACAAATATTTCACGGGTTGCGATTCGATTACTTTAATATGGCTGCTAAGCAATTTATGCTCATTACAACGCGTATGGTGAAGCGGAGCTGATGGTGACTTCTCAATCAGCTCCAGTTCTCCTGGTTCTTACTAGGAGAACTCCTCAACAATTAAAAGCATATTTTGTAAAAGGTGATAAGCAGTTGACATTAGGCTATTATAACTTAGATAAATTACAAACTGACCCGCTAAAAAGTGAAAAATAAAAACTTTTTTACAAAAAAAAAACCGACTTCCAAAAACACTATAAATAAAGAGAAAAATAACTTTAATTTCGGAAGTCGGTGGCAAAAACTAAAATACAAATCCAAAGACACCGACTTCCGAAATTAAAGTTATTTTTCTCTTTATTTATAGTGTTTTTGGAAGTCGGTTTTTTTTTTTGTAAAAAAGTTTTTTTTATCTTCTAATAATGATCGCTTTATTATACTCAATGATCCTCTTTTCAAGTTCAAGTTGGTCGCAGTAACTAAACTAGCAACCGACTAAATGGGTTAGGTTAGTGTTCGGAATGAAATGCGGTAATTTTTATGATAAAATCTTTTTTTTCCTAATTATTGAAAGGAGCACATTGTGTCAATCTAGACAAATTTTCTAAGTAAAAAAGTATACAGGAAGTCTCAAAATAATGTTTCCAGTTTATGAAACTAGAGATGTAACATAATAACACAAATATTGGCTATGGTTAGGTACTAAATTGAACTAAGTACCTATACAATTATATACAAAGTTATAAGTAGGTAAAACATTAACAACCTCTTAAGAGGTCATTGTACTCATCATTATGAACAACTTTTACTATGGGACCAAACCTGAAATCGCGAAAAAAAAATCAGCTGTTCCCTACATTTTGACGAGTTGTTCGAACATAAATGTAGGGAACAGCTGATTTTTTTTCGCGATTTCATGTTTGGTCCCATAGCAAAAGTTGTTCATAATGATGAGTACAATGACCTCTTAAGAGGTTGTTTATGTTTTACCAATAACCCTGTATAAACTAACTAGCTTCCGCCCGCGAGGTATGTCGATAAAAACTATCCTATGTCCTTCCCCGGGATGCAATCTTAGACCGCAAGCTGAGGGAGTGATTAGTCGGATCGCCGTGACTGGACTAAGGCACATCACAAAAAGACGTTCCATGCTGGCCTGTCCATCCGTGTGGACAGGTCTAGGTCGGACAAGCCGACACCACAAGGCCGAGTTAAACCTGTCTGACGGCGGCCTGTCGAGAGTTATCTCTTTTGTCAAATCACTCGCAGCCACGTCGTCAGATGACGTGGAATGTAGATCTAAAACGGAAATAACTTTCTAAGTGGTTCATATGGGGTGTAAGCTAATAGAAAATCTTATTCCGTAATAAAAATCTCATAAACTATGCAGCTGGATATTGTTTTTATTGGAGATTTGATGAATGAAAGTCAGGTAGCGCCATTTTTCTTATGTTAAAGGTTTCTGTCCCGCGCTTCCATTTAAGGAGTTAAGGGCTTACATGACCTAAAGCGCGGTCACTGTCGGTCTGCATAGAAAAGAAAGAGAAGCGCGATGACACAACGCTGGTAATTTATTGCAAAATCTGAAGCAATTAACTATTTACAAAAAATCTATTGTTTGGACAAAAAAAATTAAAACACTTGTATTTTAGTATGTTGCTTGTAGAATAATCTGACAGAAAATCAGAATGATTGTATGAATATTAGTATGGTTTTTATTGTAAAATGAAAATTTGTGGAGGTATCTCCATGATTTTTTTCTATCCTATCAAATTAGTTGTATTATGTTTTCAACACTCTATCTACCTAGCATTATATCCTGAAGAATATGATATATTTTTCTGATTTTGTTTACTGTAGTCGATCATATACTGTTATTGCTTCTAAAACTTACGTTTTTTTGCATTTAGGATCCCCGTAAGTGATTACCTTTTTCCAAAAATAGTCTGGCCTGTATCTAAGTAGCATGTTCCTTATAACAGGTTTCTTTTTATTCGGTAAATGCTTTTGAAAAGTAATATTTGCATTGCCATTCTCTAAAACCTTTTCTTCTTATATACCCTTCATCCTGCACAGTAAAAACTTTTCGGTACTTAGGTGTGTCGGATTAAGGTACCTACTTAGAAAAATAGTGATATAGATAAGACCGCTGTCAAAGTCAAAGTCAAATCATTTATATCAAATAGGCACATTAAAGGCATTTTTGAACGTCAAAAATCACAGTGAAATCGAATTGATCCTAGTCGCCCCTTCCAAAAGGTAGTTTTCGTGTGGAGAAGAATGTGCAAGAAACTCCACCGTTACTCTATTGAAATGTTGCGGTTTAATGTACCTAATAGGGATCGTATTGAGCTTCAATTAGGGCTCAGTCTAAGACAAAATCTTGGCTGCTAACGTAATATAATGCTAGCGTAAAGTAACCACTTTTGTTCGAAAATTCTCTCGTCCACATTAATGTAGAGGTATTTTAGGTATGTGTGTTGGTTCACTAATTTTTCATCAAACTCCACTGACAAACTTTTAGTTTACAACCAACGTTTTGTATACTACTTATTTCACCAACAACTCATTCCGCAAATGTTTTATTTTATAAACACTCGCTTTACAAACATTTATTTGGCAAAATAATGCTTCTCTTTACAAATGTTTCCGACGACATTTAATCATTTTTCATGTTCATGAAAAATCACGTTTACACAAAATAGCACTTTATAATACATTTTCTAAACCAGTCACAAAGTCATCATGACGGTATTATCGCTCTTGCATCCATGTCGACGGAGCCCCTCTACGCGGGCCCCCTATTTCTGTATAAAGGGTTTAAAGTAACCTAACCAAACCAAACCTCGGGGGGGATCTTCGCTCGCTCTTGCATCCTACGTCGCCTATTGAGTTCGCGTGCGGTAATGGTAAGGTAAGTATATAGCGAAAGAAGAAAAGGTAATTCGGAAATAATTCGAAGTATTGAAAACCGGAATGTCGTTTTTCGTTTTTAGGAAATTGTATAATAATAAGTCAATATGTAAAACGTTTTTATTCCAAACGTTGTTTTAAGTTAAGAGATAAACTGAATAAAAAAACTGGCCAAGTGCGAGTCGGACTCGCACACGAAGGGTTCCGTACCACAACGCAAAAACGCCGAAAAAAACATGTTTGTTGTATGGGAGCCCCCCTTAAATATTTATTTTATTTTAATTTTATTATTTATTATTAAAGTTAAAATACAACTGAGTATTTTGTGAATATTTCAAGTGCCTACCTGTTGCCATTTTTGATATCGAGCAAAAAAGGGCAAAAAAATCGCGTTTGTTGTATGGGAGCCCCCCTTAAATATTTATTTTATTTTGTTTTTAGTATTTGTTGTTATAGCGGCAACAGAAATACATCATGTGTGAAAATTTCAACTGTCTAGCTATCGCGGTTCTTGAGATACAGCCTGGTGACAGACAGACAGACAGACGGACAGACGGACAGACGGACAGACAGCGAAGTCTTAGTAATAGGGTCCCGTTTTTACCCTTTGGGTACGGAACCCTAAAAATGAATTGTTTGTCAAATAACACGTTATTAAACAAAAGTTTACCTGGTAATTATTTTGAAAAGTGAATTATTTGGCAAACTTGTTGTTGTATAATGATGAAATGACAAATCATCTAGTAAAAATTACAGGGCAACATGTCTGCTACTTAAATAACCTCAGTCTTTGAGGGTTGCATAATGCCATAGTGAACCTTCCACATAAAATCTACATGAGACAAGTAAATATTGTTTCTACTTCGTCACAAGCAGTGCTAACCGTCGCCATTTACATAGCGATCGCCGTGCACAGCGTTTGCTCTTCCTCTACAGGAAGAGCAAAAGCTGTGCATGGCGAGTTCGAGAGCCGTCACTTAGTCGTGTAAAGTGCTCGCTCAGCTCGTCGATACCTAATAACTATTCATGTGCACTAGAGAGATTTAAGTGTTAAACTATTCCTCCCGATCTGTATAGGAAGGCCGCGTTCGGTGTCACGTGCCTTCGAGACTTCACAACACGTGTAGGTATTCCATTTTTTAGGGTTCCGCAGTCAACTAGGAACCCTTATAGTTTCGCCATGTCTGTCTGTCCGTCCGTCTGTCTGTCCGTCCTCGCTTAATCTCTGTGACCGTTAGCACTAGAAAGCTGAAATTTAATACCAATATGTATATCAATCACGCCGACAAAGTGGTAAAATAAAATTTTGGAAAATATTTTTTTTTAGGGTAGCTCCCCTACATGTGAAGTGGGGATGAATATTTTTTTCATCATCTACCCCATCGTGTGGGGTATCGTTGAATAGGTCTTCTAAAATGGCTTAGGGGTTGGTAAAATTATTTTTCGATTTAATGCTCCATTTACGAAATATTAAAGTTTAAAGTGCAAATTTTTGTTCCAGTAGAGCGTCCCCCCCCCCTCTTCTAAAAAAATTTGGAAAAATTCTCGATGAAAGTGCATTTCATGAACTTTAAAGGAAAAGTATAGCGGTTAAGATAACTTTATTAGTTTAGCAGTAATAGTCGTTGAACTTGGGTGTTGGGTAATTTTGTACCAAATACAAAATCCTTAGCATTAATCCTTTAAAGTGACTAAGATGAAGTAGTTGCTTGTTTATAATGGGTAAAGACTTGCATTGAAAACCAAAATATGTTTTTTTTTACATTCAGAATAAAGAACAACAGAATCGTACTACATTGTGATAACGGGCTACTACGGAACCCTACACTGTGCGTGGCCCGACACGCACTTGGCCGGTTTTTTATATCGACTGAACGGTTTGCATAACAAGCGAATCGTTCAGCAATATGCAATGCATTTCTCGTTACTTCGATCTAACGGAATTATGAATTTGTAGCGACATCGGATTTCGAGGCGTATTTCTAACGAAGGCACTTGTCGTTTACCTTTTAGTTTTTACACCTGGATAAGCAGACTAAGAAACAGGTCGGATCGGAGAGCTAGCTTTTCGCACCAATGCGGACGAAAAATAAACTTGGTATTATTTATTGTAAATGTCTGTTTATTTTGCTGTAGTGAGTTAGTGAGTGAGTTTACGTTTTCGTGTGCTTTACTGGGTTTTATTGTAAACTAGCTAGCCCGGCGAACTTAGTAGCTCCCCGCCACCCGCTTTGTCCCCGCTTTTTAAATCTCTGATATCTTCTAAAATTCATTTTAATGATATGCTGTAAAGGGCAATTTTGATCTCCATGCAATGCACAACGTATTTAATGTATTTTATTGGATAAGGAATAATATTGTATTGTTTAAAATAGCTTGGTAAATACCACATAATTTTTTTTTATATTTAAAAGATAAAAATTGTTACTGTGGGTTATTCTTTGGAAATAAACATATACATTAATTTGATCTATCCCATAAGGTTTAGCCAGCCGAGTTGGCAATGTAAGCGCACTAAAATATATTTGTTACGACATCACATTACAAATCTTTGAATTTCTCGGCTTTCCTCTACTATAATATGCATAAATTATACATATAAAAGTTCCTCTTGAATCACTCTATCTATTGCTGAAAACCGCATAAAAGCCAGTGCGTAGTTTAAAGGTTTAAGTTAACAGGGAGCGGGAGCGACTTCGTTTTATACTATGTAAAGATGTTTGTTTATTTTGCTGCATTGAGCTTACGTTTACGTTGTCGTGTGCTTTACTGGGTTTTATTGTAAATGTCTGTTTATTTTGCTGGAGTGAGTTTACCTTTACGTTGTCGTGTGCTTTACTGGGTTTTATTGTAAATGTCTGTTTATTTTGCTGGAGTGAGCTTACCTCAACGTTGTCGTGTGCTTTACTGGGTTTTATTGTAAATGTCTGTTTATTTTGCTGGAGTAACCTTACCTTTACGTTGTCGTGTGCTTTACTGGGTTTTACACCATTCCTCAGACAAATATAAGAAAATAGTTCGACCAGTTTTTTTTATCTATTGAAATATAAGCACCAGGAAAATACCTGGTGCTTATATTTTTCACAGGATACGTAACTGGGTCACTTTCCATTAAATGTCTACTCCACGTAAATGTGGTTTGTCCCGTGTTAGTGATAGTGAAATTTATCCAGCGTCTGAGGCGCGCATACATTGCGTAACGAAGTATTCCGCACTGACGCGATTAACTCCAAACCTTAAACTCGATTCACTCTCATAAAATCCAAGTTGTAAAGTGGCTTAGCACTGACTAATTGTTCGTTTTATGCAGTTAAGCTTGACGAATAAGCCAGTCACACCGTTATGAAATCATTTGATGTATTATAGAATCGGAATGCGCGTGTTTCCTTAATACTTAACACTACATCACGTAACACTTATTTGTTTTTTTAACGTTAAAATTATGTATGTTTTTGTAATAATATCTACATAATCATCATGCATTTTTGTAGGTTGCTGATAACGTAGTTTCCAATAATGGAATACGTCAATTAGAATTGCTTTCCAATTCCGTAAAGTCATAAAAAACCTATGGAAATGAATATCTATTTGGGCTGATTATTAATTACTTTTTACCTATAATTAATTAATTATATAGCTATTTTATACGAATGGTGGATGTCATTAATCGAATTATACTCGTAATTAAGTAGACATCGTTATAATATTAAGTGGGCGAACATTTACCTAAAATGAAGCAATAAAGTTGAATATTTTGAGGTTTCAATTAGGTAAACATCTTAATGTAATTAAAATAATAAATGCCTTTTTAAAGGGGAAAGGATGAAATAGTTTCCTAAGTCTCGTCCCGTTTATACTAACTACTTATGGGAAGTTGTTTGTGACCAATTACACCTCGTTAGGATGGGTTCCGGTAGCTCCTCTATCGAACAATTTATTTATGTATTTATATAACGCCGGGTTAAAGGAAAAACCGACTGACTATCTGCGATTTTTTTTCAGTTTTTCACTTGGTTTTTAATTCTCTAAAGATACACTTTCTCGATTTATTTGTTTCTTAATTCAGTCTACTAAATATAATTTAATTACTATTTATTTATGGAAACATAATTTTAAAAGCTAATAGTATTAAAATAATAATATGTACAAGTATATAAAAAGGAGGGGAAATAATCAAAGGGCATCAAAAAATTCATCCGCATCGCTGTCAACAGGAAACGTGCCCAAAAGACTGGCAGCATTGCCACGTTGTATGGCAATGCTGATTCTTTGACCAAAAAATAGGCCAGCCCTCTGGTCACGTGAAGAGTCGACCAACCGCTTGGCGATGTCGCGTAAAAACCGATTATACTAAGTGGGCACTAAATATAATCGGTTTTTACGTTCGGTAACTCGGGAACGGTAAGTCCTGCGGTTTAGTTGGTTTTACCATTAGATAAAGAATCAAAAGCCAATTCGAATGGTATATTAAAGTGAAAAACTGAAAAAAATCGCCTTTAACCCGGCGATAACTGAGTTATTAATAATTGTACGGAGTCCGGTGAGTATGGCAGCGTAGTATATTTAAGCTACTCAAAATTGAAGAGATTTATTTATTGAGGGACTTGGATGTTCCCACTGTTGGGGCCCAGGCCTCCTCTCTTCGAGAGGGAGTGGGCTGTAATCCACCACGCGGGCCCAGTGCGGGTTGGTAGATGTCACATGTCTTCGAATTTTTGGTTCTAGGACATGCGATTGAATCCTTTTTGATTCCTCACGATATTTTCCTTTACCGTTTTAAGAGCAGTGGTGATGAAATTATTTACACAAAGTAAAGCGCCTGTCTGGGTTCGAACCCACGACCTACAACTCGTAAGTCGGGGCCGCTACCACTGGGCCACCACTGCTCCACCACTACTCCGAAAGGAACGTCTGACGACCAGTGGGGTATAGGTAATTGCGTGTACCACACTTAATCTGACAATTGATTCCAATTCCTTTCATTTTGATAGTCCAACCACTTTCGTTATTTACGTTGTTGAGCGGACGAATTTTTCAAACCTAAGTGTATGAAGCAATGGAATAGGAAACTCCTTTTAAAACCCTTGTATTTTGCTTGAAAATGTGTTACGCAATTAGAGTGTAGATTTACCAAAGGGGTTACTTGTGTTACGTTTGTACATTTTTCTTGATATGGTTTGATAGATGACCACATGTGTAACGAATCTATCAAACCTCTATCTACCTATTTTTTGTTGAAAATGAACTCCTTTGTCTCCCTATTTCGTTTGATCCACGACTTTTTCACCACCATGTAAATTTATTAGACCAAAAAGAATAAACATGTAACACAATATGTCTCAGCTACGTATAATAAATGCTTAAAAGTAAATCAGTAATAATCGAGTCTAATTATTAGCATCAACACAGAGGAGATCAGGCAACAAGCAAGCATTGTCTTACATTTGTTATCTTGACAAGGTAACTCGATGATTAATCGAATTGTTTATTAAGTAGTTTCTGTTTATCTCATTGCTATTTCTTAAAGATGATTATTGAATTGAGGAAATTGGTTGTTATAGCGAGCATGCGATGCATTGTGATTATTAAATGCAACCAATTATTAAGTTTGATTGAAGGCTATTCTTCATCTATTCTTAAATTGGATTTAAAGGATTGCTTTTTAGAAGGCTGACGTGAATTATGCAAATTCAGAACGCTGTGCCGAATCATGTCCGCCATGCCACTGGCTCGAACAAGTATCAGGCACACCTTCTATCTACCGCTGCCTACCTTCGAACAGAAATCAGTGCCTTTCCATGACTGTTTTGATAATGAATACTCTAGAAGGTACTACAAGCTACCAGGGGGCCTAAAAAGGCCACATTGAAGAATCATAAAAGAAATTATAAAATGGCGAAGACAGTCCGTGTTTTTCTTTTTTTTCGCTGCACTACGTAGGTACAATCAAAGAGATTGGGATTGGATTTGGATTGGATTGATTGGTATTATAGCACAGACAAAAAAAATAACTGAAAAATGCTTCACCAATTTGATTTGATACGATTAACTTAACAGTTAACTTTCCATTCTGTTATCCTTTTATGATTCTGCCAAAGTGGCCTTTTTAGGCCCCCAGATAGTAATGCCTTGTTTAATTAGCAAATACAACTAGATTTTATCAGAGCTGAAGTAGGCGCTTCTGCTTGGCGTGTTGATAGTAATCAAAGAACCTCTTTTTCTCTTGTACATTTAGAACATCGTGGTCTGGATGGGCCAGCTTATTGAAAGGCTTCTCCTGAGGATGAAACTTTTATATTTTACAACATAACGTGCGGGCGTCTCGGGGCCTCTTGGCAAGCTCCAAATACATTGTGAATGAGATAGACCTCTTGACAGGCTGCCACTTTAGTGACAACCCGCCTCAGAGGTCTGTAAGGACGGGTTCGAATGGCAGACTGAGAATAGACATTTTGCTATGGAGGCAAATCCTAGTAGAAAAACATAAGGCATAAGTATAATCACGCTTTTACGTAACGGACGTAATCCACCATGCGGGGCCTAGTGCGTTGGTAGATGCCGTATGTCCTCCAATTTTTGGTTCCCTAGAACCAAAAATTGGAGGGCATACGGCAACCGGCATGCCCTAGCATGCCGGTTTCCTCACGATGTTTTCCTTCACCGTTTTGAGAGAAGTGCTGATATAATAATTTACATAAAGTAAAGTTTCTGTCTGGGTTCGAACCTACTGCCTTCTCTTAAGTCGTGGCTGCGACTTCTCCCTATCTTATAGAAAACTTTTTGGAAATTAATCACTTCGCTCATGGCGTGATAGACAACGAACTACTGGGAAATGACCACTACATTAGCAGCATGGTGACCTCATTCTCTTCATTTTGTTGTTCAGCCTGCCCATACTGTTTTTCCTACGCTAAAATTGAGTAAAAATAAAATACAAGAGTACAATTTTTATTTCCGAAACAATATCTTCGTTTATAAATACTCTGCGAATCAATCAACATGCTTAAGAGTGTTTACGCGTTTAGATTTTCGAAATGTCTTATTTAAAAAAAGATAACTGGAAATCTCTGTTTCTATGGAAAATTTATAATCGGTCTAATTTGGCTGTAACACTATTTTTCGAAAATGTTCTTAAATAACTTTTTAACTTTTTATCCAGCATAAGCGTATGAAGTTTCATTAAAATCGGTTCATTAATTTCGAAAAACAAGTGCTTGAAAGTTTGTATGAAATACCGTACGGCATAAACGCTCTTAAATTGGAAGGCAGACAGGCAGGACAAGACTCTAGTAGAACAATTTCTATGAAAATTGTTCTACCGGAATCGCGTCGCACCGTCGCGCGTCGTGTAGCGCCTGTCTAACTAGACGGATAGTGTAGGTACGCAAAAACCAGTATACTTTTACAGATTCAAAGGGAGGAATTCTATTGAATAAAAAAACGGCAAAAATATTATGACTCTTTTCAGGGACCGGTCCTATGAAACAAATTGCCTGGATTCAGGGAAATATTCAGTAAAGGATATTACTGAATATTTCCCTGAATTGGTAAGAGCTATATTTTCTCGCGTAAAAAGAATGTTAGAACATAAATCCTGCCTGCACTAAATTTTAATAGGTATTGAGAAAATAATGGTTATTTTTTACAGCACAAGCCTATAAGTTTGATTGAAGATCGGGACCTTAGTAATTTTGTACACTGAAATAACACATTTCTTACGACACCACATTAAAGCGATTTCATTAAGACTTACTGACTTTATACAGTAACAAGAAAAGTTTGTAAAACAGTAACAGACAAAATAGTAACTTTTAATGATTGAACATACTATTTACTGAAAAAAAAAGGAAAGCCATACCATTACTGTAATGTAAGTAAATTTCAATGGTTTGAACGATATCACCAAATTAATAAAACAGTTAATTTTGTGACCTTATAGCTACTTAAAACGTAAAAGTTTACTGTCATGACGGTAACATTCTGCCTCAAACCTTAACTGTTTTCGGATCAGTAAAAAATAGGTATTGTTTTGAACGTTAGGCTCATATGGAACTGTTTAAAGCAGTTCAGATCAATGTTCTTTCATTTTTATTTACAGTGTAGTTGTAACAAATTTATAAGTGGTATTTTTTAAACTATGAACTATTATCAACCTACACTTTTTTAGTTTTCATTGAAAACAATCGTTGGTACTTACCAGCTAACACAACCCTGACTGAAGTTACACAGGGACCTTTTAATTACAGGATAACGTTTTTATCGTCCGGAAAATAATAACGTTGTGTAAGTAACCATTAAAGATAGAAAAATGCCAAAGGGTTCTGATGAATGATAGAACTTGAAAAGTTCGGTGTTTCCTATTTGACCACTCTGAGAACAACGACCGAAACAAACCCGGAGATCACAGTCTCTTTTTAAATTACCAGACGTAATCTTGGTCAGGTCATGTAAGGACCATGTAGAGTAGTCTGAAACGGTATTTTGAGGAAAGGACTACACATATAAGAGTAAACCACACATGAGTAGTTTTGCGACAATTTTGCAAGCCTAATAATAAGGTAGGTAATCGTGTAGCTCAACTCTTGTATTCCGTTAACCAATTCACACTCTACTTTTTCCAAGACGTGTAGAAACGTCAACCGATATAGCGCCGCAGCACCCAGTGCAGAACTTTCCCCGACCAGCCTTTACAAAACAAAGCACTTTTTCTCCTCAACTAAACATTTCGACCTTTAACTTGACTTCGGTATAATAGTTCCGGTCATGGACATTCATTGGCACAATAACCCGTTGAATGTCATCGTCATTGATCGAACCACATCGAATCAAATAATCGAACACTTTAAAGTTGTGTTTCATGTTTAGTTTTATAAAAGGTGTTGTTTTATATTTAGTGCATGTCGCAGTTGGTTTTTACATTTTATGATTACTTTTTGTATTTCACATTTTAGTGAAGTATTTTTTTGATAAATATTTTTCTAACATAAAATTCTTATTCTTCATAAACCAAATACATAATAATTATATTTAAAAAGCCTTATAAGGCTTTTTAAATAAGTAAGTATGTATTTGGTTTATGGGGTCTGACATTTTAAAGAGCTTTGATTTAAAAAGCCTTGTAAGGCTTTTTAAATAGCTATGAGATATTGGATTTATTAGGTTTGACATGTATAAGCAAATTAAAAAACAAACGCGATCTTACTGATATTTACATTTTTTTTTGCGTAAATGGTTATTTATGTGAAATGAAGAGTGAGAATTTTATGTTTAAAAATATTTAAGTAAAAAAAAACAAATGCGACATGCACTAAATATAAAACAATACCTGCTAAATAATAATATTTAGATATTTTTTTTTTTAATTTCGGCTCTCCATAAACCAAATACATACATACAAATATATTATGTATTTGGTTTATGAAGAATAAGAATTTTATGTTTGAAAAATATTTGTCAAAAAAACTTCACTAAAATGAGAAATACAAAAAGTAATCATACAATGTAAAAACCAACTGCGACATGCACTAAATATAAAGGCAATAACTTATTGTACATATCTAAATAAACTAGATATGCAAATGACAGTCTGTCATGTTTCTTTGTACATATAAATTAGAGCTCAATCAATTAAAATACGTGATTACCTTCAATTACGATAGTAGAGACATCACAGTCTAATAATATATGCAGTAGTATAATTAAAAGAAGAAGAATATTAATTTAGAAGACTTTTAAAAAATAAACGCTAACTTTAAATTACATTGGTGAAATATTCAAAATACGAACGCCCCAAACAAATACTGAAGACACAAACAGTTCCCTGTTGTGACCTGTCTGGATATCTATGGCTTGATCACAAAACCCTCGTGTTGATCAGCTGTGTGGTGTGAGATGTGAGGCAACCTAGCTTAGTCTGTGGCATTATCGTGCAGTGCCCGTCCACTTAACCGGTTTACCCACCAATGAATTGCAAATGAAATGCCAGTTGTTCAGGATGTACCTGAGTGAGAAATGTGAACCTATTATTCTCAGCTTTTTCTCCTTTCAACTTTTTCTATTTAAGACTTAATAGGCTAGACATCTAATGAATGGGTAGGTACTATGTTTAGATTGCAGTGACAGCATTTCGTCGTGAGAATCTTACAATGCAATACACATTATGAAATTGTACATGATGGCAATTTGAGTTGTATTCCGCGTATCTTGTCAAAACATTGAGATAATACATTCACTTATTATAATAAAATTGTTCTCATAAGAATGTGGTTCTCACCGAAACATTCAGTTCAAGACATGTATGAAAGAAAGAATAATAAACAGGGCCGCACTCGGCGCTAACAGTAATAAACGAACTCTTTAACAATAAAACGGAACAAAAGTATGAAAGAAAAATAGGTTTATTTTTCAGAGAAACACGTGCATACAAAAAGTTAATTAATTCGAGTCAATCATTATATATAATCTGTAATGAAGATGTAATTGTACGTAGGTTCGAACAGTTTGAACTTGTACTACTAGTATTGACCCTTAATTCTTCTATAAAACTCTTAAGATATCTGTTAATTATGTAATCAGTGTATCGGTAAGTAATGGCTGTAACGTTTTGAAAATAATCTTCAGGATGCGTTTTATGAGTTATGGTTAAAGTTAAAAAGGTCCACATAACCATAAGGTTATTTTATCCTAGAATTTTCCAGCATTATTCCTGTTTAGTTATTTATGAAAAAGCAACGCCATATTGTTTGTTTTTCTAATAAAGTACTAGAAACTGTGTAGGTATTATAACACATATTATTACCTACTTGCAAAGAAATCGTTGAACCCATAGCCACAAAAATTCAATAGAAAATAGCCTTTATTTGCCAAAATTTTTTAAATGTATATTTGTAAGGTTTCAATATCTTAATACCTAATATTCAACTCACTTGTCTTCATTATTAATTTGTAGGCATAAAACACAAACAATAAATTAGTAAGCCTATAGTCAAAAATTAATTAAATTAAAACAAGTTGAACCCAATTAAAAACCCGTCGATTATCCAATTACTATAAAATAAGCGCTTTAATACATAAAAATCGCAGAAGCAAAATAAAATAAAATCGCAATGCGAAAAATCAAAATTACCCTTATCACGCAACGGTAAACACTCATCGCACTAAATATATGAACACTTACGATTTAGTGGTCTCGAAATGGAATCTTGAAACGCGGGCGCACGCGATCGCCTTCTACTAAGCCGTCTACGCACACACTGACCGCAGGCGCACGCGCACGTTCCCCACCTTAAAGGCTTTCTTCCGAATACAGTCCATTTTAGAGATCACCGATTGTGCGACAGTGGCGTTGCGTCACAATGCGCTGTTGTAACCGTACGGTTACAAATTACACGTGAGCTCTTATTAAAAAAGTACTTAGTGCCACACACAAAAAATTTAAACCTACCTCAATTTTGGTGGCGTGATCTTATCGCTAAATTGCTGAAATAAAGAGATAGGTACGATGTCCAAAACCGTTAAAATCAAGAGCTACCGGAATGTGTATTTCAATACATTAAACTCTAATACAAAAACTCATTTATGTAAATCGCATTATTAACAGATCAACCAGGCATGCATATACATACTTCGAATTGTTGATCTGTAATATATGTACATATAATTTGGACCACGGCAGAGGCTATGATAGCATTAAATTATAATAAAGCAGGGAAGTCGCATACATAGAAACGAATCCATGGAACGCCACTACTTTTAGTACGGCTGCGTTTATTTAAACTACTAGCAGCGCCCCATGGTTTCACCCGCATAAGTGCCGATCCCGTTCGAAAGACACGTGGCGCCATCTGTTTATCATAATAACTTTATTGTTGTTTTCCTCGGGAAGAGCACTTTTTCCTTGATGATAGGGGTACCTATCCGTTTCTGTACACCTTGACAACGTATACGCGTGAAAAGGTAACAAACAAACACACTTAATTTCGGATTTATAACATTATCAACCTAACCGATCTAAAACAAATCGAACTTTGCAGAGATCTAAATCAGTGTTAGTATTGCATTATCATAGTATAAGGGTAGCTATTACAAGTGCCTTAAATATGGGAAAATATCGAAAGAATATCATGCCTATTTAGGTTAAAAGCAAAATATCGTAAAGAAAGTTTTTATTATAAATGTGGCTATAAGAGTAGGGAAAGCCAAAAATAAACTGAATGAATTGTGTGAAATATAGTATGGCTAGAAAAGGGGGTGGCTACTGAACTCATGCTCAAACTCAAAGCATTTATTTCAATTAAACCAATTACAGGCACTTTTGAATTGTCAAGGGGTCGGTCAGTCAGAAAGCTGAAGCTAGTTGCCCATTCCAAAGCGTAGGTACCTATGGAGAAGAACGGGCAAGAAACTCCACGGACACTCTTTTAAATCAAAATAATATGGTTACAAAGTCTTGCTTACATCATTCATGTTAAAAATTATGCATGTGAGAACGATGCAGAACGTTAAAAGCGTCCGTAATGAAAAGACAAAGAAAAAACAATTCAAATATTAAATTAACTTTAAATAAGCCATGGCTGCAAAGAGATGACCAGTCCCTACTGACGGTGCCCGTTCACGAACATGACGGTTGTATGACGCACTGAGGAGACGACTGAGGTGAGAAGTATGAAAGAAGAAGACATTGTGCGCCGACCCCAGATAAATTCAGATAAGGACAGGAGTATGACGATTTACCTGAACACTAACGTAAAGACGTTTACGTTAACGTTTCAGACAGTTCATGGTCTACACTGTTCTCCCATAAAATATTTCTGTACTCATCTTACTATAGTAATGACTAAGGACCATTTTTGTGCGCTCACCGGCCGTAGGTAAATAAAAAAATAATGATTGATCATTACAAGAAGGTACCCAAAACCGGAATTTAAAGACCAAATCTTTAGATCCCTGTAGATAAGTACTTTTGTCAAGAACTTGATGCTATCGATCGATATCTAAACTCCTTTAATGATTTGTCCCTCACAATCTTAGCCTATAAATACACAAATGTCTACAAACTCAAGAGAGTTACGTCCAAGTGTCGAGGACTGTCATTAGACTTCAAGACATTTGAACATGCGACAAGTTGCCCGAAGGGTTTGGACAACCGAGCAACCGAATGCCTGAGCCTTCCACAAATGTCACTCAAGTGATAAATTGCTGCAACACTTTAATTGGATTACTTCTCAAACAGAATCGATTGACATTTTAGGCAACTTTTTATTCTACATACAATCAACGCGAAAATGTTCTCGAATGGTAATCCTCAAAAGGAGAGCGATTACTTTGACTTCAGAATCTCTAATGTATGTAAATCTCTTCTGCATCCGTTTCTGCAACATTTTAAGTGAAGATAAAACCTTAACTTCTAAATAGAACATCCTAATCAGCCTACAATAGTCCCACTGCTGGGATACACACTGGCCTCCTCACTGTGAGAAGTGGACAGTAATTCACCACGTGGGCCCCTGCGGGTTGGTGGATATCACTTTTTGCTGATGGGAAATCAGCTCTGGAAGGAGCGGAAGGGAGTGTCAGACTCTTACTGACTAAAACCCACCAGTGTTCCTTCCAAAGCCCTTCATGTTCTGGGCCAGCGGTTACCCTTTCGGACAATCCCGCTGACCCGGCAGGCTTCGGCCCTAACGGGTTCTTTGTTGTGGATATCACTTGTGTTCGCATTTTTGGTTCTAGAACATACATCCACAAAACTTATAATACCTAACGCTTTTACTCCATTTATATTGGAAAGGTACCGAACCACTAGATAAATAAAGGCAGGTCGGAAAAGAAAACCACGTCAGCCTTTTATAGTTTCAAGTGCAATTAAATTCCGTTCTATGTAATTGAAAAAAGGGCTTCCTTCCAACATTATAAAAAAGGTATTCTTGCCGTAATGTCAAGTTGATAGCGCTGCATAAAAGATTTTTCTTTGTTGTCTCTAAAAGCTTTTATTTCTTATTAAATTGAGCTTTCCTGGCCTTTAAAAAATGTAGTTCAACTTATCAGTTACTAACAGCGCCCCGCGGTTTCACCCGCATAATTTTTGATCCAGTGGGAATATCGGGATAAAAACTATTCTATGTCCTTCCCCGGGATGCCATCTATCTATGCCAAATTTTATCGAAATCCGTTCAGTGGTTTAAGCGTGAAAAGGTAACATACAGACAGACAGAGTTACTTTTGAATTTATAATTTTAGTATGGATTATTTTTAAAGGTTACTTTTCATTTGGTAATATTTCAAGAAGTGTAAAAACCAGATGTATCGTTTTCCTTGTTTCTGTTTTTAAAGCTGATTCTTACTAAAATGCTTGAAAGTAAACCCGCAAGTCCACTATAATCGTATAGGTATCATATATAATCATAGTTTGTAATCGTTACAATTACGGAACTTCCATACAATTTGTTTGACACGAGCTAATGCAGTAATTTCTTCTTACGTCATGATTGATCGTTAGCACGCTCTATAATTTAGTTGTAAATTCTCGAATAGTATTGAATTATGCATTGTTTTAGTACCTATCCGTCGTATTATACGGATTCCGTTGCGTTTGTTGTAAATGCCTTTAGGGTGTTGGTAACATTTAGATGTCTGTACTCAAATATCGCGGTTCTGATATTTGTAAATGAGCATTGCGAAATAATGATTTATTCATCATCTCATTTTAGACCATCGGCGGATTTAGGACCTATTGAAAGGGCACCGAGACTTATCCGTTCCAATGCTCGCGTATTCCCGCGCATTTTCTTGCTCTCTTGCATGATTGATATGTAAGAAACACATCAATAATGGAAATAAATTAACCAAAGTCAATGATCATTGCGTTCCCCTTGACTTCCTGGCAACAATCCTGTTTGATCTGCTTCAATACGGCCCATCGGGTGTGAAACATACTCTTATATCTCTTAAATCTTAATACTAAGCTTCAAAGTTCGGGGCCGATGCCAACATTGACGGACTATAGATCACCTAGAACCGGAAATTTCGGAGCCAAATCTTCAAGGCCCAAGTAAAGGTTACTTCTAGGGAAGCTCACATTATCGTCGAGTGCATCATAGTAAGACAGTGGTCAATCACGACACTGACCTTTCAAAAATGATACATTGTTCTTCTTTTAAAGGTCAGATAGATCCATCAATTATCAAGATCAATATTTATTTATGAGTTTCGTTCATGGTCCTACAAAACCCGTGAAGTTGAAAGTTCTAACCTGGTAAAGTGCATCAAGGTATTAAATGAATATAGCTTTGCTTTGAAGTCTAACTTCGAAACTGCGAATGAGTTCAAATAATGGTGGTTCGTGTGACCTTGTGAAATCACCCATCGCTCTTGGAACTCTTGACGGATTTTAGGTTTTTATCTACATGAAACAGAGGGATCGTGACTGTGATCGTGATCATACTTAATCGAAATTCACTGAACTTGGTTATTACAGATATGATATGTATTCGTTACCCTGCTTTGAGATCTAGCGAGCACATACATTTTCATCCTCGCTGTGATTGCTTTGAATAAAGCAACACTGATTAATTCTAGGTATTTTCGACATGACAAACTACTGGCTTCAAACATGAATGCGATACACTGAGTTTGATTTCCTTTTTTAGGGTCCCGTACCAAAATGGTAAAACGGAACCACTCACTGACTGAGACGGACTCGGACGGACGGATTGAGACTCAGTCTGTCTGTCACAGCTGGATATCTCAAGAACTACTAATGCTATCAACTTGAAATTTGGAATAGTTTTAGATGATTTTTTCCTAACTATTTTGCAAATAAGAAAGAAATAAAAATATAATGCATATTTTTTGCAACAGAAAGGGGGCCTGAAAAATTCGAAGTGGGGCTACTAATGTGGGGTATCATATGAAAGAGCGCAGTTTGCACACCCTCAAACATTTTTGCTTTTTTTTTTAAGCCGCATAGTTTTCGACTTTTGAAGGAAAATGTAAAAAAAATACGGTTCTTCCCCCTTATCTCCGATGTTTGCAAAGAGAAAAATCTGAAATTATTCTATGTGATAGAAGTTTATGTAAAGATACAGAAAAAAAATGAAGTTTCTAAATAGCACACTTTTCAGTCAATCATCAACAAAAGTTACATTAGTTCCACTATCGGTCAAGAGATGGCGCTGACATAAAACAGCAATATTCTACACCGCAGTGCACAGTGTTAAAATTCTCTGACGAATACAGGCCTCGCCGATGAAAAATTAAAAACATGATGGTACGGAACCCTCGGTGCATGAGTCCGACTCGCTCTTGACCGGATTTTTTTTTAAATTCCCCTCTCTCTCCGTCCTTTCCTAGCAAGTGCATGCGGCTGACTGTCGGTGAGTAGTGTGCGTTAACGCATACATTTCCGAACGTTCCATTTTTCACCGATAAATCGGAACGCTCAGGATGCACCGATTTTTTTTCTGACTAAGTATTTGTAGAACGTGTGCGTTGCACTATTGCCATCAGTAAGTTCTATTTTTCTCCTACAAACCGACCTATTCAATTATGTGTGACCGATTTTTGTGACAAGCAGTTGCGGGTAGTTTTTACACTCTTTACATTCACATTTCTAAACCTTCCTCTGTAAATCCACCTTCCTCCTTATATTCATTACGTGATATACGTTCTATGTTATAGGAGTAATAGACAGTCCTCTGTGCAGGGCCTGCATGGAGGATAACGAGACAGCGGCACATGTGCTTCTAAACTGCCCGGTGGTCGCCACGTACAAAGTACTTCGGTAACCCATGTACCCTACGTGAGACGGTTAATAACATCAAGGCGTTGCTGGCCTTCCTTGAGGAGCTGGGGTGGATCGAATAATCGATTTTCCCACCCGTACGCAAAATACGCGCATTGACGTGGAGTTGCGGAAACCAGCCCGTATTACCTATTATACGTTCTCTCTGTCCATGAAGTGCTGCTCCCTCGATAGCCACAGACAAAGTGACGGACGTGTATGACGAGTCGCTCACAAAATCGGTCATAAGAATAGGAAAAAAAATCGGCCCGATTATCGGTGCTACAAAAAGTCTGACGTGGGCAGCGTTAAATAAATCGTTGGTTTCTAAAAAAAAAATCATAAATAAAGTCGAACCATATATATAACCTCCTCCTTTTTGGAAGTCGGATAGAAAAAATGTCTGGAATTGGTAGGAACTTGATCTAATCAAATCAAAGTGTTAGCAACACCCTAGGAGGGCTCTTAGGGTGTTGCAAACACAGAAAATAGGTTAAATTTTCACATTCTTGTTACATAACATTTTACTTATCTATATTATTACTAAATATTTATGAGTTATTATTATTCATATGCCTGCCAACTCAACAGTTAAACTAGCTGGTTAAAATAATCAGCATTATAAATTACTAGCTGCGCCCCGCGGTTTCACCCGCGTAAATGTCGATCCCTTGGGAATATCGGGATAAAAAGTAGCCTATATGTTAATCCAGGGTGTCAGCTAGCTCCATACCCAATTTTATCAAAATTGGTCCAGCCTTTTGAGCGTGAAGAAGTAACAAACTATAAAAACACACACACTCACACACACACTCACAAACTTTCGCCTTTATAATATTAGTTTGATAAAGCAGTAACATTAATTGGTTGGCATTACGATTGCTTAGTCTGTGCACAAAATA
This sequence comes from Mesoligia furuncula, assembly GCA_916614155.1. Lineage (NCBI taxonomy): Eukaryota > Metazoa > Arthropoda > Insecta > Lepidoptera > Noctuidae > Mesoligia > Mesoligia furuncula. Next base: position 34,835,039 of record OU744790.1, read on the forward strand.
CAGATGGTACAGAAGGCAATCTACATACAAAGTTCGCTCGAGCAACGCACACAGACGCCGTTCACGGACACGTTATCTCGGACGGGTTGGGAGTAGTGCGAGCGCGGGTGCCATCCGCTTGAGACACGCGTCTGTGAAGTGCAAAAATGGAGCAACAAAAAAATGCCTATCTAAGCTCAATTTATATAATAGTGTTACGAGCTTCGGGTTCGTGACAATAAAAACTGCCGATTTAATAACCAAAATGACACTTTAATCAACAACACTAGTAACAACTCAAACACACTAATTATGAAACACAATTGCACCACTGATCGCTTTAAGTCGCACTTGAAGATCGCTTCGGATGTTTTCGCTCGTATAGCGGTATCCAAACTGTGTCGGTCGTGGCGCGTCTCGGCCTTATATAGCGCCGAAGATAGTTCTAGAACCTTCTATTGTAGAAACATTAGAATGTTCGAGTACATGTCGGTCCCGAATGACCAGATGTCGACAGTTGGAGAAAGTTCTATAAAGTTCTCTCATCGAAATTTCTAGAAGGATCTTGACTACTAGTTCCGCTACTCGATACTAGATGGCGCTAGTGGTAACTGAACGAAGTAACTTTTTTGTAAGGTAAATCCACGCCACCAACTATTACGTAAGTTGAAAACATGAATTTTTATTTGTGTACTTAGATATTGTGTTGTTTTTAGTGTCATTTCATAGAGTTAGGTCTAAAACGGATAGGGCAAAATAAATTGTGTAAATAGGGTAATCCGTTTTGAAGTTATTAGGGATTTTCGATAGTGAAAATTGATAAATGTTGAATTTGATATGTTTTTGTTCTGTAAACTTTTTGTATTGTGTTACTATGTTTATTGTTTCGTTTTAATATTGTGGAATAAGCTCAACAATAAATCAAACAACTAGATAAGAGTGCCACTACCACGATAGTTTTTTGTGCACAAGCCAAAGTTGACAACCCTAGCGCGACCGCCGAGCGTAGGTATGAAAAGTGAAGTACCAACATACATGTGATTGCCTTCTGTGCTATCTGTATTTTGTGGTCTTTGGGTATAGCTAGCCGATTTGTGTAGGTAGGTATGTATGGCTATTCGCTCCACTGCGTTCAGTCAAGTGTGCATCGCACAAATATGTACCTCTAACCTGCTATAATACCCAATAGAATTCAAACACCTATTGTATTGTAACTAATTAGGTTTCCAGAGGCGAGGATCTGGCATTTGAAGTCAACAAAGCCTCAAACACGTCTTGGTTAAGGCTTTGTTAACTGTTACGCTGAATGCCGATCGAATTGTCGTTATGATGCAACAGTAAGGCTGATCTTCTAAAATGAATCTTGTATATATGTAACTAATAATTACTTAGGTATATATTCATGTAAAGTTGGGGAAAAAATAAAAATACCACTCAGTTAGGTACAGACGCCACCACATCAATCAAGCTACTACAATCTGACAAATTTCTTTAATAGATTTTCAACTTTATCGCTAAAGCATAAGGTTCAAGGTTGATTGGGAAAATTTGACAGTTTCGGGTAGCTTGATGTGCTGGCGTCCGTACCTAAGCATTGCAAAAAAACGTCAATTGGATGGTAATAGTCTCCGATCATTTGCTAAAAACATTAAAAAACGTCAATCGGATGGTAATAGTCTTCGATCATTTGCTAAAAACATTAAAAAACGTCAATCGGATGGTAATAGTCTTCGATCATTTGCTAAAAACATTAAAAAACGTCAATCGGATGGTAATAGTCTTCGATCATTTGCTAAAAACATTAAAAAACGTCAATCGGATGGTGTCTTCGATCATTTGCTAAAAACATCTAGAAGGCCCTATAATACAATCCATACTATAATATCCATAATTATAAATGCGAAGGTGTGTCTGTCTGTCTATCTGTCTGTTACCTCTTCACGCTTAAACCGCTGAACCGATTTATATGTGGTATAGAAGTAGTTTGAGTCCCGGGACAGGACATAGGATAGTTTTTATCCCGATATTCACACGGGATCGAAACTTACGCGGGCGAAACCCCGGGGTGCTGCTAGTACCTAAATAATTTAAATAACTGCATGCAAGCAAATAGCTTTTTCAAAAAAATAATATTAGTACCTACCTACTATTTTTTTTAAAGATATTTTTGTAGAGGTTTCTCGAAAGAGCTGCTAGAAGAAAAGCATATGTACCTAAATATTTGCGCCGACTTTTGAAACTAGGTAATAATAAGTAGGTGCAAGAGACATACCTAATATAAGGTTTACAACATTTATGTTTTTTCCTTTACATCTAGGTCGCAATAAAGTCCAACCGTCTAATATTTGCAAATTTATTTCGTACTCTGACTCAAGGACGGCTCTAGACGTACTTATTGATCATCTGGAGATGCTAATTCGTCTTCGGAAAACCGTGGGAAAACAGAGCAACTCCTTCATTAGCAGAAGCTAAGTCCAGCTGCAAACCCTCATATTTTCAGTCTTGGAAATTCTACAAGTAGGTAATGTCCATAGAGAATGTACCAGATTTGCAGATTTGACTAATAGGGGCAAATAACTTACGCTCTAACATGGCAATCACTAAACCTGGGCTAGGTGCACAACTACATGCAACGAAATTCACACATCTGTGATCATAGTTGCATACTTACAGTTATCGATAGACAAGAATAGAGATAGGCCCCGACACAGTCGTGAGAGAGCAATCGCGTTAGCCACTTACGGCCTTATTACAAAACAAGATTTATCTTTAGACCCAGGTTTAAACCATCCAGCCATTTTTAAATTTCGAACTATAATCCAACGAAGCTAAAGTTCTTATTACAAAAATTGACGTTAAACCCGAGTCAAAGTTGTCAATTTTGCATTAAGAACTTTTCGTTTGCCGGAATAAAGTTCAAAATAGAATAAGTGGCTGGAAGGTTTAGGCTAGGTTTAAAATTAGATCTCGTTTTGTAATAAGACGGCAAAAGTTTACGATTATGAACTTCGATAGTACCTTACGTATTGTACGAGAGTCGCACGATGCGTCGCATCGTGCATCTCACGTCTGTTAAATATTATCAACCTCGTTTTCACAAAAATAAAATTATAATTTTCAACAAATTAAAATGTTTGCCTGTACTTGTGCTTGAAAAGTAATCCCGTGTGTCTCATATTTCTTTCTTGACTGATTTGAACACTAATTAAATACACAAGAAGGCATTAAGGCAAAAACTAAAATGATCGAGCTGTATCGACATACGCTGTTTAGACAGACGATAGTCCGCGTGACCTTAGTCCTCCGTGTCACTGTGTCCATTGGACTTAGTTCGGCAGGCCCGCGTATCGTAACGTATCTTCCATTTTTTATTAATTTGCCTGTTCTGAACTAAGTATGAGACCTACTTAGTTCAGAACAGGCAAGTCTTATTACAAAACAAAGTTTGTTTTTTTGATATGGTAATAACCATCGAGCCAGTTTTTTTATTAAGAATTTTGATCTGTGTCCATGAAGTTTTCAGTCCGTTCTTCTCCATAGGAACCTACGACGCTTTGGAATGGGCAACTAGCTTCATCTTTCTGATTGACCGACTCCTAATAGTGCCTGTAATTTGTTCAATTGAAATAAATGGTTTGAGTTTGAACGTTAGCAGCTGTGAGTGAAATTTTATACAGTTCAGTATACAATTTACAACTTAGTCTGTAAATAATAAGTTGTCAGAACTTTACTGTAGCCGGAAACTTCGAAATTCAACAATGGCTTCATGGTTTAAACCTGGGTCGAAAGGTCCGAAAATAGACGAAAAGTCGATCTCTTCGATCTTTTCGTTGAAAAACTTTTTCGAAATAAAAACAACCGATTCGATCTTTTCGTTGAAAAGAAGACCAATAAAAAACTTTTTCGAAAAAAAAAAAACAGACTTCAAAAAAAACACTACAAAGTGATAAATAACTTTAATTTCGGAAGTCGGAGTCGTTGATTTTACATTTTCGTTTTTTGTCACCGGAGTTGCACTACCTACATTTATGCATATAACTTCGTACATAAGAATAATTACCTAATGTATTATATACTAAAACCTTCCTGAAAGTTTGTAGATCACATTAATGAAAGATACCTATATCAGAATTGCTTCATTTGTTTTTGAGAAAATTGCGGACATACAAACATACGGAACAGAACCTCCTTTTTTGAAGTCGGTTAAAAAAAGGTTGTAGAAAAGCTTATTTCATTGACGAGAATAAAATTTATCAGCGAGTGTTACGTAGGTACGGGCTGGTTGATTTATTACAATTCTTACTATTTCAACATAACTCAATACTTAGTTGAAATGTGTATAATTTAAAAATCGCATGTAATGCTTATTCGAACTGTATAATTGCAACGTAACTAACTAGATTAGGAAATTCATTATTACAGTACATACAGTCATAATTACATAACCACGTAGTTATTTAATTATAAAATGGTACAAGTTTATTTTTGCGAGTTCATATTATATATATGCAAAGTTAAAAAAAGAAAAATCTACCTATACTTTCTCTTCCGTTGCGTTGAATGGGCGCATTAGTTTTTGTTTCATTCAACCTGTGTTCATAGAAGATCAATACACTGATTGTGTACTAGATAAAGTACACAATTAATTGTACTTCGAATCGCGAGTCGTTACGTCAACTTGCTTGAGTGTTCCGATGACCCATTGTTCCGTAACTTTAATTTTTGCCAATTTTTTTTTGTAAATTATTTTTTCCATAATAACTTACAAAAAAAGTTTTATATAAAAGTAATTCGTCTGAAAGTATTATATACAACAAGTATTATATAAAAGTAATTCTTCTGAAAAACTCAGAACGGAAAATGGATAGATGAGAATGATTAAATTTACTGCATCTAAATCGCCTCGCCCGAGACAGATTGCACTCTGCCGTTTAATCTCACAGTTGTCATTACAACTCCATGATTAATCTGGCCTGAACTCAAATTACATGGTGACTTTCCACATTAACTGTTCACTTAGTGTTAATAGGTGGTAGCTCTAAGTGAAATGAATCTCTTGAAGGAGAGTTGATTCGTAATCCAAGTAAAGAGTGCTTGAGTTCTTAAAATAAAAATATGCTTGATTTTCCTACATGCACATGTGGAATTTATTTACCGATGTGGAAATTGATCATGCGGCAACTACTATAGGATGTGCGTCATCTAGTTTTCCTAAATATTGACGTGTAAAAGTGTCTTAAAAGATCCACTTACAGAAATAAATATCACAAACATCATTTCATTTCATAAATATTAAAATCTGTGTTTACATGGTTCGATTCATATTTTGTGATCACTAAATTACTCGTTCAATTAGAATCTGGAGCAAAGGTTTAAAGCTGTTAAGAGCATTTACGCCGTACGGCATTTCATACAAACTTTCAAGCCTTTGTTTTTCGAAATTAATGAACCGATTTTAATGAAACTTCATACACATAAGCAGGATACAAAGGTCTAAAAAGTTAGTAGAAAACATTTTCGAAATGTCTTATTTAAATAAAGATAACTGGAAATCTCTGTTTCTATGGAAAGCTTAAAATCGGTCTAATTTGGGTGTAACATTATTTTTCGAAAATGTTTTCTACTAACTTTTTAGACTTTTGTATCCTGCTTATGCGTAGTTTCAATAAAATCGGTTCATTCACTTCGAAAAACAAGGGCTTGAAAGTTTGTATGAAACGCCGTTCGGCGTAAACGCTCTTAACTGTCTTGAACTAACATAATTCTATGACTGTGACCAATGTGTGATATGACAAACTAACACTGAGCTCGCATGGTGGATTATGGCCCACTCCCTCTCACAGAGAGGAGCACTGAGTCAAAGTGTAGGCTAATTATGCTGAAGTTTATGCTATAAAAAGCAGATGTAGATTCAGGCAGGCCATAAAATTGCATGATTTATCAAAGGAGTCATATAACTATAGTTGCCAACAAAAAGGCAATTCATTGAGACGTCAATTATATTGAATTTATTTTGATTTATAGTCTCGTTCGCGGTGAAGTAGATTTCCACACGGATGTGTTTCTTGCTTGTAACTTGTGCATATTCAATAAGTGCCTAGTTGCTACGGCTTTTGTTATTGTAATAGTGGTTTATATGACTTCCATGTATAGTATATGAAACTGTAATGCTGCAGGAAAAGGCGAGAAATTCATAGGCACATCTGAAGTAGTATATAACTCTAGGGGGCCTAGACAAGCGGGACTAGATTTCCTTCTTTTCGTATTTCTTACAACGACTTTCAAACAGGATTGACATAAGCTTTTCTGTAGGTTATATCAGCCCAATACATTTAGTTGACTTTTCATAATCATAAATCGTTTAGTTGCCTGAAATATGGTGGGTACACTAGATGTTAAATTAAATTATACACAGGTAATATTTCACCCTCATTGCGGTCATGCAAAATTATAGTTAATTTACAACAATTATTTGCATAAGACTACAATATTATTAGAACTATTTGAATTATTCGAATCATTTCAGAATTTATAAGAAAATTTGAATTACAATTATTACAATAATTTAAATTACAATTATTAGAATTACAGTGATACTTAAATTATTATTAAAGACAAAGTCACAGGAAATAAGAGGAAGAACCAGTATCTTAGTGGACACTAAATCGGCTTGCGCTTTTATTTTCATCATCGTTATGTCTGGATAGAATGTCACTTTGTCTAGGACTCAGGACGAATCCGTACAATATACAGTTAGGTCCTTCTGTAATTATTGAGATAATTAAGGTGGGTTATGGTGTTTTTTTTTAAACTCTTAATTAGGTACTAGTGCCCGTTCGACACAGGTAGTCCATGGCTGGCATGTCTTTGTCGCACAAACAAAATCTCAACACACAAAGACACATCATACCCGCTAAGATTGAAGATGTTATACCTAATTAGGTACCGCAATCTTCAACGGTATACCGGTCGACGAACTTGTAACTGCATAGCGGAACCGCGGAACTCCAAACTGAAAAATCCTCTCGCTGGTTTACGTAGCCTTTATGAACCTAGTTACGGCGCGGTTTGCTCACAGCTCTCAAACTGGTGTCATAGTCAAAGGGGAACCTAGTTACGGCGCGGTTTGCTCGCAGCTCTCAAGCTGATTTCATAGTCCAAGTTTGAAACTAGATATAGACGCGCTGTCGAAAAACAAACTTTCAAAATTACTCTTAATACTCTAATGTTTTGTTAATTTTAACTTGTGGCTATGAAATACATGCTGTTGGTAGCAACCGCACGACCACTATGCCATGCCAACAATTCAATATTGAAGAGCGTTTATGTAGCGTAGCGTTTACGCAGTGGCGTTCGGTTAACCGTAGGTACAGTCGGTGACCAACATTGTCTGACCCACCCAACATTGCCTGACCCACCAAAAGCCAAGCCATTTTAATAATTATCATCTTATCGTTAAAGTTGAAAAGCTTTTAAGTAACATAGCAATACTTACTACGTAATCTTTAATTTCGCGTATTCTCAACCAGTCATTGTGGCAGACATGTGGGTTCGAAAACACAATCCACCTATTATTTATCAATTTCTTTTTTTATTTGTTTTCATTTATGATATCTACAATATTTCTTGCATTATTAACGAACGACCAATATGATTTTCGCCTAACAACTTTTCTGGAAAACAAGTGGGTAAATAAAAAAAACTATAAACGTTCAAATGAGTATGATGAAGTAAAAGTTTACTTCGTGGGCTAGATGGATACTAAATTGATCTAAGTGACAAATGTCAGTCTACCTACGCCTACACAGTGGCTGCGCACAAACATTTCTAAAACGTTTGACGTAAATCTTGAAAAGTATTTTTAAAGAATTTGGTGTAATCAATCATCATATCGCAACTTTAATGACTATACAAAACATTGCTGGCTGGATGTCGTCTATGGGACCTGATGAATTGGTAGAAGTTGGTGGTCGATTTAATAGTAGTTACTATTTGGATATTCTGCGTGACGTCATGCTGCCGACTGCCGACTGTGCGAATTGCCTATCCAAATACAGATATTTACTTCGCCCAAGAAAACTGCTCCATCGACCGTGCAGGCATTATGCAGAGTTGGTTAGCTGCTCAAGAAGGTGTAACTGTTATTTACTGGCCATTTAAAACTCCCGATTTGAACCCTATAGAAAACCCATGGGGTCAAATGGTTTTAAATTGGTTTTAAAAAACACATCCGAAGTGCGAAATAAAAACAATTTGGATGAGATCGTGTTATCGACATGGGAGCACGTGAGAGGAAAAGATTTGTGTTGGAACATGGTGTGCGGTATGCGTAGCCGCTTACAGCAAGTTATAGGAGACGGTGCGCCACTCCGCTATACTAACTAATCTACTTATAAGTATTGTGAAACACACTATGTAAGTAAATGCTCAATTGAATGAATGCTAAACCAGTAAAATGTTGCATATTCTATGGTGATGTTATTGTTATATAAATGGAAATGCATTTTTCTATTTAAATAACATGGTGATTCACTACATTATCTACTATACTACTATAAATCTGTAAAACATTTGACAAATTCATTCATTTTCTCGCATTTGTATAATCAATGTTTTCTCGATAACAAACTTCCAAGCATTAGCATGACTTTTTTTAGATGTTTATAAATGGTTAAGTTATAATATAATATTCTAAAATGTATTAATTTTGAACTTTGATCATTTACTTACTTAATCTTACAAGACTTATGTATATTTTAATGAAATAATAAACATTTTTATTACTTGCAATGATTTTATTTCATTTCTATACGAACTGCCCATTTAAAAAGATATTTCCCGACTGCGTTCGTTAAAAAAAAGTAAAAAAAAGGTAATAATTAAAACAAAATATTGCTAACAAAAAGCTGTATAAATTTAGGTTTTTCCTGGTTTCGAACGCAGACAACGATGAATATCGAGTTGCCTGTGACCATGAGACCAACTCAATTTTTGTAATATGTTTTGAAATTCGAACTTAGTTATGATGTTAGACGTAATATTCTAAAGAATTAGAACCATATCGTATATTTTCATAAAGCTCATTATCGCACAATCACAACCAGCTATTAAAATGAATCACGGAGACAACTTTAAAATGTTACTGATGCGCGATATATTTTTTTATTAATCCACACTCGCCTTGGTTATTTTTAGTGCTATACTCATTAGCCTTTCAACCTTAACAACAACAATATAATGATTAAAATCGCTAAACATCATGATTTATCGAAATACTTGCACGAAGTATTCCAAATGTTCACGATAAGGTTCAAATTCGCTATCACTCAAGTGGGTCAGATAATGTTGGCCACCGACTGTACTAGCCAAATAAAATGGGATGGCACGGCTACGCAATCGCGTGAGAATGAAACTAGACTAATGCAGTTTGGGCTTTCAGGATGCGGTTTGCACTTCGGCTGCGGTTATATAGTTAGTAGGTGCACTGCCATAAATAATTACACTGCATGACTTGCGTGTGACTGAACGCATGCGGGCTCGCGACATATTACACCACACGTCTGGCTAATAATAATAATAGGTATAATTAAAGAGAATTTTAAGTAACCAGTATCAGTACCTTCCACAGATATAGATATACCTAGATAACGCAAGTATCACGAACTGTATGAAAACCAAGCGTGCCATATTTTTGACTACCTACTATGACGTCACAAGCTCGCCCTCTCGCTCACACTTACCCAGCCTGCAGTACAAAGGACTGAGCGCGAAAGGGGTGGCTTACGATTTGTAATAATAAGTTGGTGCAATTTTTGGCACGCGAAGTAGTTACTCTTGCGTTATCTAGGTATATCTATATCTGTGGTACCTTCACAATCCTAGTCATTTTGACAATTCAACAATACTCGTTGCGTTCTTGTACGATTATTTTCAAACATAAATGAAGTAATGGATAATAATTATCCCTTCAAATTGATAGATTACTCAACTGGAGTGTTGTAATTCAAGCACAATTTACTCAGTTCGAGGAATAAAATTATTTCGTGGGCAGAGGGCGAGGGGGGTCGACATCGTCAGCACGTCTTGTCGATTGAGCCGTTAAAAAAAGCTTTTATAGGTCCAGTTTAGTACTACGAATGTCATTATTAAGGAAGGACATGCTAAACCAATCGCGGCCACAGACGCTGCGGTCTCCCGGAGAGGTCTGCTTGAGATAAGATAGGTAATCTTTCGTGTTTTTCAATTCGTGAAAAGAAAAGATCTATAATATGCATACGCATAGACAATATGTTACAAAGGCTACTCCAAGAAAATCTATGTAGGTATATAAAAGAAAGTCGTGTTAGTTACACTATTTATGACTCAAGAACGGCTGAACCGATTTGGCTTAAAATTGGTGGGGAGGTAGCTTAGAACCAGGAGACGGACATAGGATACTTTTTATATTTCTTTTTTTTTACTTATAGGAGAAGGGTAGAAGTAATGTAGGAGGTAGGGAGTAGGTTAGGAGTAGGGTAGGAGTAAGGTAGGAATAGGTTAGGAGTAGGGTATTAGTAGGGTGGGAGTAGGGTATTAGTAGGGTAGAAGTAGGGTAGGAGTAGTGTAGGACTAGTGTAGGAGTAGGGTAGGAGTAGGGTAGGAGTAGTGTAGGAGTAGGAGTAGGGTAGAGTAAGGGGTAGGACAGGGTGCGCCAAAGTTCACCTAAATTTTCAACTCCGATAATTGGAAATCCGAAAATGTTCTTCCTAAAATTTTTCATCCTTACAATCACAATTCCTAACTACTCTGTCTCTAATGTTCATAATTCCGAAGCATTCAACTTCATAATGTCAGTAGCATTAAACATCTATTATACTTTTATTTGTTTTCCTATATTTTCTCAACATATTATCTTTTACACTATTATTCAAAGTCATATCTTTTTTGTTTAGTTTTCTTTTTATAGATTTTTTTTTTGTTTAGGTTTTATTCATAGCGGTAACCAACATAATATACAAAAGTAACATATTTGTAATGACAACTAGAGCGAGCGAAGCGAGCTCGGGACTTGGGGCACCCCTGTTAGGGGTTCCTTTAAACCCTGTAGACAGAAATAGGGGCCCCGCGAAGCGGGGCTCCATCGAATACGCCTAACCACATATTTTTGTAGATAAAAAAAAACTTTGGGATTTCTTTTCTCGGCCACTATGAGAAATGAAGTTTTCAAAGTTACACTAAAAAGAGTCTATTCTATCCAAAAAAAAAATAGCTACTATTAAAAAGCGCCGGGTGTGGAAATACAGTGGTTCCATAGACACAACTCAGTACGTTATGTAAAGCACCACAAATAATAATCATACCCTCAAATTAAAACTATAAATCTTCTAATATTATGGTAATTATGTTTAGGGATAAAAGCGTTATGATAAAAAACAGTAGGAGTTTAAATATATTTACTTTAATGATATTATTCATTACAATTTTCGGAAACATGAGTGTTATGAGCATCGCCGGTAGCACTACAAATAGTATGAATCAAAACTTTAGGATGAAAAATTTTAGGAAGACTGATCATTCGGATTACAAATCATTAGGAAGAACAATTTCGGGTAAAGAACTTTAGGTGAGCCAATATGGACCCGGTAGGACATCACGCGAACGAAGTAGCGCCGTGCAGCTAGAAAAAATGTATATGCCAAAACAACGTTTGCCGGGTCAGCTAGTATATAATAAAACTGGAAGTCCCGATTTACAACTCAAAAAGAAAACAGTTGCTTGCATCAACTCTCGACACTCATAATAATCAGGATCAGGCAGAATTCAATCAGCGCTACCAGACTTTCTGAAATCGTTTTGAGTAGTGCGAAAATGCTTGTTCATTTTCCGAGTTTCCGTAGTACTGATTCGATTTTTGCGGGACCTAAAGCTGCGTCTACACTGGGCGAGCCGAGCACAAATTTGCGTAGCATAAAAGGACTTAGAGCAATATTCACAGACCGCACTTTAACTTTACTGACTAAGTAAATTAGGCGTCGCATAAGATTCTCATGAATATGTACATTTCTTCACATAACACTAATATTCGAGTGAAATTAAAAAAATATATGAACAGTGTTACCAATAGAATAAGTTTAATATTCGTACGGAATGCTTACTTTACACAGCAAAGTCAAACTGATCTGGTAATATTGCTCTTAGAAGCGCCGCCATACAAATTCTCATTTCGTTTATGCTCGGCTCGCCTACTCGCCTAGCCTATACGCACCTTTACAGTCCTGCGAACACAACAGGATGCCTTCGCGATAGAATTGATCATTTGATACTTCTTTTCAACTTTCTCTATAAGTGTCAACCCCGTGTTTTCCATTTTGTTCGATTCCGCTCACTTTTTTTCCTGAGTTCCGCCACTTCCCATGCCCTTGTTTTCAATATTGCATTTATTTTATCGTATTTTAAATGTATTAAACGTATAAATTTTATTTTAATGGAGTCTACTGTCGCTGTCACTGGGAAGTAACCGACAAACGAGATTATTTGACCTGAACGCGACGTCTCGGTGGCATGATAGACAAAACAAGTCGGGAGAACGGCGACGGTGGCGGTGGACAAACGCCCAGACTGGTAACGTCAACTTAACTTATTCTGAAGATTTATAATAAAATTTATATATTTTTTTTGTTTTTTTATTTATATTATTATTTATTTTACTTATGTTCCTTTAAGAGTAAACTAGTCGCGAGCTCGAACTCACTGGTGGTCGTGGCCAAAAAGCACTTTGTCTCACTTGGCTTCGTGTCCGACAGAGCTAGTTTCAGTGATGAGCAGTTAGATGCTACTCTACACGAACAACGTCTAGTTCTCACGTACAGAAACATCGTTCCGAGCTGATAGGCGCGTAAAAAAAATCGAAAATTGCTTTAGAAAATCGAGTTTTATGAAAAACCCACTGCATAAATCAATTACAAATACCTAGGTACCTAACCCTTCGGCGCGGAGATTGGATAACTTAACTAGTGTCGCTTGGTGTCATTTTTGGGACAAAACACTTATAACATGGGGTAATAGTACATTATGATACATGTGTGCTATGATCAATGCACACGCGTTTCATACGACGTTTTTCAACACACTTGCAAGGAAAAAACAGTCTTGTATTGTTAAATATTAACTTGTTTGGAAAATGGCGCGCTAGTTTTGTTTTGCCGCGCGCCGTGCTAGCCAGCACTAGCGATGCGTGCGCAGGTGTAAATAAAAGCACTGTCTCTTATTTTAAATATATTATTCAATGGCACTGACAAAACCTGTAAACAGCCTATAGAAAAAATATAATAAACACAAAATAATGTTTAGACTGATCGTAGTGTAGTCGTATGTCAAATTGTAGTTTAGTTAGTATGGAATTAGAAAGTACTATTGGCATAAAGAAATATATTTACCTACATTAGTTCAGTGAGAATCCGCAATAATAAAACACCAGTCAGGGTCTTTTCCGTTTGGTTTTGGAAGGGACCACGGACAATTTAAGGTGTATAATTAAAATTTTCTTACGGTTTTTGTAATTTGCAGGTCCGTATCAGGTTGTATCTTGATCAAATATCATTCGCGACTATAATATCGTCGTTTCAGCCGATAGACGTCCACTGCTGGACATAGGCCTCCCCCAATTTTGGGAGGGTTTGCCATAATCGCCACGCTTGGCAGGCGGGTTGGCGATCGCAGTATGGTATGATGGTGGAATAAATAGAGAACGCTGCTGCCCATTCTCCGGTAAGACCCTTAGTCGCCTTTTACGACACCCACGGGAAGTAAGGGGTGGTGCAATTCTTTAAGTCCACACAGACATACTATAATATGTATTTACATAATTATAGTCATTAGAATAGAATCTTTCAAGTTAGATTTTTTCCCTAAGAACTTTTCCATAAGAAAGATGTATTAATGATTCGAATGATTAGCATTGTGTAAAGTCGTACCTGTTATAGTCGCAAATCATATTTTGATCAAGTTATAACCCGACACTGACCTGAAAATTGCAAAAACCTAAGAAAATTTGAATTTCGCGGTCTACCACTGCGCATTCACCTCAAAATTGTCCGTGGTCCCTGCGGTAAATAAATATTAGTTAATTTTGGGACCAAGGACAAAACAGACTATTTAAAAAAAAAAGTGAATTGATGAGATTAAAAAAGCGCGCATCTCCGACTAGTAAATAGTTACCTGTGAAAATAAAGCACATGTGGATTAAAGTAAAGAAAAAGCACGCGTTTTTAATACACTGCATTATGGACCTAAAAACGGTTCAATAAGAGCCACTTTACGGGCAAGTGTGTTGAAAAAATTATTGGAATCGATTCAGTTACTTATTCTGAACAAACTATATTCAGGTTTCGCTTATACTAAAAATAACGTTGTATATTACGCCGAAAAACATCTAAACAGGTGACCGTGTATTCCTGCAGCTAAAAGCTTCTGAAGAAGCATACGGTGATCTATTCGGTCGAAACACTTGCTTTAGTCCGTGTAGATAACATAGACCTGGCATCTTTTATCCAACCCAGTGGTTATTAATTCATTGGACGATGCCAAATTGTAAGCAGTGAACCGTTTCCTGAGGAAACCATGTTATTCATCACCAAAACTGCGCTACAAGGCCGAATAAACTCCCGTGTGTACCACTCGTTCCAGAACTTTAGAGAAAAGACATAGTTTAGATATGGGACGGTAATTTTCTATCTTCGATTTATCTCCCTTTTTCAAAATAGGTGTGATGAATAACGATTTCCATATCGTCGGGACAACACCCACTCTCAACGACCGTTCAAATAACAAGCAAACTAAATTTTACTATTCTGTTTCCGTACAGACAAAATTAATAATAAGTCAAAACGATATAATACTCTCCCGAAAAATCTATGTCAAAAATATCGACTAGTGGCACCTTAACAAGAGAATATATGAACGACATGAAATGTCGTCGAAAAAGAATCAACACAGCTTGCCATTACAGCCAACGGAAAACCCAGTGCTCCAAAAGTATCCTTAGCAAAAGGCTCTTGATTTTGCTGTTGTTATGTGTTATCATAATCTATTACGGTAAAGCCTACTTTGATCTTTATCCTTACAAGTCCTTGCTGCATGCACGATATGTGTACATGTGTAGGTTTATGTGGGGGTTTTGAATAATTAGTAACTTGATATGGTAGTCAGCAACGTACCAGTGGGTGCTGTGCTACGTATAAGGGCCTATCAAATGTTCAAGCAAATCAGTATTCCGCTAATTGGAGTAAATATTAGAACCACGGATATCTATGATTAGAACACATTGACTTTTATGCTATAAAAAATATTAAAATACCAGATTGGAATAGTGTCCCGCAGTTTTTCAGAGAAGGCCAAACGTATGATCACTAGCCTTGCTTAAATTTAAGACTTAGTTATTTGAGATAGAAGCCAGTGGTCCTAAAGATAAACTTAGAAAACAATTAGATTTTGAAAGGCTTACTTGGTACTAACAAGATATCGATGGCCTCGAGATTGAAGAATAACGTCAACATAACGTCACGCCTGGTTTCCCTGAAAGGTTAGGGCCTGCACTTACCTATCTTTACACTCACATTTCTATCAGCAATTTCCCGGTAGCAGCCCGGAGTCTAGATTTGTGCGTGTGATGTGTGATGACAATAAGGTCGCCCATTTTTATATGGGACTTAATCATAACTGGTGAAATGTGTATCTAGGAGAAATATCATATGTGCGAAAATTATAAATTTAACTCCAGGCTACCCTGCTGTACATATTATGTGCCATTTATTCATGACCATAGATATATATCTAAGGTCCTACAAAGCATAGGTATGCTTTCTCTGTCTAGTCGGACCCACCACCGGACAGATCTATTTCTTCCGAAACATTTACCGATGCATGCCTATTGGTTACGATGAGGCTAAGATTACCATGCTCTATAAATACCTATGTAAGTGACCATCTACATCGTTTTGTTAGAACGATCTTGAGATTCGAGGAAAGAATGAAATTGAAAAGAACCCCAAGATACGAAATGCAACATATTCTGTATTTACAGGAAGAGTTTCGTTTAAATCTAAAAAATGCTTTTGATGGATTGGATGAATTGAACTTCGACGTTGACGACCTAAATAAGAAGTTGTGCAATAACTTAACAAATACAGCAAAGAATCATTTTGGGGGGACACAGAAAACCCTATAAACTCCACCCTAAACTTTGACGACGATTGAACAAAACACAATAGGCGACCAAATACAACTAATAGAGAAGCCAGAAAACCGAAACGAAGAGATCTGCGAAAGTATAACCGGGACACCATAATGAAAACATGAGAAGCAAACCGAGGAGCAAAAGTTTTTCAAAAGGACCTTAACACTTGAACATCGCCAATTAGAAGCCTCATCCATCATCCTTTAAATGCTCGAGAACCAACCGTAACCGGATCTGAAGTGAGCAGGACACATACTTGGCTAGACGTGGTTATGGCAGGAGGAGCAGAGCCCTAACGGAATGGTCGCCGAGACACGGTAGAAGGAGCGTTGGCAGACTAACAATTTACGTGATTAGCAAATAATTAGGTAGATTTTAAGTAGGAACACAAAAAAAACTTAACTCATAAACCCATAGTAACTGATTTATAACTATTGTTTCTATTTCGCTACGACACGGAGATTCTAGAGTGGGGTTTAGTGTTTTAACTTTATTAGGCACCTTTAATATTTTATTTATTTTACAATAATCTATTTTACATAGACCAAGTTTAAGTAGATCTACAATTTTGTAGGCCTATGTAAAATAGATTTTGGTGAAATAAATAAATACTAAATATTATAATTATGTCTATAGATAATTATTATCTTAGTTTCCATAGATATGTTAAGAAGTGTTTATCCTAAATCTATGGTAAAATATAATAAATGTTTAGCCAGAGGTGCACTTTTAGATATTTGAATAAGTAACTTGATTCACTTCTTTTTGCGTAATTTGCAAAGGCAGTTGTTGTAGGTTGTTTCCTGAAATGAAACACGTGTTACGGGCACACGTAAACCAAGTACAAAGATGAAAGGACGCAAGGATTTTAATTACGTTCTCGAAATAAATCCAACTTTTTTAATATAATATGGTATATTTATTTAAAAACTACTTATTTCTTAATGCCTGGTAGACCAACGCCACAAACCTGTGCTTTTCACATATTCCTACAGCTGGGTACGGGCTCTGTGAGAAGGAGTGGACACGCAGGCCTAGTGAGGAAAGATGGATATCATTTGTTTTCGAATTTTCGGTTCTAGGATATGCCGGTTTACTCAAAATGTTTTCCTTCATCGTTTTGAGAGCAGTGGTGATGAAATACTTTACACAAAGTAAAGTACCTGTCTATTATATTCTGAATACAAACATTTTATATTTGTGCCTCCAAAAGTCCGCAGGATCACGACTCAGTTATGATACGAAAGCCATTAAAAACAATCATACGTCAATTTAAAACCTCCTCTCTAACCGTGTTTTAGGAGGTTGGGTAGTAAAATTGATTACACAAATATAAATTATAATTGATGTGTGAAAGCGTAACATGTATTTAGAGCATTTAGAGCAAGGCGTCAGTCATTCGACGTTTAAAATTGCCTTTAATAAAATTAAGTCGCACAAATGTATTCCGGCCATTTATGCCTTCCTGTGAGTACCTATTGCGTTCAAAAGCAGCCAAACCGTATCTGGCAGCCTTTACATGACACTAATTATCTGTTTATAATACGAAATAGAAGCAGTGGTTCTCAATCTAAATCTTATATCAAAATAATAAGAAGGCTTTACCGAAGTCAGCTTACAATCCATTTCAAATGTAACAGAGACTAGCTTCTGCCCGGGACTTCGTCCGTGTGAAAAGTCTTGTTCCCCCGACCCACCCCGTAGCATTGCCTACCTCCTCTATTACTTCGTTTTCGCTCAGCGTTCATTCTGGTTTCTTTCTTTTTTTCTCGACTCCTAAGGGTCCTAGCGTGATGTTAGCCGTGTCTTCACCAAGAATTGGGCTATCAAATGCAAAAAGACTTTTTCAAATCCGGCCGTGTTCCACCGAACCGCACGTTGCAAAATTTTATTTCAGTGCGGTTAGTGGAAGTGCTCTGGGGCCCAAGTCTGCAATTTTTATAAATTCGTCATTCCAACACGATCCCATTGTCATTTTGCTAAAAGTTCGTAAATCTGCAAAATTCATAATGGTCGATCATTGGTCGGTCAATGGCACAGAACATAAACGATACGCGTTACGAATTAAAAGCAATGACTGCACAATGACGTTCTAATGGTAGGTCACTGATCAAAGGAACTGGCAAAATTTTAGCATATTAACGCCTAAGTCAATCATTCATTTGTCATTATGTCTGAGATTACCATTCTATGCCATTTCTTTCAATGGAGCGTCACTGGTTGACCATTGGAAAGTCATAATGACGCCATTAGTTTAGTAGATTACCAAAGTTGTCAAAATCAACAATTATGAAATCAATGATAGACCATTCTGACACTATTGTAATAGCAGACTTGAGGCCCAGGTGAGGTTCGTCTAACTGCGGTTCAAATCAGTGCTCTGAGTGGAATACCTCGGTGGTTCCAGAGATTAGCGCGTTTAAACAAGCAAACTAACTCTTCAGCTTTATTATTAGTAAGTATAGATAAATGATAATATTTCCACAAATTGGTTTTAACCAACACTTTTTAAGTCAAACAATTTTATAAGTCGATGAGGTGAGATGAGAGAGGTAAACCTTCATCGAGAATAATAGTTACAGTAGGTATGTGACTACCACATCGAAGAGCGAAATATCAGTTTATATTCCAGGCTCGCTTTAATTAAAATACCTTCACGAGCACGACTGCAACTAATAACCTGGCGGTAGCATCAAAGCAATGAAACTGTGCAAAGATGAGTGAGAGAGAGAGAGTGAGAGCGAGACTGTGTGGTGAGATGTAATTTTATTAAAGTTGAAATAGTCATTGACATGACGTTACTTGAAATAGAAAACGGATGGAAAATGAGAGCTAAGAAATCAAATCACCCTATATTGTTTCATGCTTCCTGAGGGCCGCCTAGACAAAGTGACATTCTGTCAGCGATAACGATGATAGAAAAGTCAAAAATGTATCAAAAAAATGTGTCAATCCTGTTGAAAGTCGTTGTGGAAATACAAAACGCTTTGAAAACGATTTTTATTTATTTGTTTACTAGCAGCGCCCCGCGGTTTCACCCGCATAAGTGTCCATCCCGTGGGAATATCGGGATAAAAATTCCATGTGCTTTCCCGGGACTCAAACTAACTCTATACCAAATTTCATCTAAATCGGTTTAACGGTTTAAGCGTGAAGAGATAACAGACAGACACAGAAGAACATCTGGCAAAAGCACGCATTTGCTTTTACGCGCTCAATGTTGAGTTTGTGACTGAAGATTCAATAGATTCGGTTCTTTTTCTAATCGTCTTACTACTGAATTCCCAAAGTAACCTCTGGAATATCATTCGTCTCTTGTTGGTGCTGAACAGCATTTTCGAATTTAGCATTATAAAATAACACGGGTGCAGATCATATCGGCATTTTAGCTAAGGAGCCACTTAATACGACAACCACAGGAAAAGACGACAGAGAGACGGGGAGAGACAGACGGGGATCAGCATAGCTATTCACAGCCATTCGGTACGCTTCGATCCTCGATCAATGTTATCAAAAGAGTCCTCTAAACGCTGTTAACAAAACCAAAACCGCCATTCCTCAGCTATTAACTGCCGGGAGCTCGGCAAATTAGTCGACAACCTGTCGAATGGTGGTTAATAGCTATGCAGGGGAAGACTAAAGGGAGTACTGCCCTGTTTTGAATAAACACACAATTTAAGCTTACTTAATTCAACGTCGAACAAGTTTAAGAACCGTTCTTCGTAAGTTATGTGCTCAGATTGATTCTCAGGACGTTCTAAGCCTAATGGCGACCTAAATAACTTGAGCACTGTTAAAATACATTACGTTTCTTGATTTACACAGCCAACGGTGATGGACAGCCAGTGCTTTGGCCTGTCGTGTAAACAGTGCACCTCGTGATTTAGTCGAGTACAAGATTGCGAGCGACGCCAATCATACTGACGAGTTGCAATTGTTTTGTAAGAGGACTTAGATCGTAATAAATCTTTTTTAGATTAAGTTGTTGGTGTTATGTGATACCTTGTTTCATTGTCGAATAGTTTAGTATAAAACTACTTCAGTTGTTTTGATGATTACCCTTATGCTTGAAGATTTAATAGACAGTTAAGTTTTATACGCATGGGAAGACTACATTATCTGTGCTTCACTTCTTTTCTGCTCACTTCTTAAATTTTAATCGTATTACTCCAAGAGCCATTTTCACTGTTGGAACTAAGATCATCAACTAAAATTTGTTATTTGAAAACATGCAAATCGACCTAAAACTACCATTAACCATTTCACAAGTCATCTTTCACTGTAATTGCCATTTACACTAATGATATGAAATGAATGCCTAAATAAAAATGCGTTGTTGTATTTTTAACTTTCGGCGCAGAGCCGAGCGTTGAAGCTCATCAGAGGTAAGGTATGCAAGAAATACTTAATAA
The DNA here is from genome assembly GCA_916614155.1 of Mesoligia furuncula. Taxonomy (NCBI): domain Eukaryota; kingdom Metazoa; phylum Arthropoda; class Insecta; order Lepidoptera; family Noctuidae; genus Mesoligia; species Mesoligia furuncula. The sequence goes on from OU744790.1 coordinate 34,855,643, forward strand.
GCACCATAGTAACAAGGTGCGAAATACGACTGACTAAGTTATGATTGAGTGCGGTTAAAATTGCGCAGAGGTTTTCCAGAGACTTGTTACTTAGCACGTACTTTTGATAAACGTTATTACTTTCATGAACGCACAGCTGTCAAACTAGAAGTGCAAGATAGAGACTGGAGCATGTCGTAAGTTAAAGGACGTGCTGATTAGTCTTCATGTGGTCGTACGGCTTTGCGCACAAGACTTGACCCTGAAACCGTATCAGTGATTGGTCAGTCTACTCACTAAGATGGTTGTCTACGCACCATGTACCTGTGAACCAAAGCGAAGGAAGACTGTGGGAAGTTCGGTCTCTGTTAAATTATCTACTCTTGTCCCTCCCCCCCCAATTAGTTTGACTCATGCCGTCAATCAGCCAGTCAAATCACACGGTTACATCTCACTATTTCATTTCTATAATGGGTAGGCCTTGAACTAATTTTTACTTTACAAGTACCTACAAGGTCCAAGCTGTCTCTAAAAACATCCGCTGCTTAGTCATGTGAAGTAATTTAGTATTATATTATGTAAGTATCAACATTTCTTTAACTGGAAGTTATATTATAAATGTGGGCTCTAAAGTATTATTTCTATTAGATTCACTGTGTAAAAGAATTTTATATTTATCTCTTGTCTAGAACATGCAACATGTATCTGTTTAAGTACAAAAGGTTTTTTTCATTTTCACACGACAAGTTCTTTTAATTTTCTTATTCTTATAAAAGTTCAAAGCAAAGAACTGCTTTGTAAATTTATAGTCTATTACAATTTAAGATTATCGAGTTTTCCGTCGATTCTAATTGGTCATATTTCAAGGTATAGTGGAAACCTACGCACTATCGTCGTAATTAATATATTGATCATGTTGTGATAATAAATTAAAATAATTGTGTGTATTCAAGCGATAGTGAGTGACACAAGCAATGGACGTCTATATACTCGTATAATAAACTTTGAATACCAGGCCATTTACTTTCATAACTAGATGTGAGATGATGAAACATAAATGATTGTTACACAAACCTTTCTATTGGAACACATGCAAATAAATATATATCATCATGTACTCTTTCCATTTAATTTGTATTTGTTTTATTGAAAATGAAAACAGTAACTTATGCTTTTTAATCTTAGCCTTTATTTACAAGTTATAAATATTAATTACAAATATATAGCTTTAGAAAATAGTAAAAACAATATGGTACAGTAGGCCGCACATCATTGGTAACCAAACCAGTATAAGCTAGTACATACTGTGACCACGGACCTGCGGTCTACTGTACTTATGACATAATTTCACTATCATTTAAAAAAACCACATAAATCAGTCGTCGTTTTTGGAAAAGAACCACCAAATAGTCTCACTGGTGTTCTGCTCCAATCTATGAACAGCATTGGGTTGTCTCGTAATTCAGATTCCGCCAGCGAACACTTCTTATAATTCTGCATGATGAACTCTATGCCGGCATTCTTCATTCTGACCGGCGACACTATGTGCGTCATGTCGATACTCTCGTCAGGCTGGACATACAGTACACGATCTAGAAGATCTATATTCTTGCAAACTCTTGGACCCAAAGAACCTGGTACTGTTGAATCGATATTATCTAAATCCGATCTGTATTTATTTATATCGGGTATATTTTCGTTACCGCCAACAAAGCTTCGTTTATTTTGCTCTGCGTTTACGCCAATAACGTGACGTTCGTTCAATGCATTCCCTATTTTTACTTGTTTGTTGAAGTTTTTTGGACTACTTTGGCTTTTTCCTTTCGTTGCCCCATGGTGCTTTTCACCCAGTTTAATTTTCTTGTTGTGTCCTGGTAAAAATCCGTGATTATATTTTAAAATGGATATCGAATTTTTACTGAAATCGGATTGATTAGATACATCCATAGCTAACGCCCGACTTCTTACCAGGGTTGGATCTTCTCTGTACGGTACCAGGTTACGATCTTCATGCTTATAGTTAAGTCGAATAGCTGGGTGTCTTTGGTTCGCCTGGGCAAGTGTCTGTTCTAAAACACTTTGATCATTTTCAGGGTCAATTTTTACCTGGCGCGGTGTATAGTCGTTACTATAGGATTTCACATTATGCCATTTGTTACCATTGGCCAGACTTCTTGTATACATATCATTCTTTTCTTGGTCCTTCTCTGTGTCGTAAACATCTGCATTTTCTACAAAATATTCTAAAGATTTCAAAAAAGGAAGTATAGACAGCAAATTATTTGTTTGCAAAGTTAAATCTGCTGTATGTTTCTGTTTAGGTTTATAAGCCGGAGTAAAAGGTTTTGCAGTTTTGAGAATAGTTTCGGAGCTTCCATAACTTTCATTACTGTCCTGATTGTCAACGTTTCTATAAAATCTGTGTTCTTGTTTTCTTGTCTTTTTAAATCCTCTGTTTGTTACTTCAACGTGTATAGGTTGAGTTTGTGCATGAGATCTTAATATGCTATTTCTTATATCGTCTTCTAATATTTGCACATTAATTTGAGGACTTCGTTTACTAGTTTCAAACTGCTTTTCAACTAAATTCCTACGTTGAAATTGAAACGGTGGTCGAACCTTAGTAATTTTAAAATCAGATGCGTAAGGAAAACTATCTGATAGTCTTGCTAATGGGATAGTTTGGGGGACCTTTTTTTGCTCTCTGGAACGTAATTGAATATTTTTGAGGTAATTTAAAACACTGCCTGCAAATTTAGAACTGGTCCATTGACCATAAACCTTAGCATTCTTTTCTATAGGAGGAGGTGTTTCGATTTCAGATAATTCTTCCGAAAACTTTTTATTAAATGTAGTTTTAACGGGTTCTGTTGTGGCCTTAAATTTAAACGTTAATCCTGGAAAAGCTTTCTCCATATCCGAACTTTTATCAAATAATGACGTGTATCTCGGTACAGGTGGCGGCGTTTCAAACTCAGATAATGTAAGTGGGCCTTTGGTAGTAGGACCGATGTTCGTTTTTACAGGAACGTTATACCTACCTGTGTGTTCATTATTATTTAGGTTCCAAAAGCTGAGTCTGTCTGTTGTGTCAGGTTTATCAGTTACCGTTAATCCCATAAACTCTTTATGAAAGTCGTTAGGCACATCCATTATAGAAGGTTTTCGTGAAGAAAATTCTAACCCAACTGCATGTTCGATATAGCTGTGGGGTGTCCTTAATTTTATGAAACTCTTAGTTTCATTTGGTGTGGTTGTTGTTGGAAGCTGGGTTGTCTCAAAAGTATTTTTTAGTTCTCCAGTTTGTAAATCGTTTAAAACGATATAATTCGCGTGCGTGCTGGTACTTTTCATTTGGTTTTTACGAAATCTTTTTTGTTCGTATAAAGGATCGCTCCGCATCGTATAATTTCTTTCGATAGTTGATACCAATATCATGTTTGTGCCAAATATTTCCCCTTCTAAGCCGTTTGAAGCGCCTGTAATTTTGAATAAGTAACTATTAGCAAGCAAGTATTTGAGACATATAGTATTTTACATAAGGTTAATTTCGTTTAAATATCTGTTTATTGGTTTACTTACATAACTTTTACAATATTTAACACAACTAACTATTTACACTGGATACTAAATTAATTGACTAACTACACAACTATGTATAGTTAGTTCCATGTATATAACTATACAACATATATATGTCACATTAGGTTAAATTTTACAAAATGTCCTACCTCCATCCGCTGTGCCGTACCCGATAATGACACTACCGCCACCTGGCAGCACATAACCGAGGAGCTGAAACATTAAAATATCGCAACTATTAAAAGTCGGCGGACAACAAAAGTTAATGTAAATGTGCCGGCTGATTAACCAATACTTGAACGTATAGGTCTCCTTGCGATAAAATTCGCTCATGTTGCCCAACATATTGTCAAGGTATTGATTAGCCGCAGGTAATCGTGATACTTTATGATGGAACTGTCTCTCTATGGATACTCGCGACAACCTTGTTCGGAGATCTAGTTTCGTAATAACTGTCTATGTCGATTTATCACATGTTTATCTGTATGCTAAATCGTGGCCCGAGTGACCTCAGCGATCCGGATAAAGTTATGCGGCCCTTTGTTTTTTGGCTGAGTAATTTCTTCGTGCATGTTCACACTGAACTTGGGGTCTAAAAAGGCCACTTTGGGAAATCATAAAAGGATAACATTATGAATTATAATATGGCGAAGACAGTCCGTGTTTTCCTTTTTTTTCACTGCACTACGTAGGCATAATCAAAGAGATTGAGAGAGGATTGGATTTGGATTGGATTGATTGGTATTTTAGCACACAAAAAAAAAAACTAAAAAATGCTTCACCAATGGGATTTGATACGATGAACTTAACAGTTAACTGTGCATTATGTTATCCTTTAAAGATTCTGCCAAAGTGGCCTTTTTAGGCCCCCTGGACGAGACACATTTTTGTAATTTCAATTATTTATTTACTATAAATAGTGATAGTTAATAATTATAACAGTAACACATGCAATTCGGAGGAATGAGGAAATTAAGGAGTGAGGGGAGTTCTGAGTATGAATGTCGATGACTATAAGAGTAGGGGAAGACCAAAGAAACGATGGATGGACAGTGTGAATTATGATATGGTTAGAAAGGAGGTGACTGCCGAGATGACGAGTAATAGAGAAGTATGGAAGAAAAAGACTTGGTGCGCCGCCACAAATGAATTGATAAGCGCAGGAGAATGATTATATAAACAGTAATAGTTAAAAGCTATAACTTATTGTAGTGATCCCTATTGGTTATAATGTGCTTACGGTCTGTGATGCCTGACAGGACAGGAGGCGGGAGTCCACGTAGAGTGCCCATGCGCCGAAGTCGGATTGGTAGGACAAACAGATGTGCCGCCAAACATCCTTAGTGATATCCACGGCCGAACTCGACGTCACCTTTCCATTGATGGACAAGTTAATGTGCTTCCCTCCAGAGTCCAACCACAGCCTTACCACGCGATTGTTACCGTTTGCTAAAACATTAATCAAATGCTTGAATTCATACGTTGTTAAAATATTTATTGAACCGTGAAGTCGCGTATCGAGCCCACATAAATTATTTATGTCTCCATATTAGCCCTATTCACGCGCAGTGAGTGCGGGAGTGTTACGAAATGATTCGATTATCATGAACATTTTAGAATGTTTGAGCCTATTAACGTCACTATATTATATTAGAAAAATAATTAACTTTAACGGCCTGTAGAATGGTTACGGCTAATAGGTACTTCCAAATTCCAAACAAAAATTTCAGAAATTGAAGAAAATTGCAAACCGTGTAATTAGAATTTTCCTAAAATAGTTACTTAGCCTAAACTGTAAGAATACTCAAATCCTAGTAAACAAGCAATAGCGCAATAAGACCTATATACAAATTCTAATAACGACAAGAACCTTTTCACCTAAAAAGATGAGAAAAATTATTGAATTAATAAATTGAGAATCAAGATACTGAAAATCCTGTTACCCAACGGGGTTGTGGTGTAAAAACTGAGACTAAACTACTCATCCCTCCAGTGCCCTATGATATCTGTTAAGAATAACAAGTGTAAGTCTACTATCATAATATGACATTCTTAAAAGGACATTTCGCGTGTGCGTTTTATTGTTTTTGCCAAACACGGGACTGATGAAAATAAAGTAAACCATATTCCAATGCTAAAATTATGCAACACTGGACCTGCAGGCAAGTTAAGGGGGTCAATTTAATTATAATCACGCAATCTTTATTTGCTCATTACTTTGATTTTATGGTTTCACCAGCAGCGGTTTACTTTCACGACACGACAACTTTAAGCCGACCTTAATAAATAATAAAAAGCTATAAGTAGTTGAAACAACTTTAAGGCACTTACCGACGTATGTGAATATGCTCTGGTCTCCGCTCAGGTCATAAATACGAATCCAAGTGCAAATTGTGAACTCCCTCAGCGGCGGCGTCTCCAGATCATATTGCAAGAACTGGAAATGCATTCAAAAAATCAATTATCACGCGTAAATCAACCAAAACAAACCATTCCTTACGTTTGTTTTCACACAATTACTTTATTAAACGAAATGTATGCCGACGTTATTTGTCGGTGTAAAAATAACTCGTTATAATAATGGCGGCGTTTCAGTTTCAGGCTATAATGACATTCGCATCTATTATTGGCTTACCTGACAACTCAATGTTATTAATGGATGGCGTATATTTATACAAACCTGTGCATATCCTTTCTGTTTCAATACTATTTTATAAACTGGCCTATTTATCGAAAGGCCGGTTGAAGCGACACTCAACAGCACAATTAATATGAACCACGGCATTATAAAAATTAAAACTTATTATTTATTAAACGTAATAATGTCCGTAGAAATAAACGTAGACGTAGTGGCAGTCATAAGAATGCAGCAGTAACTAATCATAATCCAAACGATACTATCGTTGACAACTGATAATAAAACTAAACGAGCTGTTTATTAAATCGAGCTATTTATTAGAAAGCCGACGAGTGCTTTCTTCTGAAAAACGAATTACAGACTGACGACTCCTTCCCGTTGCAGAGGTGTCTGTCAATAAGCAAACGGCGACATAATGTTTGTAAACCGCGATGCTATTTCTTACAGTACATTTTTGTTATGATTGTGCTTCAGTAAATAATTTGTTATGTTCTGATAATAACAAAGCGCTCTCTCATAGACCTGATGATTAGCCTTTGAGTAATAATCTTCACAAACACATTGTTTGTATACCTGAGAATGTTGGAGATTCCTATCATAATTTTCATCACAAAGCGTCTAATATTTCTTAATATTTCAATGTGTTTAATTTTAAACACGTGCGATCCTGATACAATAATATTTTGTTAGAACGTTGAATGAACTGTGAATATGAGTCATTGATGTTTTGACAAATTGGAAACAATGTCTAATTAATAAACTATTCAACTCTCCTAGGTAGTTTAACCTTTCAGCAGACCGTTGTGATAAACAAAAAGGTTTATTGTTGTGTTGTTTTAATCAGCAGGTGAAGGCGCCTGCTTACTATATCGGGGGTCAGCAGCCAAGCACCTTGCCGCGCGGAGGCTCCATGCTACGTGCGTACTCGCCGGCCGCCCCGCCCGTGCCCGCCGACCGCGTCAAGACACACTCCACTACAGGTGAGGGTCAACTCCTCAAATAACTTCAAATTTAATAAAACCTTAACAAAAGAACCAAAGGCGGAGAAGGCTGACACATTTTATTAACACGCAAGTTGGATCAGGAAGCGGGAAAATTGTAACCATTGCCCTTTCAATTAGATTTGCAAGAAGTCGGAAGGCTCCCATAGTCCGACAGTAAAAATTCGTCTCATATTTCGTAAAATATATTTAAGAAGAATTTTATTTTCTAAACTGAAATTCGGGATCCAGTTAGGATCTGGGACAGTTCCGGGGTTATTAAGTTAGGTGAAAGCGGTGTTTGTAGGTCCTACAGCGCCGGCCAAGCCGTTGCGCACGTACATCCCTGGCAGTGGGTCGGAACGCTGTTTCCCGTTCGCTGCGGCGGATTGCGCTCGGGGGGCCGAACAACTGTACACGATCCCCGGTAACCAGGCCCTCGTCCTACAAACACGTTACTTTAGCTTCTAAAACTTAATTTGCTAATGCTTTACCTTAATAAACTTTTAATATTGCGCTAACGAACGCACTTTGATTTGTTTGATATTACATTTTTTATCAACTGTCTCTACTTGCCCCATTGGATTCTATACTTATCTAAAAAAAATAACTATCCCAAAGTAAGTAATATTTTCAAAATTTCTGCATTATCCGCACACCCTAAGGTGCTTCGTAATTTTTTGATTCACTCTAAAAGTGTTATTTCACAAATAATCTTTGGATACAAATCCTATTGTGAGGTCTAAATTCTATTGGATCAAAAGGCATTGTTAATCGTATGGGCTATTACTCGTTTTGCATTTATAATGGCATTATACTCACGTTTTATAATACTTAAATAATATATTTTTGAACAATCGCATGCTTTGATGATAATTGTATACTAGTTTCGATTAATCGATATTTATGTGAAAGTATATTAACAGTTTAAAATAACAATATCGCTACTTACAGCCGGTGAATGGTGGTTGGGGTTATTTTTGATGAGGTATGTGTGCCTAGGTCATGCCGAGGGGTACATGTCATCCCCTGAGCGCGGCTCTGCCAGGACTCCGTATGAAGACCCCTACTACACGCAGTACCTCGGCCCGGCAGCGGGTAGGCCCAACATCGCTCCCATCATTGACGAGGAAGCCAAGTAAGTCATCATTTATAGGAAAACCAGATGTTACTTGTAGTTCTTCAGATCTTACAAGATTTTATTTTTAAGTTTCATCGTGGAGCAAAAATTACAGAAGAAGTAACGATTAAACTCGGCAACTGAGAAGATGTTTATTAGAAAATTGTATTCCTCTTACATGATGTAGAATTTTAAAGCGTTCTTCCGTCACAGTGATGCCGGGCTCATAGACGATGCGTACGGCATGTACGGAAACCCCATCACCACTGCCCCGCGGCCTATGCCTCGCCCGCCGTACGACGCCAGGTAACTTCAAGAAACAAAATGTGTACCATTTCATTGAGTTTCAATAAAATCTGCAACAAAAAGCTTGCTAAATTTCACTAATCAGACATCCCGTTGTTGCTGATTCAACGAACCAAGCATTCGAGTAAAGATTGTGCTGAGCATATTGTGGCCACAATATACAAATATCGAAAAACAAAGTCAGTTTTCTCTTTAGCTTCTGAAACAACAGCAATGCGAATTTGGCTAACGGCGAGATTTTTCTGCGTACCTATTAAAAAAATACTAGATGTATCGAAGCATAGATAGGATTTCTAATTATGATTTTATAGGCCGCAATTGGATGATATGCAACGCCTGCGCGTTGAGAAGATGGAACGGCAGCTAGCCAACTTGACGGGACTCGTGCAGAAAGCTTTGCAGGTCCCCAACCAACCTGCTGCGGCAGCAGCTCCCACCCCGCGGCAGGACTACCAGGCTTATCATGTGCGACCTGCGACCCAAGGTGAGAGACCGGAATGTCATATAACACTCCATATAAGAGTAATCTTATCTCTTTGTGCTGACCTGCAAGATGTCTTAATTAAAACTTTTAAGACTAAAGTGCCAATATTTAGCACAACAAGTCAACTGTTGCCAAACGAACATTAACCGCTGATACAGTCTAACGAAGTTTCAGCTAATTAGAGAACTGGGAACTTCGAATCAAAACAGTTTTATGAGTTTGATCTACTGTGGCTCTGCCAAACGGCTTAGTTGCTTTTAACTTAAAGCTTCGTCCGTTAATGTAGCTTGCGTTTTCCTGCACTCAGATGCGGCACGATTTACCAGCAACGAGAGACCGCCTAAATTAGGCAGAGATAAATTTCGTAAGTGTAATCGGAGGCGGTTAAAAAGTTAACGCTGATGCATTGCTAGTGTCAAGTGGGAACAATGCCATTATAACACAACTTCCGAGATTGGTGAACATTAAGACAATCATTCTCCGCTACAAGGAAACGGGTCATTTAGGTAAAAGCTCATAATTTAAAAGGTTACTACGCTTAACTGTGGTTTCTCCATAATTTCCAATGTGGGGAGTACAACCTGGTCGTTTGACGTCACACTTGACAGCTGTAGGCAGTGGAGAAAAACAAAACCGCAAATTATGGGTTCTACCACATTCCATTACCAGCCGAGTAAATGCGATGGCAAAGATGCTTCCGCACATCTTGGCACGTGGGACAGGGAAAGCGTCACTTTCACGCCATCAATGTGTTCGACTCGTAAAGTGCCAAATGTCCTATAATAAACCTATGACATTCGCAATGCATTTAGCAAACTACATCATTTTCACGCCGAACGCTTGCTTGCTAAATCGAGTGGTTATTGTTCTTATTTCAGCTTTCTAAAAAAACTTTGTATTGGGCTCGAACGCATCTGTTTGTATTATACCTTCGTATTGAAATTATCGTCATCTCATCTACCTGATACAATCAATTCATCGTACATTGTGAATTTTAACCAAATCAAATTACTTCTACTCTTAACATCGAAATGATGAGTTTTATGAGTAAAAAGGTAGTAAAGGCTTTGTTACGTAGAAAATAATCATTGCTGGACTTGGTTATAATGTTCGCCAATTTGTTTACGTAGTGTAGCCATCGTCTCGTGGTACATGCGCTAATATCTACTTTACTCACTGATCACATCTCGTTCTGTTAATTTTGTAGAAGTCGCAAGTTTTATTAAGTTTTATTGTTTGTCTTTAGTACCTATGTAATATTTGGATATTGACATATCATTATTGTACAGTGCTATAATTTTTTATCTCTCTTTTGCCCCCGATTGGATACCGAATGACTAAATGGAATTTATTTTTATTTATAAATTATTGATACTTTCTTCCCACACATACATGATCCCTTTTTAACGTAGAATAAGTATTGCACTGGGTATGTATTTTTTTTCTTATTCACACTACACCACTCAGGACTACTCAACAGACCACTATCTTCTTAAATTCATCCACCAAATTATTTTTGAAAATCAATTTAGTGCACTCTGCTACTGATTGGATCTTTTTATTCGATCTTATTTTGTGTACAGACAGTCTCTGTACTTTTATTGTTATAGGATTTAAAATATCGATGCATCGTGCCAGAGATAAATTCAACTCTGACGTTAATTATTATTGACTGACCAAATAAACATTTGTTATTTCAGAAAAGTCTGTCTCTTTTGAGAAATCCGTATCATTTAGCGATGATCCTCCTGATATGAGCTCACCAAAGCAGCATTCACCACAACATACAGGTACGCATACAACCATTGTTTATTTTAGTTTAAAGCCCTTGTTGCAAGTTGACTGCATTCGTAGTCTATTTAGTAGTTACGTAAGTAAAGGGTGCAGAGAGTATGGTAATTGAATCGCATAAACCCTCGGTGGTGGTTGTTATAATTATAGAAGTACCTGGTATTTGTAACGACTTGGCGCTGGCGTACCTACTCTACTGCCTGACCAAGTCTATCGTCTCGAGGATACAGAGCTTTGTATAAAGAACGTGTGTTGCCTGTACTGTGTGGTTTTAATCTATTTTAACGTTTATATTGACAACCCTTTTGATACTAGCCTTTTACACACAAGTCAACTCCTCATATTTCATTTTATTTGATAACAATACCAGCAGTCAATCAAATCCCTTGTGTGAGATGAAATGATTCCCCCCACATTATACATTAATTATATTACAGTCGGTTATTAATTATTTTTGTTTGTTTACCAGTTAGCATCATTATTATCATCGACAATGATGAATGACATCGACTCGGCTCTCACATTGACATTCTTTGTAATAACTTCCGAGAATGAAGTGAAAGTGTATGTAATTATTTCTTTTGCCAACGTGATCAATGTGGTCACACCATTCTCAAAGTCGATACAATCCTCTGCTGGTAATTTTTTTTCTAATCACTGTCGTAGTTAATATCATAACCATGTTCATAATTCTTGTATTTGATTTCTTTCCGCTTACTTCTTTGCCATAACAAGCTGATTCCAAACCCACCAAACCGGCTATCAAATCTTCGACCTTGCCGAGGACGTCATCTCAAGGTAACTGTTTGATATCCATTGATATTTGAATAATCGTACTTTTAATAAAATCACAAAGGTTTATCTACTAATGCCTTAAGCTTTGGATCATGCCGGTATTAACAAGTACTTAACAATTATAAACGTGATGGCGGATGTAGAATTGTAGACGGAGAACCCCGAGGGGAGGATCTCCGGAAACAGAACGACGAGGGTGGTCACGGCCTAATATCCATCCATTATTTGGTTCAAAAGTTATATGCACATTGCTGCTTCCGTGTATCCTTCTCTTCTGGAGTAAACATCAACCAATGCGGCATCGTTCGACAAAAGCTTAGCAACAGCTTTGAATGATGTTCCTCTGAATGAAAACCACTTTGCTGGAATAAAGCTAATGCAATTTAAAAAGTCATGCTTTTATATCTAGCTTCCTCCAAAGGGGCCAACCTAGTAATTGTTTGATATATGGGAAAATTCAACGTTGTGTTGCAGAGCGCGATCGTCTGAAGCCAGCTCCGCCGCCGAAACCTGCTGGACTGGTCAGCCAGCAACTGGCTCTGATACCTCAGAAGACTTATACCGTCACCGTAACTCCAGATTTCCAAGCCCAGCTGCGCTTGCTGCAGAAGCAAGGTCACGATCTGAGGATTGAGGTACGTTTAACAGTGTGTTATCTCAACTCATTAGAACATAAATGCTCTGGCGCGAACTAATGCGAGAATTGCAAAAGCTGTGAGCGACATTTTCAGCAGCTGCGATATTTCACTTGGATTTTGTTATACGTTTGGTGTTAAGTATTGAGTGATCATTTGATTCGCAGACCTGCAATATGCGCCGCTCAACTCTGACGCACGCCATGCAGATGAGGCAACTTATGGGTGACGCTATCGTCAAGATTGGAGCTATTGCTGAAAGCTTCTGCGAGCTTGATCCTAACTCTGTGCGTATACAACTCTTTTTCTGTGACCATAAAAATGTTGTGGTGCATAATTCTCCCGGTCTAGGTGCATCTATAAAAGACATTACCTCAGAATTATCATTTCCATAATCATATTATGATCTTTCACACAATCCATCTTCTTTTTTATCTTTTCAGATTCATACTTACCAATTTTCTAGTCACATGATCCCATAACTATGTGTCAATACTGGCTCTATTATGATTTTTAAAATGACGGTCGTGGCGGTTTCAGCAACTCTGCCGCGAAGAAGAGATATATCGCCAGGATATGCTGCTGCTGGAGAATGATCTGTACGAGCTCGAAGCTACCGTCGAGCGCCTGCGTGGCCAAGCGGCTAATAGGTATAGGTAATCTTTTATCTAACGTCTTTCGGTAATAGAATAAAATATTTTAAGGTCTGCTGCTACACATTTCTTTTTTTCAATATTTCAAAGTTGACGACATCGTATTTCATGTTCATGGACCCTTAAAATATTTTACACGATTATTTTTAGACGTTATATACCTAGGGTAAGTTTTAGTGATGATAGTTTTTGCTTATCGTAAGCAATCTGTTGACCAAATAAAACCTTCTGGGACCACTGATAAAAATCATGATATTTGGAAGATTAAGAGAGTTTACGCCGTATGGCATTTCATACAAACTTTCAAGCTCTTATTTTTCGAAATGAATGAACCGATCATACGCATACGTAGGATACAAAGGTCTAAAAAGTTAGTAAAGAACATTTTCGAAATGTCTTATTTAAAAAAAGATAACTGGAAATCTCTGTTTCTATGGAAATTTTAAAATCGGTCTAATTTGGCTGTAACACTATTTTTTGAAAATGTTCTCTACTAACTTTTTAGACCTTTGTATTCTACTTATACGTTTGAAGTTTCATTAAAATCGGTTCATTCATTTCGAAAAATAAGAGCTTTAAAGTTTGTATGAAATGCCGGACGGCGTAAACGCTCTTAATGTTTATTAAAGAATCATGTCGACTTGTGAAAAAGAAAATGCATTGAACGTGTACTATAAGGTACACGTTCAATGCATTTTCTTTTTCGGTATGAATCTTAAGCCATGTGTTCGCTAGGTCTTCTACTCACTATGAGACAAAATAATGTCCAGCTCAAAGTTGGCGACGACACGACATAACTATATTTGTCCCAAGTGAATACACGGCTTAAGTAATAATAATAAGTTTTATTCATCAAAAAGTAAAAATACAATGTGAAGGATTCGGTGAGCCACAAACTAAGCATCGCTTGTTTCTTGTGGCTCTGGAGTGCAATTTTACAGTATCAATGATAACAGTTAGTACAAAAAAGTTAAGAATTAAAACAAAATAAACATTCGTGCGATTCTGATCACAAAATAAAGTAGTATTGGTTTAATCTAAGGCTTGTACTATGGTGCGTGTGTGTGTGTTTGTCTGTGTGTGTGCATGTTTGTATGCGTGTGTGTATATGTGAGGGGGTGTTTGTATGTGTGTAAAGGTGCTATATTAAAGATTCGGTGGCGTCATAGGATAATTTTAAAAGAGCTGAAGTTAGGATTTTCTTACCGGTGGAGGTTGAGCAGTCTTTTAGGTCGCAGATTTGGCTTACTTAATTGTAAATGTTGGGATGGGAGAAATGGGTACAGCGTCTAGCTAGTTCGGATTTGGCATTTGGTATGGGTACTCTGAAGACACGCTTGTTTAATATGTCCACAGGGATTACAGAATCAGGCCGATTTTTTATTGTTGCATGATATTTAAGCGTTGCTTGTAGTATAAATATTTGTCTTACCCTGAGGACTTGAAATTTATGGTAGACAAGGTCTGTAGAGAATCTGAAGAGTTTTTTTAGTGGTACTTTGATCAGTGCCCGTTGCGCCCTTTCTAGCATTATAAATGTGCTCTTACCAGCGCGTCCCCAAATGCAAATACAGTACGTTATGATTGACTGGCAGAGTGCAAAGTAGACCATTCGCAAAATATCGGTAGGGGTGCAGTCTCTGAGTTTTTTCAAAACATGTTTTCGTACTCTGGAAGAAAGGGCAAAAATGTGGGCTTTATACGTTAAGTTGTTATCTATGGTTATTCCGAGGTACATGCGCAGGAGTAGAGTGGCAGTTGTGAGGAAATAATGTGTTTCTGTGGACAGGTATGTATTTTTAAGGACATAGATAGAGAGGCACTGGAGGAGCTAGTTTTGGAGAAGGCTATGTAGATATTTACTTTTACTAACGTTAAGTGTCAGTAGGTTAGAGTCTAGGGATTGCGCTATCTGAGAGAGGCCTTGTCGCGCCAGTCGATAAACTTGGTCCCATGACGTGTCGTGGAAAACGATGGCTGTGTCGTCATCGTAGGAGATCACTTCAGCGTTTCTAAGAGGGAGATTTACTACGTTATTAATATACAGCGTAAACAACGTCGGGCCAAGGGTACTGCCCTGCGGAACTCCAAACTCCAAAGTTGATATCAATTTGTACGATTGATATATTATGTATTAAAATGGCACTTAATATGATTTCAGGGAAACCCGTGTGAACATGGCTGACATAGAGCGCATTGCCATGGTGCTGTCGAAGAGCAGCAAGACGGTGGCTGATTGGAAACTCAAGTTCCCAATTCTGCAGGAGACCATGAAGACCAAGCTAGCTGCTGAGATGGAGAAAGTGAGAAAATCTTTTAACTTTATACTTTGGAACACATACATACATAACGGCTAAAGATGGCGGTACTAATACAATACACTGTAAGTGAGTTTAGCGCACAACTTCTACCACAGACCCCCTACAAAGTCGTTAGTTTCTATACGTCATTTGTGTCGCTTGGTGTGTGTATAGAAACCAAGGGTGTGCTCTGCGCACATATATACATCTTCCTAATATCACGCATATGTAATCCCTAGACAAGGAGGTACATAATATTAATTAGGTACAGACAGACAGACAGACTGGAACTCAGTTGTTTTTTTGTGGAATTTGTTCACGTTTTCATTCATTTGTTTTATCTTGGAGTTTTTGCCTTACGTGTCACTAATACGTACATACGTGACGTATTTTCATGGTTCATTGCCGTTGCTTCCAGGTGGTCCGCAAGGAGAAGATGTTGGAAGAAGAGCCTGAGCGTCTAGAACTCGCCTTGCGGCGTTGCAAGAAGCTGACTGGAACTCTGGTTACGCTCAAACGGTAATAGTATGAACGTTACTTTTGGCTTACAAACCCGCATATGGGGTAATTTAAGATAGTGTTTATAGGAGTGATTTAAATCTTATGCTTGACCCTTTCAATTGATGAAAAAAATACAGTATTTTTGTCGAATAAAACTCTGGTTTTGAGTTAAAGAATGATTGATGAAATGAAAATTACCTATCGCCTATATTTGAAGTACCTACTTTCCTCGAGTGACTGTTTTTATTCAACATGTATTATGCCAAATATCCTGCCATCTCTAATGGCTGCAATCCGTAGTCGGCAGCTTTTCATACCGATTGTAGTATTAGTATAGTAAGTAACTTCTTCTTCTTAGTGTTTCGATAGCAATTTATATGGACTCGGCCCAGAATTTGGCTACTTGTTTGGCGCCATCATCAACTTCCGTCAGTTCCTGTAACGTGCAGCTGACAGGACACGATATTATCCCATCATTTGTGGAACAGCACCACATTTACACTCCCAAGGCGGATTCGTCTATGATTTTCCCCTGATCAGGTTTTCCTTTCTTCGGCTAACCTGGGTCCGGAGTCTGTTTAAAGACTTTCAGGTTACCTACCCAAGTTAACTCATGTCTACTGTATTCTATAAATCATCTTCACATAATTATGAATTTAATTAATGTATTCCAAATATTGTAAAACATCATAGAAGAGTAACTACGTAGTTGCTTGCACATTTTTCTCCATATGAAACTACCTTTTGGAAAGGGTAACGAGAATGAATTACTTATATTTTCTTATAGATTTTGAAATTCAAATGTACCTTTTATATCATAACTAGCAGTGCCCCGCGGTTTCACCCGCGTAAGTGTTGATCCTGTTCGAAAGACACGTGGCGCCGTCTATCATAATAACGTTATTGTTATTTTCCTCGGGAACAGCACTTTTTTTCGGGATGAAAGGTATGTCCGTTTCTTTACACCTGACAACGTACCTATATGCAACATTTCAGGATGATCGGTTCAGTGCATAGATATCCGAGAGATATGCCATCACTATTTTGTTCGAGTTCAAATGTCGCCACCTTTTTCCACTCCTGAAACTCACACAAAAACAAAAGAAATACATGATGCTTTTTGGCACACACGCAAGAAAATAGGCGTAATACTTTTGTGCTATCTTATTGTACACATACTCAAAA
Source organism: Mesoligia furuncula (assembly GCA_916614155.1). Lineage (NCBI taxonomy): Eukaryota > Metazoa > Arthropoda > Insecta > Lepidoptera > Noctuidae > Mesoligia > Mesoligia furuncula. Next base: position 34,872,592 of record OU744790.1, read on the forward strand.
TGGGCGGGCACTAGAAAGTATAGATGCAGTCACTGAATGCACACATGCAACTTTAGCCTCAACTAGGGAAGAGAGGTTGGTATAAAAATATTATCGATAAAAATATCGTTGAAAAACGACTGCAAAAAAGATAAGAGTTTTTTGGGCGTATGTTGTATTGTATTTTTTTCTGCCTTTTGATGTGGTATAATAAAAACACCAATGAAACCAAATCAAGATAAAATATTATATTTGTTTCTACCTGGTCAAAAGGTCTCTAGAACTAACATTAATATTTTCTCAATGAAATGTAACAGCCGCACAATACGATCGATCAGGTTAAGCTACGCTTGCCGCGGTTGGACTGTGGATGGGTGACCCTCTTTCCATCTTTACATACCGAGACCCCTCCGTGCCTCGGAAAGGACGTTATGCCGTTGATCCTGGCTGCCATTCGTGGATCTTTCACAGTCGTTACTGGTAGACAGAAACCCGAAAGTCTGACAACAAGTCTTGCCAAGGGGTATCGTAGGTATTACCCAATAACTGGGTTGTGGAGGTCAGATAGGCAGTCGCTCCATGTAAAATACTGGTATTCAGCTGCATCCGGTTGGACTGGAAGCCGACCCCTACATAGTTGGGAAGAGGCTAGGCAGATGATGACAAATTTAAAACTAGAAAATATACAGAATATCGATTAAATTTAAACTATACTCCATATGAAATAAGATGACATTTAAATAAACCTTTTTTACAGTCCGTTCAACCGATTTTGAATTCTATAGCGTTGGTGGCATGATATATGGCAGCTGCAGTAAACAGTTGGTATTGTAACCACTTTTTTGCTTTTAATACCATCCTTACTTACCATCCTTGTCTGTGTGGTGCCGGACTTAAAGAATAGCACCAACCCATACTTCCTGTGGGTGTCGTAAAAGGCGACTAAGGGGCGTACTGGAGAATGGGCAGCAGCGTTCTCTGTGCATTCCACCACCATACCATACTGCAATCGCCAACTCGCCTGCCAAGCATGGCGATTATGGCAAACCCCCCCCTTTTGGGGGAGGCCTATGTGTGAGTAGTGGACGTCTTTCGGCTGAAATGATGAATGATGATGATGACCAACCTTATGCCTACGGTATAGAACTCAAAATCGGTTGAACGGACTGTAAAAAAGGTTTATTTAAAAGTCTAATCTTATTTCAAACGAAGTCTAAGTTCAAATAAAAAAATTAAAAAAACGTAAGAAAATACGGTTCTTACCTTAACAAAATCTTGGAACTTCTATCTATTGTTTTAATTATCTAGTGAACATACCGCAGATGCAAATGTAAAACAATAAAAAAATCCATGATATATTTATGGAAAATGAAGAAAATTGGTTTGCCTAATACTAACCCATGGCTGTACTATTCAAATATGTATCTTAATTTTAGTGTAGGTACAGTTCACTCAAAAACATGCGTCTTTTCGCGGAGGGCTTAAAACAATCCTCTTGAAAGTGGGATGAACAAATTACACTTTGGTTTGAGGGAAACCAATTATTTTCCCTGCCTGTAGCATGTATCCTTTATTTTTTGATTTCTAGATCTTTCGGGAAACTTAAATAAAATGTATTAAATTTTGTAAAACAGGTTCTTAATATTTAAAATCTTATTTAGAACAACTAGCAAATTATCAATATCCATAGCGCTACGCACTGCGTAACACACTATCAATCTCAATTTGAATAATTTCTAAAGATATTGCTAAGCCATTGCTTCATATGTTCGAAAAATGTGTCTACTCAACAACGTAAATAACGTAATGAATGTTGTTGAACTGACAACCCATTGCTACGGATTGTGGGTAAGCAATTACCCTTCTGGTCAGTTTGACCAGATTGAGGCGAAATGTGCCACGCATATATGACATATCTGGATATGTCATGTGTCAATGTTTTAATCATGCCAACCCTGGGGTTGGCATGATTAAAACATTGAGGAGAAGATACAAAATTTTAATGATGTCTCGGAAAGACTTTTCAAAATTAATATTCATTCGGCCTTTACACTCATTCGATACTGTTGTTTTGGACCAAAATTTACTTATAGCCTTCGCTCCTCTCGTCTATGGAAGCATCCACAACTTTTAGAAAAAGTAGACCAAATTATTAGAAACACATTAACTTCCATCCTAAATGTGGCCCTGGACGACCGTGCATGGCAGCAAGCCACACTACCCATTCGCTTGGGTGGTCTCGGCGTCCGCAAAATTTCAAGTATAAGTTTACCGGCCTTCCTCTCCTCGGTCCACAGTACTGATAAATTAACCAGGAACATTTTATCTTCCTCACTGGTCGATTTTGAAGTACCGTGTTTGACCGATGCGTTGAACGCTTGGAAAATGGCTTGTCCCAATACGGTTTTGCCCGATAACCCGTCTTCCCAGAGACGGTAGGACGTGCCGCTCTGCAGTATTATACGGAATACCCTTGTAAACACGTCACGTAATACTGTTGAGCGTGCCCGTCTGCTGGCTGTGGGAGAATGGGAGTCAGGCTTGTGGCTTCAGGCGCTCCCGTCATCCACTATAGGCACAATGATGGATGACTCATCGTTTCGGCTCGCTACGTGTCTCCGCTTAGGCGCACCTTGTGTTGCTCCGCATCGATGTCACTGCGGTGAAGCTGTCGACAGTCTCGGACACCATGGCCTGTCCTGCTGCAGGAGCGCAGGTCGCATAGCACGGCACGCCAGCATCAACGATATTATTCGTCGAGCCCTTGTCACCGCCGGCGTACCAGCGGTTTTAGAACCAAACGGCTTGGTACGTGACGATGGGAAGAGACCAGACGGCATGACGTTGTTGCCTTGGAAGGTGGGTAGGCCTCTGGTGTGGGACGCAACATGTGTCGATACCCTTGCGCCATCTCACGTTCCAAGCACGGCGGGCTGTGCTGGCGCCGCTGCTGCGGCTGCTGAGACCCTCAAGCGGCGCAAATATTGTAACCTTATTGGCAACTACAGCTTTGAGCCGTTTGGGGTCGAAACGCTCGGGTCATGGGGCCCGAGTGCGCGTCTCATTTTTAAGGAAATTTCTCGTCGGCTGGTCGACACTTCACGTGACCAGAGGGCTGGGTCGTTCTTTGGCCAAAGAATTAGCATTGCCATTCAACGTGGCAATGCTGCCAGTCTTCTGGGCACGTTTCCGGATGACAGCGATGCGGACGAGTACTTCGACGCCTAAGTGTCCTTTGTTTTTGTATTTCTTTGTATAGTAAGTTAGTCATTTAATTTAGTATTTTAGTGTTAAATAAATTTCATATTATTATAGTATGTTTACAAAATAAAGTACAAATTAAAACAGTTTGAAATAAAACGATATTTTTATTAAGTGTTTCAAAACACTGTTTAAAACAAGTTTTAAACAATGTTTAAAACATGAAGAAAAAAACTGTGTTTAAAACCACTTTAATTGCAAATAAATGGAAAGAAATCCAAACGAATAAATATGTAGGAAACTAAATAGCTTAAAATAAATTTACAAGTTTAGGCTTTGTTGTATTTCTATTTATTTTATGATTAATTATAAGATAAGGAAAACTTTATTTGGATAATACACTGCATAGGTAACTGCCCGCCAGAAAAGTCCCGCAGGGAAAGTCCCTATGTCGGCCGTCGAAAGAAAGTAATTCACTGGATTAGTGGGTATTCCCCGCTCTCTCTCTACCTACATGCAAGGTGTATGTAAAGTGTTTTGTATTGATTGATAATAATAATAATAATTTTTAATAATTAGATTAGAGATACGCAACAAAATGTAAATATTTATCGTTTTGTTAATTTTTACTAATGTGATTTAGGAAATAGTTTAGAAATGGATTATTATTCGCTACATTTGATTTGAAATTGGTGCCTAAAGGTAAAAAGTAAAAAAAAAACAATTGAGCTAAAAAAAAACCTGTTTTTTTCCAACCCTGGACATATCCCTCGATATCCGTAGTTCAGTGGTTTAGGCGTGAAAAGATAATAAATAAACAAACAAACTTACTTTCGCATTTATAATATTAGTTAGGATTGACATAAGCTAGCAAAAAACTGTTATACAATTATACAACACAAGTAACTTTAACACTAGGTAGTAAATTAAATGGCCAACTAAGTAAGTGTACTAATAAAATCAAAAAAACAAAAGGACACCTAGGCGTCCAAGTACTGCGGTGCTATTCTGTAAAAATCTCACCGTGAAAACTTAGGTGAAGTGAGCTGTCAATAGTGTCAATTCCTAGCAAAAACAAACTCGCTTCACCTAAGTTTTCACGGTGAGATTTTTACAGAATCGACCGGCTGGTCCGCATGTGCCTAATTGAAATAATTGATTTGACTTTGACTTTCACTTTGCAGCCTGGCGTGCGTGCAGGAGCAGCGCCTGCCGATGGCTGACGGCCGCGTGTCGCCGGTGTCTTCCCAGAGCTCCAGCTTCACAGCCGGACCTTCTTCGGAGGAATGCGTGTCCGACAGCACCTGCCCCAATGCGATGGCTCACAACAAGGTATTTAAAGCAATTCTCTTCTGAACTCTAGGCAATAAAATAAATAGGTCTATGAAAAAGAACAAAACTAGTTGGTGGATGGTTTCCTCTCTTAAATAGATAAGTAATATTGTTATGGCCCCTTACTAATGCATTACAACATCAGTATCTCTTCCTGAATTCCCCATTTAAAAGTTATACGAAGTAATTAAACTTCTTATTTGCAAATAGATTAAACAGAATATGTCTTTATTATGATAATTCCAGTTCCTGATGCTCATACTTATTAATATTTATATTACCATGCGCTTAACAATTGCAGGTTTGCCAAGAGTTATAAAATTTGCATTTTTTTCCAACACTTCGATTTGTTTGCGAAGTGTTAGTTTTGTTTATTTGCTCTTCATGTCTCCACCTTATCATACCCGAACAAACATTACACCAACGACTGCTTCGTTTTTACTTGCATGGGCCCCTATTTTTTTCTGACACGAGGAATTAGCATGTTTTGTGCACCTGTTCTTTAGCGTATCCTAACATCATCTTATAAGAGCTGACTATAGTGGCTTATTTTCTTTTATTTATAGTCAAATCTTTTCCTATAGACTTAAGTCCATTACGCATTTTGGATATCCGATACATTATTTATTAACTGTCCTGTGTATTCTGGGTGTTATAAAAATTATCAATATTGGCCTCAAAATTTATCCTCGCGCAAGTGTTGTTCATCATAACTCAACTAAAAACGAAATTGGCATACACAATTTAAATTCGCATCCAAAAATATTACGACACACTCTGGTTTATATAATAATATAGGATAATTCGATTGATATCAATTCATGCTTGTCTGATAAGATTCAAGGACTGAACGTGTCTGAATCGAAAGAAAATATAAATAAATCAACATACTTTATCAGTGCATTTAATAAAATAATGTATAATAAAAAAAATACACTAGAGAGTTGAGGTACCTATGTATTGGGAATACACAATTATTATTACCCTTACACCTTGTCAACACAAAATTAACAACACGAAATATGAATATGTTTGGTTTCGGTACTGATCGAGATAAGATGTCAACTGGTATCAGAAATAGAAGTCTTGCCGCACAAGTCTTGAAACATGTATCTCGAATTGTTGCGTACAGCGGACGATGTAGCCAATCATTTGGTTAATGGTTTACTACCAGCTTAAATTGTTAATATATTCAAATCACAATTGCCATTTTTTGACAGTTGTATAAAATAAAATGGCTGTAACACGGCAAATTGATGTAGTTTCAATTTCAAAAACAATCAATTTCGCTGATTGTACAGTGACTGATACATTTGAATACTGCATTCGGGACCTTTGGGATTAGATTACACTTCGGACATTACACCGTTGTATCATACCCGTTATAAGTTTAATCTGACATACAAGTCAGTTTTTTTAACTGATCACCCTGTTCCCAAGATTCGTTTAGTGCCTTAGGCACTACATTCATCTAGTCCATCCACGCAAAATTATTCATGGTTTTGAAGTCAGAAAGTGCTTAAATCTACAAAATCATCTTCAACATGACACTTTACCTACCATTCTCAATCATTCCGAACTTTGGTTAAGCTCCTAAATCAATAAAGACCTGAAAATCGGTTTATATAGAAGGTCGGTAGCGACAGAAAGGTATGAGTACTTTAATGGACGATACAGAATCAAATATAGATAGTATAAATATTCTTTAATCAATTATATTAGTTTAGTATCCTCGGTTTATAAGGTTCGCAGATTCGCAGTGACATCACCAGATGCAGGAGGCTGGTTTTGCGGTTTCCAACCTGTTTGCCCAACCTGGTGCTTGTATTAGAATTTAAGGTTAGATTCAAGTATATTCATGAACAACAAGACGTAAATATTAAGTAGTACCTACAATGGTATTTGTAAGTAATAATAGTATCTACCTACCTATAACGATATCTTTAACGGTACGCACGTAACGTAACGTCTTGCACGGAGTATGCACATCCTGCTTTATAAACCAAAATACTAATACTTTAAGACCAAGAACGTAAATCCAAGAGACAGGTGTGCCATACAAGAGAGATGCACACAACCAACGCTCTTGACAAAGAGAATGAATATGCGTCATAATATGATCAACTCTTTTGTCGATCAGAAATCTTTGGTGGTCGAAACGAGGTAAGAGCAAAAATGAAAAGCAACTGAGTTAAATAATTCAAAAGTAATAAAAATTCATCACAACGACGGGCTCTTATAATACAGGATCTTTGTATTAGTTAGAGGCTGTTAATAGTAATGATGGAACAGAAATAATAACGAATGAATGGAATCTATCAATCCATAAATCGGTAAGTATTAAAAGACAGAGTGTGACGTAATATAACAGAATACAACGAATGAATCTTGACATTTTTTTGCACACATCCCTGCAACCAATGCACCATCCGTAAACGTTGCATTTTATAATCCTTGCTTTCGGAAAATAATGCCAATTTTAACAATATGTCAAGCATATTCAACATATTTAGAAGGACCTGCCACTCACTGCCACGCCCAAAAGTGTCATCCAAACTTGATTGTACACTTCAACTAGATGTAAAAGTATCCGATGAAATAGGTAGCTATGATCCCATTGTAAGTTTCCAATATAATATGATCATGTGGTTTGACCAGGTCTTTTGACTTGCATAATATTTGTTTGTCACATTTGTTATTATTGTTATTATAATTTTAAAGTTTCATTGATAAAATAGGGAATAATATTGACCCTTGGGGAACGCTTCTTAATGTTGTAATGAGTCCGCACTTAGCAGTTAGCATAGCTTGGAACCATATAATATAGTGAAAACAAAAGCTAATGAATTCGAATAAAGCTTTAATGATATCCTTGTTGATATTTTTCGATGAGGAACATTGGCTTGACCTGGTCAAAAGCCTTCAATCATATTTTTTTAAAGAATATATACATTGCCCGAAAGTCTGACAACCAGTCTTACCAAGGGATATCGTATTACCCAGTAACTGGGTTGTGGAGGTCAGATAGGCAGTCGCTCCATGTAAAATACTGGTATTCAGCTGAATCCGGTTAGACTGGAAGCCGACCCCAACATTGTTGGGAAAAGGCTAGGCAGATGATGATGATGATGAAACATTGCTATGATACAATTAGGACCATTTACGTCCAAATAATTACCGGTTGAACTTTAGTTTGCCATCTTTACTACACTCTGAATTTAACCGTTCTTGAAGAAATATTGTGTTGGTGGAGAAATAATAAGTACATCTTCAGTAAGGATTTACAAATATGCGCACAATCGAATCAAAAAACTTATGCGAGTCAAAGAGCACCTTGTTGAACCACTTCATTGTAGATGTTTTGTATCACACGTATCTATGCATCTATCAGAGAGTCTTCGTCGGCAGAGTCCTACGTTGTAGGCACCAGGAACAGGACAGGCAGCAGTCATGTCGCAGCAGATATTACCTACGCCACACATTTCCACCTAACTCTTATACATTATGATATTTTTATGTTGTGTCATTATTATCAAATTGTTTTAACGATGGATTTCATGGTCTTTTTTCCGTGATGGTACCCGGCAGTTCGCCTGGAGAGAGAGTCTTAACTTCAAGGAAGCTATTGTTGTTAACGAGTAATAAAATCTCTTCATAATACTATAATTATCCATTATTATTCATAAATACGTTTAAATTATTTATTTCTATATTTTTATTCTACATCCGTATTTTTACTTTATTATACTTTACTTTCAATATATTTACGTCTATTTTTATGTAATTTTATCACAATTTTTGCTATATCTCTGTAGGCATGTTGGTGCACTGGACTTTATAAACTACGCTTTAGAAATAAAGTTAGTCCAAATACGCTTGACTGACAGATTATATTGGAAAGACTTATAGACATTTTGCATATTTTTTCCAGTTTGAACAGTATTGAAAGAATCGGTACGCATGCTTACATTTTATTAAAATAATAGTAAATTGAACCATAAGTATAATCAATTAATATAATAAAACAATCTTGAAATGCTATATTTTAAAATTCAACGATATCGTTGAAGCGTGAGTAGCTACGTAATGTCTCAAACAGCATTGTTTACAATAATTTAAAGACAACGCCGCTTCAGTAGATATTAGTTGAACTTTAACAGCTAACCATGACATTGGGCCAATGACATGCAACTTTCAACTGATCTACCATTGTCTGATATACTTAGTCCTCTTTATGTGTGTTTACTTAGTCTATGGATGCTGATCTGGTGAAAGTTGATTGTACAAAAAGTCTTTCAATATTACAATTCAATTATTACCAAAATTATTAATTAAGTTTCTAAACGATTAAAAATATAATAATTAAATTGGGCCTACTTTAATATAAAATGTAGGGAAGATCTGGGATAGCCAGAATTTTATTTACCTAGTTAATAAATTGGTGCCTTGCAATCAAACCTTGATAATTAAATATCTTAAGTATCAAACAATTCAATGGATTGAAAACACTTCTTGATTTTCAAGTCTTTTAAGCTATAAAGAAATCGGAATTAATGTAAATTCAGAGATTAGTCAATGAAACTCTTTTATTGGCATCAGATTATGTACCTTAATGTTTTTGAGCTACTGGATATTGCAAGCACCATGATTGTGGGGTAGTTGAAAGTCTTCATAATATTTAAGTCAAATGATTAAGACAAGCTATCCCGGAACTCCCTTACAGGGATTCTGTCTGAATCGGAAGTTACATCGTGTTGCACGTTGCATGAGATAAGCTGTGTGTATTTTGATAGACTCTAATAAATCGGAAAAACAGTTCATAAACTTGTTTGTCTGCAGAACCTCAGATATTGTAGTTTCGAATATTTCCCACCAGCAATTCTTAAAGCCCGTGTGCCGGTTTTAGACAAATTAATTTTTATAATTAATTGGTACCTTAATATTTTCAACAACTCATGTGGTACTTGCATCCAAGTTTAAAGCCAACAATTTAATATCACCGTCATTAATTCACGGTTAAAGAGTGGTACTGAAGCACATAGTTATTCAGACGTGTTTTCATATTTCCTTCATATTTAGTTCCTTTTTATTATTTTAATGATTTCCTTTGTTTTTTTTTTTCAATCATTAAATTATGATCATTTATATGTGTGTGTGTGTATGTGAAATATGAAAACAACGTCATTATCAATAGATTGAATAACAAGCATGGTGTAATTTCTTGTAGTGGCTTTTAAAACAATAGTTTGTGCATCTTGCTGTTTTCTATTCTGTTGCAGCGCATTGTCGATATCAGGAGCCGCTCACAGCCCAACACTTCCGGAAATGAATGAATTGCCTTAAAAAAACCTCCTTCACACTCCTTTCTCCCTGGTTCTATTAGACTCTATCACCCTTGACGTGACTTCATTTACTATCATTTTACTTGTTTCTTTCGGACATAGTCCAGTGTTTCATTCTTAATTATTTCTAATTATTGAAGATACATTGTGCTCCTTTCAAACTCCTTCGATTATATATCTATCCCTTATTAGCAATAAAACTAAATTATAAATAAACTAACACACACCATCGGAGCACAGGTAATTACTTAATAAAATTGTATTTGCTTTGAAATAAGTACTGTCGTTATGTAAAAGTATAATTACACCTTTGCACATTGACGATAATGTTTTGATCATAGTAGCGATCGCAGTAGGTCCACTTTAAGCTTTTCTTAGACTAGTTTTTGATTAAAATGTCACTTTGACGTAAGCTTCCTTTAGTAGTATACTGTTGAAATAAATAAGTATAGTATCTAACATTATTATATACACTTTATAATTTTTTTTGACTAATGGCAAAATCATCACAATTGTTAAGAAGAGTGAACACGTCTCTAAAATCGAATCACATATTATTCTATTATCTATTCACCAAATTAAATCGTTGCGCTAATTATCTAATATCACGAAACCCAATAATTATGTTTATGTAACTGTTCAAATGTATCTCTAATAATTACCAAATCTTACTTCTTCACCTCGTTATTCCAACGTTCCACCACGTTTCGGTTTTACTTCCCACTAGACATAGGCCGCTCGTCTACACTTCCTTTTCATTTTTTGTCGTTGAATAAATAGTACAAAAATAACAGAATATCTTGGATAATTTAAACATTTTGCTATATTTTGTAAGATTCGAACTAATTTTGTCTCTATTTTTACATAATAAGTATTCAACGGCAAAAAAAGAGAGGCATTCGCCTTTTTCGTTTCCATTTTATTATTTTTGAATGATTGTGGTCGCATTCAGACATAGTCTTGTCCAACTCTAAGTGTCTTCAATGGACTGAATGCGGTGTTAAATGTTTTGAATAAGTGTTTATATATTATATAATTATGTATTAAAAGCGCGGTTGCAATAATGCTTTCAAGTTTTAGTTACTAGCTAAAAAAAACAGACGATAAATTATTAGGGGCTTACTTGCAACCGCTCTTTTATAATGTCTGTTGGAGATCGGCGAGCACAGCTAGAAGTGCGTGGAATGGTGCGCAGGGCACCGGTGACGTGTGCGCCGGGCGAGGCGGTGCGGCCCGGGGAGCGGACGTGCGGCCAGAAAACGCCCTCGATGCGCTACTAGACGAGCTGCAGACGTTCGCGAAGCCAGCGGAGCGTGGCGGGCGAGGGGAGGGCCCGCTGCGGCGCCTGCACTCGTACCCCAGCGGTAGCGACACGGACGCGTCACCGCCGGTGCGCGCGCGCGGCCAGCACCCACCCAAGCCACCAGTGCCCGAGCGCCACCCGGAGCTGCTCGCCATGGCCGCGCGCCGCGCACCGCCGCCGCCGCCCCCGCGCACTACTTCGCGGTCGCCGCTCGCGTCGCCCACCTCGCCCGCCTCGCCGCCCCGCTGCCACCCCGACCCCGCCTTCCTGCCTCACCCCTCCGACCCCTCCTCCGACGACGATAAGGCCCCCAACCGACACACGCCGCTCGAACAACGACACCAAGAGCTGCTGAAGAAGCAGAAGGCGCTGCAAGAACAGTACGCGCGCCTGCAAATGATCCAACGGAGCGGCCCCACGCTGCCGCCCAACGCGCAGCCAGACCTCAAGAAGACCGGCAGCGAGTCCAACTTGCTGACCAAAATGAACTTGAACCTGGCGCCCGCCGCGATATCCGGCAGCATGACTCACCTGGCCGCCGACAACCACGTCGACGGGACATTAACAAACGACAAAGGCAAGCTGCCTGAAGCTGTGGCCACTACTAATAAGGTTTACGAGACTGACATTCTGTGACCTTGTAGTCGATGCTTCATATCTGTCGATGAGTTCGCGCGCATCAGGCGCACGCGTGACAAGCGCAGCTCCACGGGGCTAGCAGTATTGTAGAATAGATGCGTTCTAATGCTGCGGCTACATTATCGCAATAACGCACTCTCTCTCGCACATAGCTCGACGACGTCTCGGTGTACAACAGAGAGCGCGCGAAGTCTAGTTCGCGTTATCGCGACAATGTAGCCGGAGCAATTCGATACATGGCCAATGGCTTTACTCCGACCGGTCGCGAACTCGTGACGCACCAGCGATCGTAGCAATCGCTCAGTACTGACTAATGCGCGGGGACTTCTATTTATACTTAATTGTTAGTATTTAATTGAATTAGTATTATTGCCTATTGTTATGTTACAAGATAATTCGCTCATTCTATTAGGTTTGTTATCTTGTTTTGATATCTACTCCGATGTTAAGTTAGAGTCCCGCATGCTTTTTCCCCAAACAACGACATTCAAGCAAGTTAAACGGAAAATGAAATAAGTAATGATATAAAAAATTATGGTATTTTTAATTTTTCGACAAAAAACAAAAAAAATACCCGTACTTACTTGTTAACTTATATTCAAACAATGTAATCACTATAATGAATGTGTAGCCTGTAATAATATTCCATCATAGATATATTATATCAAGTGAACACTGTTCTCTCTTGCATGTCAGTCTGTGCTGTGAGTTGATTGATGAAACTACAATGAGAGCTCATAGAAACATGTCTAATTATCAATGTACATATAAATCACTTTTAGGTGTAACTGTAGGTACCCTCTAACTTAGATCCTAACATTTCTTATAACTGTAACGACTAACACTTAGAAAAACCTTTCCATACCGAGTGCCAAAATTGTTACCCATCCTTATCTATTCGCTATATTTTCGGAAGTAAGCAACGATATTTATAAATCGTACAAACGTACGGGGTCCGTGTTAATGATCCGCTCTCACTTAAGTGTTCACTTACTAAGTATGAACCGTGACAAAGGGCAGCCGGTCGATTCTGTAAAAATCTCACCGTGAAAACTTAGGTGAAGTGGGTTTGTTTTTGCTAGGAATTGACACTAGTGACAGCTCACTCCACGCTCACTTCATCAAAGTTTTCACGGTGAGATTTTTATAGAATAGCACCGCAGGTTGTTAGAAATTAATTAAACATCTAACAGACAATCATTATTTTACTTTTTTATAACAAAACAAGGTGTTTCTTTTGATAAGATTTAAACCATTCGATCCAGTTTTTGTAATCCGTACGATATGATATGGTATGATTGCGACAGTTATTTTTACTAACCTGAAAACTTAGTCCGCTGCTAAATGGTCAGTATTGTATTAAGAACTTCACCATGATCGGAATAATGATCGAAATTAAAAAATGGCTCTATGGTTTATGGTGTATGATTTATGGTTCTGACGATGAACCGTGTTTTGTAAGAAGACGGAATGAGTAGGTACCTACTTAATTCAAAATCAGCAAAGGAATAACGAAAGAGCACTCAACTGAGATTGATTTGTTAAGGCGGGCCGACTCTCAAGGTTCCTTGAAACACCATTAGATACAACGAACAGTAAGTTGTATTACTAACAAATGATACAAAATTACCTGCTATTAAATTATAGAAACTATTTAATATTCTTGACGGCTCATAATAAAAAATATATTTATATTCGGAATATATAAATTGACTGTGATAAGAAAAGTTACTTAATTTAAATGCATAAGAATGGATCAAAAAATCGTGGCTACTTTCCTAACTTACTAATATTTCTTTGTAATATTATGTCCGTATGTTACAGTCTTCTCTCAGACTTTTTTGATGAAATTACTGAATTAGTCACAACCGTCAACAATATTAGATATTTATACATTCACTCATACTCTAATCAAGAACTCTATCAATTATGTGCGTATGTAAGTCAAAATTTGCGAAAATAAAAAAAACTTATAAAATATTTGTCATAAAATAACCTTATTTTTAGACTCGAAATATATTATCTACATTAGAAAGATGGAATAGATCTAGATTCTAGAACATTTAGTCATAGATATGTGTTATTCAAACTAAATGTTTGCGCTTTTTAAAAGTTCGTTGCAAAATCACAAATAAAATTACTTATGCACTTGGAACTTCATTCTTACGAAAAATAATTTTCACTAAAATTCAAAATATTTTATTTGCAAATACATGATTGTTTGTGCTTTTGCGAGCCTAAATCGCTGTACTTTTATGGGCATTGAAATAGAAAATATGACTGTGTAGAAAAACTATAATTTCAAAAAATAAGGTTAGTCATGGTAAATGTAAATCACTAAACTTACATTATGGAATTGTTTTTATTTTCTTATTTTTAACTAACATTATGAATTTATGTTATTTTTATCATGTTCATTCCTCTTGTTTAATTTGTTAAAATTATTTATCTAATGTGCCAAATCAATGCTTCTTTTATATGAGTATTTTTCTAGTATTTTTACTTAGTTTTTTTTACCCATTTTTGAAGACGTTTAAAGCAAAAAGTTAAATAATGTTTTATAGAGCTGTTTATTATTAATTTCGATGTTTTATCGATTTTAAATGGTTAGGTATATTATCTGCAAATGATTTTTAGCTTAAAGCAACCTTATCATAATCTATTGTTATTATAATTATGATTAAGTACTATTTGTTTAGTTTTAATAAAAGATCATGTTAATTGTATAATAGTTAAATCAAGATAGCTTGAAAATGTTTTAATGTGAAATAAATAAATAAAGAAAGTTTTTTTTTGTGTTTTAATTTAACTTTCTACTTGTTTTGTAGGTACCCTCGTGAACCTTAATGAATGAGTTATAGACTCAATTATTGCGGCATACCTATGAATAACGATCGCAGAATAAGGCCGGTTGTTTCAAATGGTTGGTTAACGTAACGTACGTCAAATAATAACGAGTACGTAATCGTAAATATTTGATGTAAGTCAAGGGCAAAATTTTGTAATTGTGATTGAAACAAAGCTTTTTTTTGTTTTACTATAAGTAGTTAGCGCCATTTTTGGCGTATACGCGTGCATCAAGTGGACGTGAAACAACCCGCCCTATGTAGGTAGTGTAGATAAGTACAAAATGTATCTGGTGTAAGTGAAAACAAACCCTGTTCAGGTTAATTTCCAATGTTCCGGTTCAATGGTTCCGATTCTGTTGTTCACAAACTAAACTAAATTTAGGTTCAGGCATCCATAGGAAGGATGATGATGATGATGATCAACCGAGGATGCTGCAACTCTTCTTGCCGATTGTGTCTCCTCTTATATTGAGAAAAATGAAAAATGCCTAGCCATCTTCCTTGATCTTGCAAAGGCATTCGACACGGTTTCAACTGGCCTTCTCCTTAAGAAATTAGAATGCATATGAATACGAGGAATTTGCCTTGAATGGTTTAAAAGCTACCTGACAAACCGGAAGCAGTAAACGAAAGTAAGCTCTTTCACTAGTGATCAACTCTCCATTGATTTTGGAGTTCCACAGGGTAGTGAACTTGGTCCCACGCTTTTCATTGTCTATATTAACGACATAGTAAACCTTTCCGTTAATAATGCTGAAATTATAACTTGTGCAGATGACACTGCCGTAATATTTCACGGAAAATCGTGGGAACATGCCACCATGCTTCTCTAGCGGAAGAGGGTTTATCATTAATAGCAAGCAACCTGGACAGAAACCTGCTCACGCTAAATGGCAGTAAAACGAAATTTATTGTTTTCTCCTAAACCGCCGCTTCGAACCCACGGAACACCTTAAACTCAAACTGCATCACTGCTCTTCAAACATTTCTACTTCCTCTTGCGACTGTCCTGTTCTTGATCGTACTTCTTACATTAAATACCTTGGTATTCTTATCGACGACCACCTAATATTTAAGCAACATATATCCAATCTTTCTGGCAGAATAAGAAAACTTATTCACACCATGCGTAGACTACGAGACTGTCTGCCCACAGACACACTACAACAAGTTTACCTAGCGCTATGCCAATCGATAATTCAGTATTGCATCAGCGTGTGGGGTAGCGCTGGAAAGACCTGCTTAATCGAAGCTGAAAGAGCACAGAGAGCGCTTCTTAAAGTAACTTTTAAGAAGCCCTGCCGGTTCTCTACTGATATACTCTACCGCGAAACGAGAGAGTCTGTCCAGCAAGCT
This sequence comes from Mesoligia furuncula, assembly GCA_916614155.1. NCBI lineage: Eukaryota > Metazoa > Arthropoda > Insecta > Lepidoptera > Noctuidae > Mesoligia > Mesoligia furuncula. The sequence continues at coordinate 34,888,593 of OU744790.1, forward strand.
CACGGGCGCCCAGCGTCCGTCGCCGAATCTCTGGATGCTTTTTTTAAATATATCAGATTCGCATTATATATTAATGAATTCATGGTAATAAAAGACGTCTTTTTATTCTGAGTCGTCAAACGTCACCCCCAAAGACTACAATATAATGCGGCGTAATAGACAGGAAGCTCTCTTCATTTTGTGTTGACAGCACAATTCGCCATCTAGTGCTCGAGTATTTAAAACTATTAATTACAGCTGAAGATGGTAGATGGAGCTCTATGAATAGTCAGGGATATAGATGGTAGATGGAGCTCTGTTATATTATTATTGTATTGGAATTTTTACATTGTCGTATAAATTATTGTTTACTACCTATTAATGTTTTTTTAACAATTACATAATTATTAAAAACACACTAAGTAGTAGTAATCAATAATTTATACGACAATGTAAAAATTCTAGATTTTTACCTGCATTAAGAATAGGAGTATGAATGAAAAGTAACTCGGAATATTAAAAATAAAGAAACTGTTTATTCTTATAAAAAACACAGAAATACATACAAATTAAACATTTACTAACATATTAAAATCAAAATCATGTACTTAGGCTGAGAATCAGCACTTTTCTTTCCTAGTCACTAGACATCCAGGTACACAACAAGAGTTTTGAGACATGATGGAACTGCACTCAGTGTTCAGTTCAGTATTCACAATAATAATATTATGGCTCCAAACTATAAATAGTGCCTATGCTCACTAGCGAAACAACCAGAATTTAATTTTATTTCAAAAGCAAAATCCGAAACTGACACTCGCGCTGACAGACATTTCAATTAAAGTTTTACCAATGCAACAATAACAAATTCCCATTATTTTAATGAAAAAAAAAACACCTTTCAGAACCGTTTAACAAATCACTATAGACTTGTTACACTTGGCTTAGGCTTAATTTTTATTTTTGTTGTTTAATGTCCAATATTTTGAGGTATCATCACTAAATATTTTTATATTATATCACAGTATTTTTCCTTTTTGCTACTTGTTCGCTAGGGGCGCTAGGAGTAATTCTAAGTGATGTTCCAAGCTGCCATAGCATGTCACCCCCTTTTATTCTAAATCAACAACTTGACCACAGAGGTTTCGTAAGCAAGTAAAACCTCAACAGAGTCTGTCAGCTTTTCATTATTTCTGCCTGCACAAAAACGCACAAAAATATTAAAAGGAGACCCTTTTGCTTATGATAGATGCGTAGTCGCATCTATCATAAGCAAAAGAAATTACAGAATCCCAACACCTGACAGCACCTCATTGCTAGCAAGACGCTCCCCGGCCTACTCACTAATTAATACGTACATTAAAGTCTGCAAACTCTGCGAAATTAAAAATACTACTTCATTCGGCTGCAAAACAATTTTAAACGAAATCTTGCATAACACTGGCTATGATGACTCGGAACAATTAATATAAAGACCCTCACCTGACACCAAATTAAACGAAGCACAATGGAACAAACACACACACTTACACACACACCAGACGCGCACACACACCACTCACACATATACACACACATCACACAAATATCACACATACACACGTACAATACCATACCATACCTCAAATCACCTCTCTAGTCTCCACTCTGGAATTCGTACTCCGAGCCCCAAGATACAGACTTAACTGTCTAGTTTGAGGCTCACTAGTTAATACTATATTGTAACCTAGCTATAGATAATATTTTAAGCTACTCATGTCGTCTTAACTTGCTGTTAACGGGTGCTAATTAAGGCAGCTTCTTTAAAATATCATTCTCGTCTACAAATATATTTAGTTGTCTAATGAATTAATAGGTCAGCGACGAACTTTTAGCGTCTAATAAATGGTTTATAAGCGACCATATAGGTATTGTAAAACAAGCTACTGTTAATATGACGCAACATAAGCAACTAAATTTGTGATATGTCTACTCATTGCCAGCTTCTAATAAGTGTATCAACTTCATCTATAAAATAATATCAACGTACTCTAATTTCATAGAGTCACCTTTATTTTTATACATTAGCATAAGTAATTAATGAGTGAATCTACTATATTTGAACATAAAATTTCCTTATTATTGTCATCAAATAATGGTCAATGAAAGCTATAATTTCATGTATTCGCCTATCTATTTATAATGTTACCATAAGTAATTGACTATTATACCTACCCAAATGAACATACAAAAAATATTGTTATCATAAACAAACATCTGCAACTCTGTGTTTGTTTGTGTTTGGACACACCTTAGGGAAAATTAAAACCAAACGAAAACGAAAACGAGGTGGTGGGGGGTGGAGGGGGGAGGGGGGTCCCCCGTTCCCCCTGGTACCACTCCCATGAAACGAGGACGCAACATTCTTGAGAAAAATAAATTATTGTAACCTAACCTCAAAACACTAGTTTTCAATACAAAGTTGCTTCTGCACGTCTCCGGCGCTGCGGGAAGTGCAGCCCCTTCGCCCTTACGTAACAAAGGATAGGCACCCATGCCTGCCCGGGTGCCTATGCTTTGTTACAGCGGGTGGGGGCTGCACTCTCTCCGCGCCTCCGAATTTTTAAATACACCCTCGGGGTAGCAGCCAAAAGACTACGTGGAGTCGGGGTGCCCCGATTCGGTTTTGGGACAGATTCGACCTATTTCAACCAGAAAGTGGGGTACGCTAACTTCCTTCTGATCAGAATTTCTAGGTACATGATTCCCAACGAGCGTCAGGTACACTCCCGCGCTTGTGTTGCAAACTTTCACGAAAAAAGAATATGATTTATTAATTTAGTTGTGGAATGAAAAATTTTGATTGCTAATTTTGAGGCTGGAATTTGATTTTATTAGCAGACAGATGTTGAATCTCTAAAATATATAAAGTAGCTCACTTACAACATTAGTCGCTGAGTTATTAAATCAGAAGTAAATATATTTATCGGTAGCTCGGAGTCATATTAATTTACGCTCGTAAATTGACGCTGGTTTTTTGATATTCTGTTGGAATAGTAAAGATGATGAATTAATATAATTGAAGCTGTTCTATTAACTCGTCGCCCACATATAAAAAAAGACGCTAGGTTGCAGGTGCTAAAGAAAACTTTTGTTGCCGCACATATAATTTCCCGCTGTTAACCACATCCTTACTGGGTAATAACCTAGACAATAAATATTTTCTATTTCTTTTCTATTTTCTATCTTTTTCTTTCTTTAATGCGCTGACTAATTTGACAGGACTAAACTAATATTTATCTTCTGTCCTTTTCTTAACGAAACAGAAAGAAAAAGATGCATGAACTTAAATTTAGTTTAGTTTGTGAATTTAGTTTAGTTTGTGAATCGGTGCCAATCACTAACTAAAAGGAATAAGTACACATTCATCTCTGTTTAGAAGGTTTCAACTTTATGTATTAAGTACCTACTACTTTTTCGAACAAATATTGTTTAAATACCTACCTACTTAACAGTTGGTATTAAATTGTAATTGAATAAACATTGCCGAAAATTAACGTTATAAAATTAACCTAAATTGTCAATTGTTATAGTTGTATGGTAATTAAGGACCCATAGTGTAAGAAAATAGCGGGTTTACAATGTAAACTAAGGTGTGTAAGAGTGGTTAGAGCGCAGCAACCGAGATTTGGAGCTACATCCCGTCCACGACAAGGGACATACATCTGGCCTGCCGTGCCGCAAATCGCGCGTATAACATTCTATAGATACTCGTAGTGTCGAAACGCACTATGCGGAAATTATGCGACTGAAGTTCGGCATGATTACGCCTGCAAAGCTATTTAACGCAACGTAATTTCGGCATAATGTGTCGTCAGTAATTCAAATAGCATTGCAGGCGTAATCATGCCGAACTTCGGTCGCGTAACTTCCGCATAGTGTGTTTAGACACATAAGCCAGCTTAGTAGGTACGCTAAGTTAGGCTGGATTTAGTGCTAGGTAGGTATACGGATGGTCCGTACGGACGTCCGCTGTCCGGATCTATCGTATAGAAATCAAATCTCCGCGGGCCGTGCACTACTAAACGCAATAATTTATTTCTATACGATAGCTCCGGGCTCCGGACCAACAGACGTCGACTCCGGTCGCATTAGGTACCTAGGTGGGTGAAGGTACCTACTAACTTTTGCTGGGGTGGATCGAATCAGCGATTTTCCCACCCGTTTGCAAAATACGTGTGGTTTCTTGCCGGGGGGAGGATCCGCTTCCGCGGCAAATCGCTGCGGAGCGGACGGATCTCCGGCGCGATCTCATGGCGGCATGGAAAGAGCGACTGTCGCAACCCAGCGCAGGGCACGCCGCGATAGCGGCGATAAGACCCCTCTTTGAGGAGTGGCTAAAGAGGCGCCACGGCGCCCTCACCTATCGCCTGACGCAGGTCCTCACCGGACACGGAAGTTTCGGGAGGTTCTGCACATCATCAGGCGGGAGGAAACGCCCGGGTGTCTCCATTGCCAGGATCGCCCAGAGGACACGGTGGACCACACGGTGGAGGTCTGCCCCGCTTGGGCGGAGCACCGCCGTGTCCTCGTAGAGGCGATCGGCAGCGACGGCGACCTCTCGCGTCCGGCCCTGGTGCAAGCCATGGTCCGGGGCGAGATGGAGTGGGAGGCAGTCACCTCCTTCTGCGAAGCAGTCATGCTAGCGAAGGAGGTGGCGGGACGGTTCAGGGAGAGAGCCTCCCGTCTCAGCCGCCGCGGGGGACGCCCCAGGCGTCGGGAGCCGCGTGACGACTCCCGGCCACCGTAGGCGCGGGCCTGCGGGCGGAGAGTAATGGGTAGCTCACCGTCCGATCAGGACCAGGCCCGTGCCGGACGGCGCGTACGTGTTCCACGCGCGCCTCAAAGAGATGTCAGCATCAAGGAGGGGCCCCTTAGGGCCGAAGCCTGCCGGGTCAGCGGGATTGTCCGAAACGGTTACCGCTGGCCCGGAACATAAAGGGCTAAGGAAGGAAAACGGGTGGGTTTTAGTCAGTAAGAGTCTGACACTCCCTTCCGCTCCACCCAGAGCGGGAGGAGTCATTTGATGATTTCCCATCCGCTAAAAAAAAAAAAAAGGTGGCATCTCTTCGAGAGGAGGTGAATCAGCAACGTCGCGGTGCATCTCAACGGGGACGCTGTCAGGGCGGTTACCGGTCAAGATCCAGGTCAAGGACACCGAACAATCCCGATTGGCTATGCAAATGGCATTTGAGATACCGCAGGAATGCGAGGAATTGCGAGAAGCCGTGTGCTTGGAAAACGCCGTCGAGAAACTAAAAGCGGTGGGCGGTGGGCGATTTCGAACCAACCATCGCCTGTCTTCGACAGCGAAAATGTGACAAAAGTTTTTAGTGAATACGGGTGCCAACGTATCTGTAAGACCAATGTCACGCTAAGAAAAA